>JAHDVF020001482.1:0-600000 GCA_022606425.2 Lepidostoma basale
TTGTATTTAAATATCCTCCCGTATACAAAAGTGGAAAGCAATGAAAACTCCCACATTTAAAAACATCAAAAATGTTACAATTTGCTGCAAACCAAGCGCTTCACGGAACGGCACCAGCTACTGAGAATAGCAGGCACAGAATCAAACAGCTTGGAATAACATCATCAGAGGCGAAGACTCTTCAATAACGGGTAACTCTCCTAATTATCATTAGTTTTAGAAAAACTTAAAGCGTTAACACTGTGGAATTCCATAATGACGATTTTTTTATGAATTAAAACACTGTTTTTTCACAGAGTTTATATCGTTCTACCGGTGATGAAGGTGTAAGCCTTCGAAACGTGTCGAGAAAAATAAACTCAAAAGTGGGAAAAATAGTGTTTTAATTTATAAAAAAATTTTCATTATCATTAGTAGTAGAATACTTAAAAAACACTAACTGAACATTACGCCGTCCTTTCGAAGGAATAGGCGGAAAAAAATGACCTCCACACTGTTCTTTCCTAACATACGTCTCTCGTTCCTCAACATTCATCATCTTTTTCTTCTTATTCTTAGTGTAGTCCTAGTGGCCTGTTTATTAAGAGGAATTGGCCTCCTGCGATGTCGACTGTCGCAGCTCTCAATCCATCTCTTTGGTGGTCTGCCCGGGGGTCGTCTAATATTTTTGATTTATTTTATCATGCCGCGTTTTCCTCGATCTTTCTATATTTCTAGTTCCAATTTCGTCGTTAATATATACTTTCTTTACCATTCTTTCTCCATTCATTCTTTCAGTGTGCCCAAACCATCCTTATGATCGTCAACTGACCGACATTTAATATATGACATGATCGCTTCGATCAACGTTTTCATATCTTCTTCTAATTCTTATAATACTGCCTGGTTTCGGTCTATTTTTGAGATATATCTTGCTGCCTTTTTTCATTACATATATTTGTTTTCCTTTAAATTTATTCGAATTAATAATAATTAAATTCGTGTCTTAAAGTATTTTCATTGATTTTTTGTGTCATATAAATAAAATGTCAGATTTTAGGTAATAACCATTATCTTACCAACATTAATTTTTGTTCTTTTATAAATTTATAGCATATATTTTATTATAAAAGTGAATTTCTAATACTACATCAGAAAGTTTGTAATAAAACACAAAAATCAATACAGAACCTAACCCTACCTAACCTAGCCTAACCTAACCTAACCTAACTCTCCTCGGAGATCGACGTCTTTCATATTAGTGATCGTTCAGAAGACAAATACTCTTGACTTTGGAGAGTATCATGTATTTCTTGAGTCGCACCATTTATTATGCGTTCCTGGTATTACATATTATATTTTAACCGTTCTCAATAGTTGCCTTAAACTACAATTGTTTGTAATATCTTTTAAGAAAATTAACTGATTTGATTAGGTTTGATTGATTTGATTTATTAATTCGTTTCTTTATTTACTCTCTCTATTTTTTTCCTTTGCATATACATTCTATATATCATTCTTTCTTCATTCATTATTTCCATGTGTCAAATGTTTAAATGACCCTTTCATTATTTCGTTTATAATACTTTCATTCGCACTGCATTCACTACTTCACATTCTATCATCACATCTCCTGAGGAGTCGGAGGTATCCTGATCAATTTATTTAAGTATTCTTACTTCCAAAAACATACAAATGCTCATAGGTTAAAATCCTACAAAGTATATACAATACTTTACCCTTTTAAGTACACACGTCGACACTCGAATTTCTATAGGATCCACCCCTACAAACTCCTCCCGTTGCCACCCCTTTCCCGGTAGGGGTGGGTCATAAACGCAACCTAGAACAGTTCAATGCCAGGGTTCTGCCGATCCCCTTTGAGACTTCTCTGCGGGAGGGTGTACTTCAAGGTACGACTATTTTTCTACAAATCTCATATTGTATTTGCTGGGTATTCTAGGAATTTTATTTTGATAACAGGTTACTAAACTTTGCGGAGTACTTGTATTCGTATTTCAATGTAAGTATATTATAACATAAACACTTGTTATTTGAAATTTATACAGAAAATACACGATAGAGAGTTTATACAAATACAATTCATAATAAGCATGCTAAACTACCAATCATCGGGGAGAAGGATGAATATCCACTTGGTGGACCACTTCTTTCAGCTGATTGGTGGCCATATTCATAACTCCGATGTCCTAAACCACATTGGTCTATTTGATCCTAATAATTAACATCTTCAAAGACAGCACAGATTGTTTTATTTCCCACGCTGCAGAACCAACATGCTAATGGTTATTCCTGTGGGTAGAACACTATCTTTGCTTAATAGATTATTGATTGTGAAAGCTGCCTCAGGAACGACATCATTGTTATGACTATTCTCTCTAATAAGTAATCTTTATAAACTGTTAAATTAAATAACTATGTTTTATGTATCACAATTGTATTTTATTTTACGCGATAGCTGTTTCGTCAACCTATGTTGTCATCATCAGGTGTTATCAAATGAAAACTTTGACATTTAATATAACTAACTAACTAACCATCACGCCGTCTCCCCGAAGGGGTAGGCAGAAAGAATGGACTGCCACACCTTTCTTTCCTAACATATTTCTCTCGCTTCCTCAACATTCATACATCGTGTCATGCACGCGCGTCGATTTCTCTGACTCCTCACATGGCCGACATTCAATATTTGATTTATTTGATCGTGTCACGTTTTCCTCGGTCTTCCTCTATTTCTGGTACCATTTACATCATTAACAGATAATTTTTTTACCATTCATTCTTTATTCATTCTTTCCATATGTCCAAACCATCTTAATGATCCTTTCATTATTTTGTTCATGACACCATCATTCGCACCGCATTCACTTCTTATATTTTCATTCGACACCCTATCATACACAGAATATCCACACATTCGTCTTTATAATCTTTATAAACTGTTAAATTTATAAACTACAAGTAATCTTTATAAACTGTTAAATTAAATAACTTTGTTTTATGTATCACAATTGTATTTTATTTTACGCGATAGCTGTTTCGTCAACCTATGTTATCATCATCAGGTGTTATCAAATAAAAAATTTGACATTTAATTTATTATTGCAAAATAAAATAAAATGGATATATAGCTATTTAATTTAACAGTTTAAAATGTTAAGGTATCATAGTGTTTCGGCCAAAACAATGGACTATTTAAGTAATCTTTATGTTTTTATTTTATTTGTTTATTGTTTTTTTAATTAAATCCTTGTTATTTATTGCAAACGAATTAGATTAAAATATCCGTAAAGTTTGTAATTTTTTAATAAAATTATTAAAAATCTTATGATCAAATATTTAATTAAATAATTAAATTAAAAATAAACCTTCTTTTTATGTATTTTTAACCATAGAAAACAGAAAATATTGATGTAATGTACAATTAATATTTTTCATCTGGCTATGTTAAATTGTACTTTCATTCATTAGGCAAGAGCTAAATAAAATCATGTTATTTAATTCTCAGATATCACAAGCTTCAATCCGTTAAACTATTTATAGTATTTTCTTAATTAAATAAACACAAATGTCCGGATCGTCCAGCTGACGACAAGTGCACCACCTAAAAAAACAATATGTGTTAAATTATTTTTCTTTGTTATTTTATTTTATATCATTGTATTTCAGATAATTTGTTTTAGATTTATTATGTAGACGTTGAACGATCGAAGTGTGCGTGGGAGATGCCTTTTGGTGGCGATGAGGTTCGCAACCCATCACATCGCGTCTCTCGCGATGACGAAAAGAGAAGGATGGAGTGTCGCATCGATTAAAGTGTGGCAGTCCATTATTTCTGCCTATGGTAGGCAGAAAGAGACGGGGAGACGGCGTGATGGTTAGTTGGTTAGTTAGTTATTAAATTTCGTCATTTGTCACTGAATTTAGACTTGTTTTCTTCAAACACCTGTATAAACGCCCAACACTAATTTGTAAAGTCTCATGAACTGGACGAACTAAAGTCTTCACCTGAACTCATTTTTAGCAATCAACAGTCAAACTAATATACCTCTGATGGTGAACGAGCTGTTAAATTAGCCATGATTCACTAATATTCTGAAAGGTTTCAAATTTGATCTCTAGTCAATAGTAGTATTGTCATTTATGGAGTAAATTGAAAGGCTTACTATTCTTTTATTAACACACAACATAGAAATCTGTTTTATCTACCGGTAGAAATATTAACTTGATCCATTAATATTCTGATCCATCCATACATAATTCATCAGTTAATACTAATGAAAACGTCTGTTTTCTAGAAGTTTTGCAAAATTTTATGGGAATAATGTAATAAAACTTCTAGAATTTCATGGATATACGTATGTACATGTATTTACAACGAGTATAAGAGCTTAATACGTATATCTCTCGACTTTCAACGTTTTCAATGGATCAGCGTCTTGTGAATTTTCCTTGTAGGGTTTATACAAGGTGCCTCAAAAGAATGTTTATATTTAATGTATCGATTAAAAAAATAAGTCACTTTATGTCACTTAACACAGACATGTTTCGATTATAACATAACCTTTATTAATGTACACAATTTTAACAATAAAATCACTTTTATCACTTTTATACTAAAAAGGGTGGAGTTTTATATTAAGGTGGAGGGGGTACAATTATGATTGAGGAGAAAGAAGATGTAACGGAAACATATCGAACATTGGAATTGCATTTAAATTTAACTGGTTGTTTAAAATATTTTCATTATTTTTTGTGGCTTTTTTTTAATTCTAAAATTTCTCAATTATTTAATGTTAGGTTATTATTTTTATTCTTCTTCTTCTTTCTTGTTGTAGACCTATGTGGTCTGTTCTCCAGAGTGTTGCTCCTCTTGTGAGGTAGATTCCCAGCTGTCCTTCCATCTTTTAGGAGGTCTTCCGCGAGGACGTGTCCCATGAGGCTGATTATGCAATGCAATATAGGGGAGTCTGGTGGTGTCCATTCTTTGAACATGACCGTACCCCCTTTTTCTGTCTGCTCCATCTTATAATATCCTCAACCACACATATCTCTCTTATTCTGGTGTTCCTCACGCGATCTCTCAGTGTCTTGCCTGCTATCGTCTTCAGTGTCTTCATTTCGGAAGTCCTCAAAACTTGTTTTGAGGACTTCCGTTATTATTAAATTCCGTTATCCTTAAATCCGTCGTTATTATTAATACACAAATTTTCGATAACGTTTCCGTTGTTTAATGTATGATTATTTTCAATTAAATTGTTAGCGAACTCCGATTTTTTTATTTGAAAGACTTCTAATATGTTATTTCATTATTATGTTAAAATAACGCGTTGTTTTCCTTATAGACTCGTAGAGTCACAATTTGATATTAAATTACACCATTTGGGAATTTATTTCTTAAAACAATATTGTTCAAATGTAAACTCTCGCGTTCACCGCACTCATTTAGTCGAACAGTAAAATTTCTTATGGCGGCTCGGGTGGTAGACTCCGTCTAGGCCAATTTTGGTCACTTCTGCAAGAGATCAATTCGCCAGCGAAAATTTCACGAACTCGTCGCAGAAACGTGTTGGACGTGTGTGACTGCTCCATCCTGCTGGAACCATTGCTTTGGTTATAGTCAGGAAAGTTTTGCAATTCAGGCACCAAGAATTCGTCTTACATCTCCATATAAGGCTCTGAATTCAAACGTAAACTTTCTTTTGAGACACCTTGTATATTTTCCAATATTGAAAATCCTTACAGCCTTCAAACGGTTCCGAGAAGCGACGAAGAAATGAGAAAATAATATTTTGCGTTATTTCATAACGGTAGATTGTGCGCTTTCTCGTTTCTAGAAAGTTCTATTGTATCTTCACAGCGTTCCTAATAAGTTGTAATATTGTATTACTATCTGTGGAGGTTAAATCGCAAAACCCAGAAAGATATGAGAAATATAAGCAATTTAAATGTTAAAATTTATCAAATCAAATCAAATCAGTTTATTTCATCAACAGACATTACAAAATTTATTTTTAAGGCATCTATTGAGAACAGGTCAAATAATATATTATATATAGTATACTACCAGAAACGCATAAGAGATGGTTCAACATTAGGAAGACAGGATACTCTCCAGAATTAAGAGTATTTGCCTTCTGAACGTACTTTCACTAACATGAAAGACGTCGATCTCCGAGGATACCGCGTTCAGCAGACTAATTGCTCTTCTCACCGGTGTCACCAGAGGCAGATTGGTTCTGGCGGCCGGTAGGTAAAACAATCTGTTCTGTCGCTGTCGGAGATATCTATCGGGGACAAAAAGCCGAACACCCTCCAGTACGGCCGAGTTCTCGAAGTATCCTCTAATTAATCTAAAGAAATGGGTAATTAGATATCCATCTCTTCGAAGCTGTAGAGAATTGGTTCCGAGCATTCCCAAAAGAAATGCCGTGGGATAAAGCCACGGATAGCTACCATACTCCCTCATGTAGAGATACCTTTAGAATTTTTTTTATAACACTGTTGTAAATGTCTTTTTTTTCCTGACACATTTCTTTCGCTTCCTAAACATTCATACATCGTGTCATGCAAGCGCGTTGATTTCTCCGACTCCTCACGTGACCGACATTAAATATTTTATAAATTTGATTGTGCCAAGTTTTCGTCGGTCTTACGATATTTCTTGTTTCATTTTCTGAATTAATCTGACGCAAATGGATATCACAAAATCGATACAGGACAATCGAACAAATTTGCTTTTATTTAAACGTGAAACCTGAATTACTAGTTAAACTATAAACCTGATTTCTGAGTACTGCGGAATAGTTACAAATTGGGTTCGGAGCCATAATGTCCCCATTGTTCTTATTCCCTTGTGAAAACATTATCACTTAGTCTAGACGTAGAGAATAAACCTCAATGTGTTTGCCAAGAGATGCACATTATATTTGTTGGCTAATTTTTAGTAATAACCAGTGCCGGATTAAGCTGTAACCGAACTTAAACGTGCGTATAGAAAAATGTATAATAAATATTTTTTGTTTCTTGTACAATAATGTTAAACTAATTAACTAAGGAAGTAACCATCACGACGTTTCCCCGGAGGGGGTAGGAAAAAATAATGGACCACCACATTATTCTGTCCTGACATACTTAATTCGCTTCCTCTACATTTATACATCGTGTCATGCATGCATTTCGATTTCACCCACTCCTTGAATCTCCATATTTAATCATCATCAACATCATCATCAGCCGTCTGTCATCCACTGCTGAATGTAGGCCTCTCCCAAAGCACGCCACCGCCCCCTATCCATTGCCGCTTCCATCTATCCATGTCCAGAAATCCTCTTCAGATCGTTGTTCCAGCGGGCAGGGGGACGTCCAACTCTGCGGAATCCTGTACGTGGTCTCCACTCCAGAACCCGTCTCCCCCATCGGCCGTCGGTTCTCCGACAGATATGGCCAGCCCATCGCCACTTCAGCCCGCCCATCCTCAAAACCACCTCAGTCACCTTGGTTTGTTGTCCAATAAATTCGTTTTTAAATCTGTCCTTCAAGGTTATTCCAAGCATGGCGCGTTGGGCGACCTTGAATTTGTAGACTAGACCTTTTGTCAGTGTCCATGTCTCGGCTCCATACGTCATGACTGGCAAGACGCGCTGGTTGAAGACTTTAGTCTTGAGGCATTGTGGTATTTTAGAGGTGAGAACATGGCGTAATTTCCCAAAGGCCGCCCAACCCAACTGAATTCTTTGATCAGCTTCTTCTCAAAATTGTTTCTACCATCTGAATATACCAAGATATGTATATTCTTGTACCACTTCGAGAGCCGATCCATCGACGGTTACATAAATTAATACGTCAGTTTTCCAAAAGTTTTATTATATTTTACGTGAAGGACATGTTTTGTTGTATCAAATCTTCAAGTTTCATTTCCTTACATAAGAGTTGGCACTAGAACTCCATTATCTGGTGCCTGTTCTTTGATTTGTAACATTGTCCAAAAAACATGGAATTATCAATTGAATCAGAATTTAAATGTTGGCCATATTAGAATTCGGAAAAATCGATGTGCCTATATGACTCGCTGTATAAATGTGGAGGAATCTATAGAGTACAATATTAATAATAAATCTCTCGCAAACATGGCTTTATACTAATCATAATAAAAAAATATAAATAATAAAGGGAAAATATAACCCATTACGAGGAAGGAACCGGGTTGTATCTGGGATTAAACCCAATGACTCTAGACCACAAGCCAAAAATTCTGTCCCCAAGTCCCCGGATATTTTATCCGTTTTTTCGTTCCGGGTGAAAAATATCAGCTGTTAGGCCTGTTCTACAATCGTTCCAGTCACGGTTTCTTATCTTCATAAACGATAAACAATGTTGCCATTGTACATTGTACCTCAGCGGTGTTGCGCGAGCCTATTGTTCTCCGGTGTACCCGTTACATACACCATATTTTCATAACAGTCAATAGATGGCACTTAATCGTTATTATTATACTCAGAAATATTTATTCACATTTTATCTATGCATGGTTTAATCAAATTAAAGCTAGAATGGCAGTGCACAATGGTATTCTTCTACCGACCCTTATGTTTAGAAACGAAGCATGGAACTGGCAAAAGAAGGATGAGAGTAGAATAAATGCCGTAGAAATGAGATCTCTTAGACGCATGTGTGGATACTCTGTGTACGATAAAGTGTCGAATGAAAAGATAAAAAGTGAATGCGGTGCGATTGATGGTGTTACGAGAATGAACAAAATAGATCGAACGAGAATCATTAAGATGGTTTGGACACATGGAAAGAATGAATGAAGAAAGAATGGTAAAGAAATACATGTTGCCGATGTAAATGGAACCATAAATAAAGGAAGACCGATAAAAACGTGGCACGATCAAATAAATCAAATATTGAATGTCGGCCATCAGAGAAATCGACGCGCGTGCATTACACGATGTATGTATGTTGAGGAATCGAGAGAAATATGTCAGGAAAGAAAAGTGTGGCAGTCCATTCTTTCTGCCAACCCCTTCGTGACGTGATGGTTAGTTAGTTAGTTAGTTAGTTAGATTAATCAATTAAAAATGCACACAACAATCCATGGAGAGGCAAACGCTCGGATGAGTCTTCGAGATAAAATACGAAATAAAAACCAACGAACTAACCATCACGCAATTTTGTTCATAATACCTTCTTTCGCTCTACATTCCTCTATAATATTAGCATTTGAAATTCTATTGTACGTTGTTCTACCACACATACATCTTTGGGACCTCATCTCTACCGCATTTATTCTGCTCTCATCTTTCTTCTGCCAGTTCTATGCGTCTCTTCCATACAAAAGGGTTGGGACCAGAACTCCATTGTGAACGGCCATTTTCGCTTACATTGATAAATTCTTGTTTCCAATAACTACAATATTTTTAAAGCTCCATTCACTTTGTTACCCGCACCAACCCTTCTTTCAACCGTCGCGTCCGTTCGGCCATCCGCTGAGAACATGCTACCTAAATACACAAATTCCCTCATCTGTTCCAAGTTCTCTTCATTCATACTTATATTACAAACTGTCATTTGCTCATTTGAAACGTAGATCGAATGTATATATCGAATCTACGATATAGCGTTTTATACTCGTATAATTGTTGAAGCAAACATAAATAAACACGATAGCTTTGTGCGGTGTACTGAGTTATTTTGCAGTAAATACAAATACCATATTTCAATACTGGAATTATCAACATCATGGTATTACATTGCATTTCACAGAATCGTGACAACTTGTCCATTCTATTGCTCAATGGTTTAAATATCATAGTATTTGCTTCAAATATATTCCACCATTTACTACCGATGAATGTTTGACCATAGATTATATTATTTATGTAGTAAGAAATTTACAGTTAGAGTTATTACATAGAGAAATCCAAAGCGATACCACTTAATTCAAGTAAGTCACTTTTTATGTTATTTATTAATTCAATTTAATATTTTTATTTCGTGAAAAGTATCATTATATCCCGATTATTACTTACATAAATAGCCTCTTTTAAATATTGTAAGACCAATTGACAAAGATTTATTAAAATATTTGAAAGTTGGAATTTCTTGAAAGTAATCAATTTGAGGTTAATTTATTTCACATGAAGATTACTTTTCATTTAATGATAATTTTTTTAACAGAATATAAATTAAAAACCTATTTTATAATTTACCTTTTCTTTTGGAACACTTTATTTTTAAATATCATACAAATAAAATTAAAAATTACACATTAACATAATATGTTTCGGACACAGAAGTATAGTTCGTAAGTGTGGTTATAATATTATTGTATTAAAAACTAACTTACCATTACGCCATTTCCCCGAAGGGGTTGGCAGAGTGAATGGATCGCTACAATGCTCTGTCCTAGCATACCTCTCGGGATTCCTCTACATTCATACATCGTACCATGCACGAACGTCGATTATTCCGACTTCGAATGTGGCCGCCTTTTATTAATTGATTAACTTGGTCATGCCATGTTTTTCTCGGTCGTCCTCAGCTTCTTTTTCCACTCACGCTGCTTGTGTACAACTTTTTAACCATTTTACTCTCATCCATTCGTCCAAACCATTTCAGGGATTCTTTTTTACTTTTATCCATGATGCAGTCATCTGCCTTACATTTCTTTCTTATTTCATCGTTCGGTATTCTGTCATACAACGTTTTCCCGCACATTCTTCTTAGTGATCTCATTTCTACGGCGTTTATCCTGCTTTCATCCTTCATTTGCCAGCTCCAAGCTTCACTTCCATACATGAGGGTTGGCACTAGAACTCCATTGTGTACTGACATCTTTGCTTCTGTGGATATGTTTCTATTTGCAGTAATGACTTTGAGTGCGCCATTTTTTTTATTCCCAGTACCATCCCTTCTTTCGATGTCTTTCTCAATTTTTCCGTTTCTTGTAAACATGCTTCCCAGATACGTAAATTCGGTAACTTGCTCCAATTTCTCGCCTATCCCACTTATATTCGATTCTATTATAGAAATTCTCTATTTAAGACCAAACAGCAAATAGAGTTTTAACCTGTTTTACATAGTTATAAAATTAATTACTCACACGATTCCATATGTAAATATCAGATAACAATTCCATTATTAATATCTATTATATTTAATCGGAAATTATTACACAATCTATTGTTTTCTTCTAGTGAAACATGTTACTTTAGTTTTAATGATTTATTCATGATAATTTTAATTAAACGTTTTTATCTATGATATTTATGCATAATATACAAGGTATAATTTACACGTTGAATGCATTATAATAGATGTGTACACATCAAGTCACGACATAAATATAATCAGCTATTTAACTAACTAACTAAGTAACTAACTAACCATCACGCCATTTCCCCGAAGAGATAGGCAGAGAGGATGGATCGCCACAATGCTCTGTCCTGGCATACATCTCGGGATTCCTCCACATTCATACATCGTACCATGCACGCACGTCGATTATTCCGACTTCGAATGTGACCGCCTTTTAGTAATTGATTAATTTTGTCATGCCATGTTTTCCTCGGTCGTCCTCGGCTTCTTTTTCCACTCACGCTGCTTCTGTACTACTTTTTAACCATTCTACTATCATCCATTCGTTCCATATGTCCAATCCATTTTAGGGATCTATATTTTACACCAGATCAATTATTAATTATGTTGTGCTGTATTCATGTCCCAGTTCTTTAATAGGGTTTGCATTATATGAGAACTTTTACCAGCCTTTTCTACAGCATTGAATTTAGTTTATTAAATAGCAATAATGCATGCAAAAAAGTGACTTGGTGATGAATGTGTCTTAATCTAAAGTGATGGTTTTCGAGAAAGAAGAATGTATGACGATTTGTGATATAAGTGCGATGGGTGAGAAATTGGAGCAAGTTACCGAAATTACGTATCTGGGAACCATGTTTAAAAGAGACGGAAAAATGGAGAAAGACATCGAAAGAAGGGTTGGTGCTGAGAATAAAATAAATGGCGCACTCAAAGTCATTACTGCAAATAGAAATATATCCACAGAAGCAAAGATGGCAGTACACAATGGAGTTCTAGTGCCAACCCTCATCAGATCTCACCCTCATGTATGGAAGTGAAGCATGAAACTGGCAGAAGAAAGATGAGAGCAGAATAAATGCGGTGAGATGAGGTCCCTAAGACGTATGTGTCGTAGAACGATGTACGACAGAATCTCAAATACTGATATTAGAAAGGAATGTAGAACGAAAGAAGGTATTATGAACAAAATTATGAAAGGATCGCTACGTTGGTTCAGACATATGGAGCGCATGGGTGAAGAAAGAATGGTTAAAAAAATAACGATGTTAACGATGATAAACTTTAACGATGTTAATGGAGTAAGGAGTCGAGGTAGACCGAGGAAAACATGGCATGACCAAATTAATAAAATAGTAAAGGTTGGTCATGTCAGAAGCCGGAAGAATCGACGTGCGTGTATGACTCGATGTATGAATGTGGAGGAATCTAGAGAGGTATGTCAGGATTGAGTAGTGTGACGGTCCATTCTCTATGCTTACCCCTGCGGGGAAACGGCGTGATGGTTTGTTGTTGTTGATAATTTTGTTTAATACGAGTTTTGGTCTCGAGGACAAAACGCATGGTTGCTGATTCAGGAAATACTTGAAATCTTATAGTATGTACGTTAATAAAATTCACTATGAAAACTGTTGAAAGAAAATATAAAAATCGGGTCAAAACATAAAAGCGATAGATTTCAAAGGAAATCTCGTATTGTTTATATTATAATACAAAAAGTTCCATTGTCGAACTCACAAATGAGAACACTTTGATTTTCTGGTATGCACAGACGCCTGTATACGAAAGCAATTACTTTTGTTCTTTGGAGATTGCGATATAATTAGCAATTTCGCCAGTTAACCCATTATTGCGTTTTTTTTTTTTTTTTAATATATATTTTTCGTTGTTTATACGTAGTGCAAAATGGTTAATGGGAAAAATAAATCTTTTTTTTTTGTTCTCTTTTCAAATCAAATCAGTTTATTTTCTCAAAAGATATTACAAACAACAATTATAGTTTAAGGCACCTATTGAGAACAGGTAAAACATAAAAAGTATATAATACCAGGAACGCTAGAGAGATGGTTCGACATTAGACCGGTGGTGGATTAACCGGGTGGTGGTCTAGGGGATAGAATGCTTGGCTCCTGATCCAGGGGACATGGGTTCAAGCCTGGACACGACCAGATTCCTTCTTCATAATAATGAGCTATTTTCTGCTCACATTGAAGATTGTAAAATAAATTCTAATATCATTGATGTAAATCCTTGATATTAGTCTTTTTTTTTTTTTTTTTAAAAAGAGAATACAGGATACTCTCCAAAGTCATCTTCTGAACATACTTTCACGAATATGAAAGAAGTCGATCTCCGAAGCGATCATGTTCAGCAGTTTGATTGCTCTCCCCACCGGCATCACCAGTGGCAGGTTGGTTCTGCATGCTGGGAGATAAAACAGTCTGTGCTGACGCTGTCGAAGATAACTATCTGGAACATCTTCTTCTTTATCAGCGTATTCCCGTCCACTCCTGGACAAAGGCTCCTCCATTCGCCTCCATGTCACTCTGTCTTGTGCAGACTGCATCCAGGTTATTCCGACATGTCTGTTCAGATCATCCTAGTTGCGGTCGCCCTGCACTTCTCTTTGCCGTCCACGATCTCCTAGTCAGCAGTCTTCTTGTCCATTTTTCATCTGAACTTCTGACTACGTGACCTGCCCATTGCCATTTCAGAGTCGCCACCCGGTGGATGATGTCAGTGACCTTTGTTTTTTCTCTCACCGTATCGTTTCTGACGCTGTCTCTAAGGCTTATTCCTAACATGGTTCTTTCCATCATGGCTCTTTGGGTCACTCATAGTTTCTCGGCACTTTGTTTGGACAATATTACAGTTTCAAGACCATAAATACCATCAGGCAGAATACAGGTTTATAGACTTTTCGTTTAAGGTTCGTTTATATTAAACTTACTAACTTACTAATCATCACGCCGTTTCTCCATAGGGGTATGCAGAAAGGATGGACCACTATACTGCTCTGTTCTGACATACTTTTCTAGTTTCTTCTACAATATTCGATTTTTCCGATTTCGAATGTGGCCGCTTTTTAGTATTAAATTAATATGATCATGTCATGCTTTTCTTGGTCTTCCGCGACTTCTCTTACCACCTGCACTACTGTAAACAACATTTTAACCATTGTCTCTCGTCCATTCGTTCCCTTTTTCCAAACCATTTCAGGGATATTTTTTTAATTTTACTAATAATGCAATCATCTGCCTTACATTTCTTCCATATTTCATCGTTCATTTTTTTATCATATATCGTTTTCCCGCACGTTCATCTCAGTGATCTCATTTCTACGGAATTTATCCTACTTTCATCCTTTTTTGCCAGCTTCATGCTTCTTTTTAATACATAAGGGTTGGCACTAGATCTCCATTATGTACTGCCATATTTGCTTTAGTAGATATGTGTCTATTTGCAATGATAACTTTGAGTCACCATCGCTCACGCGTGTGGATGGGGCAGTGTGTAATGATGTATTCAATTGTTTGGTCTGTTTGTGAGTCATAAGGACAGTAAGGTGTAATCCAGGGGACATGGGTTCAAGCCTGGACATGACCAGATTCCTTCTTCATAATAATGAGCTATTTTCTGCTCACATTGAAGATTGTAAAATAAATTCTAATATCATTGATGTAAATCCTTGGTATTAGTCTTTTTTTTTTTTTTTTTAAAAAGGTGAATCTTTATTCTTGAATCTGTTTAGATACGAGAGTGTGGAACCATGCCCAGTGAGAACTTACGAGAGCTGAAACGAAGGTGTTAAAGCAGAAACATACTATTAACACGCCACGCCACCCGATGCCACGTGATGCGTGTTGAGTCGAATCAAATTGTATTGTTTTCTATGGACAGAATCACACTATGAACACCCGACGCGACGCCATGCGCGCACACGCCACCCGATCCAGACGAGTTAGATCGACGTGTTGCCGATGGTGGGAGTAAACACGCCACGTCGCGTGTTAATAGTATGTTTCTGCCTTTATTCTCGTCCTCAGTTCTTTCGCGTCTCTTACGGAGGAGAGAAACTTCATGATCCCGCTTCCGATGGCGCTGTTCATGTATCTTTCTTCCCACAGCTGATTCATATGCTCTCGGATCGTGCGATTTGCGTAGCTGAGAGGAAACTCGGAGTATAGCTTAGCAGTTTTGACCCTAAGGGCGGCCGCTTTAACCAGCTCATCTGCTCTTTCGTTCCCTTCTAGCCCGTTGTGACCTCTGATCCATAAGAAGGTACACTCTGTTCCTTGATCTCTAAGAATTTTGGAAGTCTTAAGAATCTAAAAGACCATCGGGTTGGTGGGCGTGCCGTCTCTCAGAGCCTTCGTGAGCAGTTAGATGGGGACATAGAGTGTAGAGTACAATAATATATGCATGAAATTAAATTGTTCTATTAGTGAGTATCAGTTTTGGAGTATATGTCATCTCTTGGATGCGCAATACGAGTTTCCCAATCTTAAAATCTCTTGTGTTTTATCATAGAGTTTCTCCTATGTAACAAATGTCTAATTTGTGAAATAGAAAATTTGCATAAAACGTTAATTTACGCAAATATGATACGCAACATATCTTATTTGCATACAATGAATATGTAATTATACTGGTTTTACCTTATTCTCAGAAGATTTCAAAAGAGTTCATTTTGTCTGTGTTATAAAAAAAGGATTGATTTTTGTAAGAGGGGAATGTGTTATCCAATCTGCAAGGTTATTAAACCCAGACGTTCGCTAATTGTATTGATGTGAAGAGAAATTTTCGTAATTAAGGTATTCAATACATTTCTAAAGAATTTCGTGAAAGAGGGTTCTCTTACCTAGAGAATTTTACAATGACGACAGCAGACGACGATAAAGTTTATATGTATATATTCTATATTCGCTATCTTTTTTATTATACGAACCGTTATTTTTTAAAGTGGAATTTAGGAAAAATTTTGTTAATTTTATAGTATAATAATTTTACAATCCATCCAATCAATAAATAGTAATTTTACATTTTACAATCAATCAATAGTAATTTTACAATCCATCTAATCCAGTACACAATGGAATTCTAGTGCCAACTCTCATGTATAGAAGTGAAGTTTGGAGCTGGCAAAAGAAGGATAAACGCCGTAGAAAAGCGGGAAAACGTTGTATGATAGATACAAAGTTTTCCCGCACATTCGAAGATAGAATACCGAACGATGAAATAAGAAAGAAATGTATGGCAGATGACTGCATCATGGAAAAAATTAAAAAAAGATCCTTGAGATGGTTTGGACATATGGAACGAATGGATGAGAGTAGAATGGTTAAAAAGTTGTACACAAGCAGAGTGAGTGGAAAAAAAAGCTGAGGACGACCGAGGAAAACGTGGCATGACTAAATTAATCAATTACTAAAAGGCGGCTACATTTGAAGTCGGAATAATCGACGTGCGTGCATGGCACGATGTATGAATGTAGAGGAAGTCCGAGAGGTATGCCAGGACAGAGCATTGTGGCGATCCATCATCTCTGCCTACCAATGAAATGGCGTGATGGTTAGTTAGTTAATTTTTTTTACAATCCATTGTTTTGGCGGAAACACTTTGATATTTCAACAATATTAACTGTTTAATTGAAACACTGTTATAATATCACAATTGATTTAATTTGTATGAAATTGTCGCAACAGCTGTTACGCTAACTAATGTTAGCATCATCAGGTGTTACAATCAACTTAAACATTTCTTATTCGTCTTCTTCCTCAGCCTATTCCCGTTCACTCCTGAAAAAGGCCTCCCCTTTCGCTTCCATATCACTCTGTCCTGTGCAGACTGCATCCAGGTTATTCTGACGTGTCTGTTTAGATCATCCTTTCACCGTAGTTGCGGTCGCCCTGCACTTCTCTTTGCCGTCCACGGTCTCCAAGTCAGCTGTCTTCTTGTCCACTTTTCATATGAGCTTCTGGCTACGTGACCTGCCCATTGACATTTTAGAGTCACCACCCGGTGGATGATGTCAGTGACCTTTGTTTTTTCTCTCACCGTATCGTTTATAATAATTATAATCAAATCAAATCCAATTAAATCAGTTTATTTACTCAAAAGACAGTACAAACAGCATAAATGTTTAAGGTATCTATTGAGTACAGGTGAAATATTATACACATACAACATAATACCAGGAACGCATTAATGATGGTTCGACATAAGGAAGACAAGGTACTTTTTAAAGTCAAGAGAATTTGTCCCCTGAACTTACTTTCACTAATATGAAAGACGTCGATCTCCGAGGAGACCGCTTTCAGCAGACTAATTGCTCTTTCCACCGGTGTCACCAGAGGCAGATTGGTTCTGGCGGCCGGTAGGTAAAACAATCTGTGCTGTCTGGACGGCCTTTAGCGGACAAGCGTAACAAAAACTCAAAAAAAAAATAAGCAAAGTGATGGTAATTTACCAATCCAATATGTGACCGGATGGTGTAAATGTGGAGCGAGCGAATAGGAGACGAATTAATATAATTGGTTTAAATTTCAAGTGAAGCTTGAATCTGATAAAGAAGCATGAAAGTAGGATAAATGTCGTAGAAATGAGCTCACTGAGAAAAATATGCGGGAAAACGACATATGATAGAATACCGAACGACGAAATATGGAAGAAATGTAACGCTTATGATTACGTCATAAGTAAAATTAAAAAAGGATCTCTGAGTTTGATTTAATGGTTGAAATGTTGTATACAAGCAGTGTGAGTGTATAAAGAAGCTATGAAAGACCAAGGAAAGCATCATCATCATCATCATCAGTCTGTCATCCATTTCTGAACGTAGGCCTCTCCCAAAGTACGCCACCGCCCCATATCCATTGCCGCTCCCATCCATCCATGTCCAGCAATCCTCTTCAGATCGTCGATCCAGCGGGCAGGGGGACGTCTAACTCCGCGGTCTCCACTCCAAAACCCGTCTCCCCCATCGGCCGTCGGTTCTTCGACAGATATGGCCAGCCCACCTATACTCAGAGCCACCTCAGTCACCTTGGTTTATTGTCGAATAAATTAGTTTCTAAATCTGTCACTCAAGGTTATTCTAAGCATGGCTATTTCCATGGCGCGTTGGCACTTTGAATCTGTAGACTAGACCTTTTGTCAGTGTCCACGTCTCGGCTCCGTACGTCATGACTGGCAAGACGCACTGGTTGAAGACTTTAGTCTTGAGGCATTGTGGTATTATAGAGATGAGAACATGACGTAATTTTCCAAAGGCCGCCCAAATTAATCAAATACTAAAACGTGGCCACATTTGAAGCAATGAAAAATCGACGAGCGTGCATGTTACGATGTATTAATGTAAATGAACTCGAGAAGTTTGTCAGGACAGAGCAGTATGATGGTCCATCATATTTGCCTACTTCTCCGGCGAAACGGTGTGATGATTGGTTCGTTAGAACGAAACTGCACACGTAGTTCGAATTCAATTAGTAACTATTCCAAGACTTTCAAATCTAGGTTGAATAATGTTTTTTTTTGAGAACTAAAGTTTAATTGAACCCGCAAAGTTTGAATCAAAATGTCTTCCGCAGTTTGAGATATGCCAAAAGTTTTACCGCTATGATCATAAGCCACTTTGGAGGCAGCACGTTCAAATCGGCTGATGACCCGATTCCAGTAGACCTCACTGCCTGCTCATCACTTACTTGGTTTCCCAGAGCGGTCTTTGTCCCTAATTCGGTAAGGAAACTAAATAAATTTACGCAAACTTTCGAGGAAGTAATGTTAAATTCCGGCGCGTCTCTGACCTCTATTCCCGCAACACGGGCAGTTCCGGTATTCTATTGAAAAAAACATTCCATAAATGTCTGGAAAATTATTTTTATATTTTATTGTTATTAATGGTAACAAACAGCGATTTCAATACACATATACAAACACACAGAGACAACAAAACATGACCAATTACATGCTACCATAAATATTGTAAACTGTTAAATTAAAAAAAAAACTTTGTTTTATGTATCACAATTGTATTCTTATTTTACGCGACAGCTATTTCGTCATTATTGTAAGACCTGATGATGTCAACATAGGTAGACAATACAGCTGTCGCGTAAAATAAAAATACAATTCTTCTTCTTCTTCCTTATTGTAGACCTATGTGGTCTGTTCTCCAGAGTATTGCTCCTCCTGTAAGGTAGATTCCCAGCTGTTCTTCCATCTTTTAGGAGATCTTCCACGAGGACGAGTCCCATGAGGGGGAAAATAAAAAATAGAATTGTGATTCATAAAACAAAGTTTTTTTTAATTTAACAGTTTATAATGTTTAAGTATCATAATGTTTCGGCCAAAACAATGGACCATAAATATTGTATTCCAACTGACAAATGTACATGCCTCGTATATAAATATATAAGAAGAATACAGTAACATAATATTTTATTGAGTCCAAAGAGAATAATAGTAATAATAATGAATAATTAAATAAGTTAATTGAGGCAGCAAGAGCAACATTTAATCAAACAAAATCACTATTCTGCAATGATAACATAAATTTGAAACTTCGCCAGAGAATGATGAAATGCTATGTGTGGTATGTTTCATTGTATGGATGTGAAACGTGGACCTTAAATGTCAACTCAATAAACAGACTGGAACCATTTGAAATGTGGCTCTATCGCCGAATGCTCAGAATTCCCTGGACAGACATGGTTAGCAATACAGAAGTCCTGAGGCGAGCAAGAGTTGACAGGGAGCTGTTATCAACTATCAAGGTTCGGAAGATTTCATATCTGGGTCGTGTATGTGAGGAAAAGTACAACCTTCTCCAATTGATATTGGAGGGGAAAATTGAGGAACGCCGAGGGCCCGGTAGGAGACAGATGTCCTGGGAGTGGACCGGCATCCGAAGAGTGGATGAGCTGTTTCGAGCGGCGCAGGACAGAGACAGGTTCGCCGAAGTGATCGCCAACGTTGGGGGGACCCGACAAGGGACCACTTGAAGAAGTAGAAAGAAGTGAATTGAATGATAACGCAAAATATTGTTTATTGTCTCAAACGAAACAGAATTTTAAAGGCAGTTCACGTGCGATTTGATCGACGGTCGACGCAGAAGAGACAAGATCTCAAGAAACTGCCCAGAAAGTCGGCGGAGATGGTCGCTGCTAAGTCTGAATTCGTTTTCTCGCTTATCGACTATAATATCTCATCATTGAGAACTCCATAATCTTGGAGGGTATCCATCTTTATGTTTCTGATCTGGATAAAGAAAAATAAATGTATTGGTCTCTTAATTTTCAATCGCTTTGTGTTTAAACGTTTTAAACTTCTTCTTATTATTATTGTAGATTTTGCGATCTATTTATGTAGGATATCTAATTTCTTTCTGTGATGAAGACGACCAGCCTCTCCATCTCTTTGATGGTCGTCCTGTTGATCAGTTTTATTATTTTGTGACTATAAGTTTAAAATGGTATCTTTACAAATGCGTATGTTTTAATGATAAGCGGACAATACACTTCATAATTTTGATAACTTATCAAAAGAAGAAAATTATTAATGTTAACGTAAAATTTAAAACACTGATATAATATCACAATTTCTTTTTATTCACTGAGAGTGTCGCGACAGTTGTTTCACCAACCGATATTGGCATCATCAGGTGTTACAATAAACTGATGATGTCAACATCGGTTGGCGAAACAGCTGTCGCGACACTCTCAGTGAATAAAACGAATATTATTTAAATTTGAACAGTAATAATGTTGAAGTATCTAAAAAATGGACAAAACAATGGACTATTTACAAGAAGAAAACATTCCTTTCAAAAAGACCACCTGTTATCCCGAAACGAATGGTCTACTTTCTTATTATCTACCACCTAAAAACAAAAAAACAAAACTTTTTTAATAACCTCAGTTATCTAGGCAGGAAGTGTAGAAACTCAAATGGTTAAAGTTGCCAGAGATCCAAGTATTGGCGGTGGAAGTTCCTGAAATTATCTAACTTATAATAAACGCCTGAAAACATGTTTTCTGTTTTCTCTTGATTGCTAGTTGTCTTGTTTTGACGTTCTCTTTTATTATATGTATAATATATTTTTTAATGCGATGAAATATTCCAAATTAGAACATGTACATAACAAATTTCAAAATAGAAAGGTGAAATGTTCTAAATAGCCAATACTACATTTTATTGCATTTTGGCAATCCTAGCAATTCGGCAAGATTGAAAATATGTATATCAAATCAAATCAAATCAGTTTATTAACTCAAAAGACATTACAAACAGGAAAAATGTTTAAGGCATCTATTGAGTACAGGTAAAATATTATAAAAATACAACAGAGTACCAGGAACGCATTAGAGATGGTTCGAAATTAGGAAGACAATATACTTTCTAAAGTCAAGAGTATTTGATATCAATAAAGGTGTCAAACAGGGTTATGCGTCATCATGGGTGATTGTGAATAAATAGTACATCGCTCTGCACGCCATTTTTGTCAGCCAGCCAGCTAAAATGACTACCTCTCCCTGAATAGGCTTTTGCCTCCGGGGCCGCCGCCACAGTTCCTGACCATCGTAATCGCTCACTACTATTTTGCCGTTGCTACCATCTTCCCGACTTGCTGCTATATGCGAGTCTGCCTCGAACGCCTTTATTCCTTGCTTCTCCTGCTGCCATCAACGCCGCCGCCATCGTGACCAACCCGCTGTTTACTCCAACGACCCATGCCCCAACCCTTCCCTTTCCACCATCCTTATTCCATCCTGTATCTCAACCCCATTATAATATCGGTCCCCACCCAAGGCTCCCGGCCCAAATCCAATGCTACTCTTGTTTCTTTCGGTTCTGTATCCAGAACTAATCGGCTACCACCCAAGACCACTCCCTGTCGCCGTCTCTCGGTCTCCACCCAAAACCACACCCCCTGTCCATGGCCATCCCCGACCCATCCACACTTCCTCCATACCCAAGTAGTTGGGTACAAAAGTCGGACGCAACCCACTACATCCTCCAAGTAACCCACCCCTCACCTTCCAACAATATCCAACCCAACATCAAAGAAAGAAATTTTCAGCATGTGGGGGAGCAATAACCTTCGGGCTTTGCGCCATTCTTCTTTTTTTAGAAAAGGCTGATTGCTTTGAAATTTTATTTATTGTTTGCTTAAATTTTTTACAAAACTTTGCATTTCAATACGCGTGTGTTTGTATGTACTCTTCTTCTTCTGCTGAACTCATTGCATTGACATTTTGTTATTTACCGATTGCTTTGAAATTCAGACAAAACGTTGTTTTTACTTTGGATATCGTCTTCTCGGAAGTTCCAGCCCGGAATTTTTTTTTTACGTATACAACAAGTCGCTTGAACCCAATTACTGTATACAATCTCCTTGACTTTACCTCATCTTCCAATAGCCAAACGATTTCACTCAGTTGCTATGGGCTGTTCACAACCAAATGCTATGAACAAAAAAATCATTTTCCTTTTCAAAACATTTTATGTGAAGCTTTACAGCATTGTTCAAAACCCACACTTCCAGAACTCCTAAAAAAGTTTAATTTTTGCAGATGACACTCGTACGGGATGTTATATAGAGTGGAAAATTCTCATTAAAAAAATATTCGAAAAAAAAGAACTTCTGGCCTGGCAGAAGTTGAATGAACCATTGGGGTCGCCGGGTCACGCCGGGGTGCCCGGGTAGGAGTCAAGACACAGTTCGTTTGTGATCACGCCCTGTAGCGCGGAGGGTATAGTGCCTAGGTTCTCAAAATGGGCGATAACGCCCCCTAGTGGGCTTTTGAGACCTTCAGGGGGGCAGTAGAAGACCCAGAGAAAATTAGGGGGCGTTGAGATGGCACATTGTTCGGGAAGTGGATGAAAATTTAACTGAAAGATTCCATTATATTCAGATCTACATTAAATTAGATACGATATT
Source organism: Lepidostoma basale (assembly GCA_022606425.2). NCBI lineage: Eukaryota > Metazoa > Arthropoda > Insecta > Trichoptera > Lepidostomatidae > Lepidostoma > Lepidostoma basale. Next base: position 23,045 of record JAHDVF020001482.1, read on the forward strand.
TTTCATTTTTTAATTTGAATTAAAACAAATTTAAAATACATATCTTCTTCTTCTTCTTCCTGGCGCGATCCCAACTCATCGTCTGTATTGACTGTTGGGGTGGGCTCTTCTCAATTTCAGGCTGTACCTCGCACGGTTCTGAGTATCGTCCTCACTCAAGCCATTTCTCTGCAAGACGCTTTTGGACGAAAGAATGGAACGCCACACTGTTCTGTCCTGAAATACGTCTCTCGTTCCTCTACATTCATACATCTTGTCATGCACGCACGTCGTTTTTTCCGACTCCTCACGTGACCGACATTCAATATTTGATTGATTTGATCGTGCCACGTTTTCCTCGGCCTTCCTCTATTTATAGCTCCGTTCACGCCGTTTACATATACCTTCTTTACCATTCTGTCTTCACTCATTCTTTCCATTTGTCCAAACCATCTTAATGACCCTTTCCTTATTTTGTTCATAACACTTTCATTCGCACCACATTCACTTCTTATACTTGCATTTGTCACTCTATCATAAACAGATTTGCCACACATTCGTCTTAGAGATCTCATTTCTACTGCATTTATTTTACTTTCATCCTTCTTTTGCCAGTTCCATGCTTCACTTCCATACATAAGGGTCGGCACAAGAACACCATTGTGCACTGCCATCTTAGCTTTCTTGGATAGGCTTTTGTTTGCGATGACAACTTTAAGTGCACCATTTATTCTGTTGCCTGCCCCAACCCTTCTTTCAATATCCTTCTCCACCCTCCCATCCTTTGTAAAAATACTTCCTAAATAAACAAATTCATCCACTTGTTCCAGATTTTCACCGTTTACACTAATGTTGCAGACTGTCATGCTTCCTTCTTTTTCGAAAATCATTACCTTAGACATTAGAAATTTTAATAATGTTTCATGTAAACCATAAGTTTCCAACCATTTTTTGTCTGTCGCCTTTTGTAGGTGAGGGGGCGTTGGAAATGTATCTTCGTGTAAAGGGGGCGGCGGACCAGAAAAGTTTGGAGACCTCTGGTATAGTGTGACCGGTCCCATAGTGCGCCATACGCGGTTCGCCGGGTGTTCATTTGACTCCTACTTTGGCACTTCGGTGTAGCCGTGCGTTTAGTAAATATACCAGTTTAAGTACTGTTATCTTCTTAATCTTTCTTCTTTTCCTTCTTCTTTTGGTGCCATGTCAGGCCATCCCGGCGTCGACTATCACTCGAGAGTAGGCGTCTCTGTCCCTGGCAGTTCCTCAACGCTCCAGCTCCTGATGCCAGGGCCAGGAGATTAACCTCCTGCCAACACCTCAACGACCAACTATTTTAACTCAATAATCAATTGCAGATTCATATTTTCCTCTAATCACGTGACCTAAATATGCCACCTTTCACACAACCAAAATTGTATTGTTTTTTTTCGATAGATATGGAATATCACGAAGACCTTATGAACTTTTTTAATGATTATTCATTGTTTTGATTTGAAACCTCAAATTAATATGACAATTAAAAATGTGTGTACTTTGATATTAATTAATAGTAATAATTTTTACTTCAAAGATAAATAAACGGATTTAAACGATAAACAATTGTTTATTGTGGAAACTAGTTTGTTATCTGTAGTATTCAGGTTAATTATTCTCACATATAAATAGAACGCCATATTTTGTTTTTGATAAGAGTGTTTATATGAGATTATTTCAATAACAAAACATATTATATTTGACTTAAATTATAAATTTAAGTTGCGGTGAAGGCCACGATGTAGATTTGTCTGATGTTTTAGCTACAAAAAACTCGGACGCGTGGGCGCCGTCTAAGAACTAACGACTATATTGAAATATCGCTGTCCGTAGACACTCAAACGACAATTAATTATTTTAATGTCTCTTCTTATTGGTGCCTCCACGAATCACCGTGTTAAACGCAGCTAATATGTGTCAAAAGTGAAAATATTGATTTATTTCTTACTTCAATGATATGATAACTATGATGCTTATATCTATATTGCCCCATCATGATGTGTGGAATAGAGGTCAGAGCCGATACCAAAAGAAATAAGAACCTTCTTAGAGCAGCAGAAATGCGTACCCTACGCTCCATCGCAGGCAAAACCCTCGGAAATCGGATCAAAAATGAAACGATAAGGTCTATCTGTGGTGTTGAAGACAAAAAGAGATGGGGAGGAAGCAGAAGGCGCTTTTGGAGAGACCACGTGGACCGCATGGAGAATACAAGAATCGCAAAAATTGTTAAAGATGAAAACCCAAGCAGCAAGAGATTACCAGGAAGGCCGCCGAAGAGATGGAGAGATGGCTGGACATCATCATCCCAGGACAGCTCACCATCACAAATAGGTCATACGACCTAAACTAAGAGGAAGTAGAAAAAGGAGATATCTATATCAATATTTTTGTAAACAACAAGTCGTTGGAACCCAATTACTGTATACGAGTATAATTTATTTTAAGCTATTATATTGATGCTCGTGACATGTGATAGGTAGCCAATCTATCGCCATTTTATTGTCACGTGAATTCTACACCAGACCAAAGACAGTGTGATAATCTCACTGCCATCGCCGGGAATCTAATCCATGACCTTCGCCATGGAAGTCAGAGCTCGTAACCACTTTGCCACGAAGGTCGTCGTTATAAGTAGTGTTGTGAAATATTTTTGTTTTTAATAAGGTTTTTTTTAATGACTCAAGTGTCCCGGATAATCCGCTTCCCGGTTAACCCGACCACGGAAAATCGGGAGTGTACTGTATTGTATATCTTAGAAACCTGTTAAAAAAAAAATTAATTATGTTCCTAATATTTATGATAATGCTATAGTGAAAAATAAACGTTGTTTATTTTTTAAGTCAATTTGGACCATTAGAAATCAGAAATGCGAACAAAATAAATTGTCTTAAATTATCACATTGGACTAGAGTACAATTTCCTTGAAAATTGCACAACTCGTAAAGAGACAGTATTGTCAAACAATGAATAATGACTGTCTGCCCGAGTCGTGACTTACTCACGTTGGTAATTTTCATATTGAAAAGAAAACTGCATTCGGAACACAATGCCGTAGTAAATTGGCGGGAATGTCTGGAAGTACCCACAGATTCTAATGCTTTCTTCACTTCTCCATTCACTCACACAATAGACTATTCTATTTTCTGTGCCACTTTGCTAATTTTCAGTTTCGTTATGAAAAGTTTTTAAATGACTTTATTTTTTTTTTGCATTTTGAACAACTAAGATTGTTTTTCCTACCTATCAACATGTCTCTTGTGGGAAGAGCAATCAGTGTGCTGAACATATTTTCCTAGGAGATTGACATATTTCATATGAGTGAAAGTAAGTTCTGAAGACAAATACTCTTGACTTCAGAGTGTATATTGTCTTCCCAAAGTCGAACTATCTCTCATGTGTTTCTAGTATTTAACCTGTTCTCAAATATATGTTTTAAACTTTAAATATGTTAAGATAATCAAATGATTTTACTGAAATCTCTTGATGGAAGTTCATTTTAAATAGTAATTAAATAAAACGACGTTTTTTTTCGACAGCGATCGGTTTCAATACCTGACTGATCTGTCGATGCTAGCGAGCCTGGCGAAACCGGTCGCTGTCGAAATACTGACAAAACTGGAAGTAGTTAAAAAAAACACCGTTTTATTTAATTATTATTTATGCATGTTTGTTATGTCATTAAAAAAAAGTGGCGATAAGGATCGCAACCCATCACACCGCGTCTTTCGCGAGGGCGAAAAGAGAAGAATGGCGTGCCGCATCCGTTAAACTGTGGCAGTCTATTCTTTCTGCTTACGCCTTCAGAGAGACGGAGTGATGTTTGGTTAGTTAGTTTTAGTTTTAGAAAACTCCAATTTATTTTCCGTTGCAATTAGGTACATTTTTTCCGACTGTTAAGGTTCAAATCTCTTTTTTTCTTCTCTCTAGCTGTCTCTCCTCTGCTGGGTGTACGCCTCTTATTTAGTTTGGGAATCGTCTATATTTTTCTTTCTTGCTGAATTCTTACCTATCAACTGTCGCCAGCCCATCTTTTTTTTTGGGGTCGCCCATCGTTTTTTGTGTATGCCTTTTTTCTCTTCCCATTTTCTCTTCATCAAGACCCTGGATGCTCATCTATCCATTCCACATGACACACAACACATGACTAATGAATGATTGATGATTGATCGATGTTATATTAGGTCCTTACATATGAAATTGGCGTTTTGCCGTACTGGCAACTTTGATCTCAAATATCTTCTCTTTGGTTAGGAATTCCAAATTCAAATTTATACAGCTATTTACTCAAGTATTTGTGTTTCGAAAATTATAATTCATTTGTTTTTTCCTCAATTGTTTTTTTTCTTTGCGTCACTCAGTTTACAAAATGGAAAACTTGAAATATCGCGTTATTTACGAGTACGAGTTCCACCGTGGCACCAGTGCTGCAGAAACGGCTCGAAGGATTAATGATGTGTATGGCGACGGTGCCGCAAAAGAAAACACAGTGCGTTTTTGGTTCCAACGTTTTCGTTCTGGATATTTCGACCTGCAGAACAAGCCCCGTGGACGGCCGGAGACCAAAGTTGATAATGAAGAATTGAAGGCTATTGTGGAAGCGGATCCATCGCAAACCACGTCCGAGTTAGCTGCAGGCTGCGGTGTTAGTGATAAAACTGTTTTAATCCACTTGAAGCAAATTGGGAAGGTGAAAAGGCTTGAAAGGTGGGTACCTCACGAATTGAGTGAAGCAAATCAACAAACGCGCGTTGACTGCTGCGTTGCATTACTCAACCGGCACAATAATGAAGGGATTTTGAATCGAATCATTACCTGTGATGAAAAGTGGATCCTGTATGATAATCGGAAGCGCTCATCGCAATGGCTGAACCCTGCCGAACCAGCCAAACCATGCCCCAAGCGAAAATTGACTCCAAAAAAGTTACTTGTGAGCGTTTGGTGAACTAGTGCTGGTGTCGTTCACTACAGCTTTCTTAAATCTGGCCAGACGATTACGGCAGATGTCTATTGTCAGCAACTGCAAACCATGATGGAAAAGCTAGCTGCTAAACAACCGAGGCTGGTTAATCGCTCTAGGCCACTGCTGCTTAATGATAACGCTAGACCACACACTGCACAACAGACGGCTACCAAATTAGAAGAGCTTCAATTGGAATGTCTAAGACTTCCACCGTACTCTCCGGACCTTGCCCCAACAGATTACTATTTTTTTCGAAATTTGGATAACTTCTTGCAAGGGAAATAATTCAACTCCGATGGGGCAGTCCCAACTGACTTCAAAGATTTTATTGATTCCCGTCCGAATGGTTTTTTTAGTAAAGGGATCGATGAACTACCTATGAGATGGCAAAAGTGCATAGATAGCAATGGTACATACTTTGATTAAATAAATATATTATATTTAAAAAAATCAACTTTATGTTCCTCCCATACAAAACGCCAATTTCATATGTAAGGACCTAATATGATCATAACTTGAATTACTGCGTTTTTGTTCAATTTAAAACAAGTAAATTGTTAGCTACCGAATCAACGCTATTCCCCTTTTAAAGTTATTCTAAAAGATGTCCTCTGTAAACTGATCTTTATAAAGACTTTAATGGTGGTAGCTACTTGCGTTTAATTTCTAATTCCGACCTTTTTATAGGACAATAACCGCGCCATAAACTTATGATTCATCGTACTTAACACTCAAGTTATGAAAACAGTAGATGGCAAACTTCGTGTCGTTTGTAAACAAGGTGTTTGATTTTACTCTCTGAGTGCAGGTTATTAATATTATTTGAAATTTCCCTTTTAAAGGGTGTTTGCAGATCCCGAAAAAAACATGTAGCGGGGTAAAGACATGGAACAAGCAAGATTGTACAAGCGATTAATAGTGAACCATTCACGATCGTTAACCTAAAATAAAAACGTGCATTTTTATAAATTATAAAACATTTATCTTTCCATTTTTAAATTGATTTTTGAAAACCATTTAATCCGGAGAAAATTGTATACATTTTACTGATGCGATAATGATAGTATAATACCTTCGTAAATGTCGAGAAAAATGAACTTTATAAACGAAAAAACAGTGTTTTCATATACATCTTCGGAGAACAATATATACTCGTACTGTCTTTAATATCGTTCTATAGGTGCGATGTTGAAGATATAATACTTTCGATTCATATCTAAAAAAACTAACCTACTAACTAACTAACCATTTCGCCGTTTCTCCGGAGGGGTAGGCAGAGAGAATGGACGGCCACACTGTTCTATCCAGACATAACTCTCGCGCCTCTACTACATTCACACATCGTGACATGCACACTCGTCGATTGTTCCTATCTTTCAGTAATTGATTAATTTGGTCATGCCATGTCTTTCTTGACCTTCCTCGACTTTTTTTTTTTCCATTCACACTACTTGCATTTATATTTTTAAATATTCTTCCCTCATCCATTCGTTTCAAATGTCCAAACCATCTTAATGACCTTTTCTTAATTTTATTTACGACGCATTCATCCGCCTTACGATTATCATTAATGTCCTTTATACTCGTTTAAGAAAAAATACATTCATGCACAAACGTTTAATATAATACAAACGTAACTAACTAACTAACTAACCATCACGCCGTCTCCTCGAAGGGGTAGGCAGAAAGAATGGACTGCCACACTTTTCTTTCCTGACATATTTCTCTCGCTTCCTCAACATTCATACATCGTGGCATGCACGCGCGTCGATTTCTCTGACTCCTCACATGGCCGACATTCAATATTTGATTTATTCGATCGTGCCACGTTTTCCTCGGTCTTCCTCTATTTCTGGTTCCATTTACATCGTTAACATATACTTTTTTTTACCATTATTTCTTCATTCATTCATTCCATGTGTCCAAACCATCTTAATGATCCTTTCATTATTTTGTTCATAACACCATCATTCGCACCGCATTTACTTCTTATATTTTTATTCGACACTCTATCATACACAGTGTATCCACACATTCGTCTAAGAGATCTCATTTATAATTTATAATAATAATTTAATAAAACGATGTTTTTTATAACTACCACATTTGTCTTTATTTCGACAGCGACCGGTTTCGACCGGACTCCTCACATGGCCGACATTCAATGTAACATATACTCGTATATTAGGTCCTTACATATGAAATTGGCGTTTTGTATGGGAGGAACATTAAGTTGATTTTTTTAAATATAATATATTTATTTAATCAAAGTATGTACCATTGCTATCTATGCACTTTTGCCATCTCATAGGTAGTTCATCGATCCCTTTACTAAAAAAACCATTCGGACGGGAATCAATAAAATCTTTGAAGTCGGTTTGGACTGCCCCATCGGAGGAATAGACATCTGCCGTAATCGTCTGGCCAGATTTAAGAAAGCTGTAGTGAACGACACCAGCTCTAGTCCACCAAACGCTCACAAGTAACTTTTTTGGAGTCAATTTTCGCTTGGGGCATGCTTTGGCTGGTTCGGCAGGGTTCAGCCATTGCGATGAGCGCTTCCGATTATCATACAGGATCCACTTTTCATCACAGGTTCAAAATCCCTTCATTATTGTGCCGGTTGAGTAATGCAACGCAGCAGTCAACGCGCGTTTGTTGATTTGCTTCACTCAATTCGTGAGGTACCCACCTTTCAAGCTTTTCACCTTCCCAATTTGCTTCAAGTGGATTAAAACAGTTTTATCACTAACACCGCAGCCTGCAGCTAACTCGGATGTGGTTTGCGATGGATCCGCTTCCACAATAGCCTTCAATTCTTCATTATCAACTTTGGTCTCCGGCCGTCCACGGGGCTTGTTCTGCAGGTCGAAATTTCCAGAACGAAAACGTTGGAACCAAACACGCACTGTGTTTTCTTTTGCGGCACCGTCGCCATACACATCATTAATCCTTCGAGCCGTTTCTGCAGCACTGGTGCCACGCTGGAACTCGTACTCGTAAATAACGCGATATTTCAAGTTTTCCATTTTGTAATGACGCAAAGAAAAAAAAACAATTGAGGAAAAAACAAATGAATTATAATTTTCGAAACACAAATACTTGAGTAAATAGCTGTATAAATTTGAATTTGGAATTCCTAACCAAAGAGAAGATATTTGAGATCAAAGTTGCCAGAACGGCAAAACGCCAATTTCATATGTAAGGACCTAATATTTAAAGTCATGCACTACAACATTTTAATAAAACTTTATTTTAAAAATAAATTGTACAAATTAAATCAAAATATATATTATCTTGGGTGCGATGTACGTTAATGGGTCACTATATTTTGCGTAAGGAATTTGGTAACACGTTCCAGCTTGCTCCCCGTGTGATACTTTTGTTTGGTTTCCGGTAACTGGGATCCCTGTTGCATCCTGACGATATTTTAATGGAAAGAGCGCCCGTTTTTATTGCATACATGTCTGAAGCTGTTTGAAGTTCCGTTTCGTAACAAGTATCCTTTCAAAATAAAACGAGACTTTTTTTAAACCAAAGTCATAGATAAGGTATTGAGTGCGGTGATGATGATTTATTTCTAATTTATTTACTTTTAAATCACATTTAATTTGAATAAATATGTTTTACTATACTTTTAAACCGATCGCTTTTTAAGCGGCCACATTTAGATTTTTAGATTTAAAACACGTCTTAACGCGCCCTTGAGGTGATTACATCACAAAAAAACGGCGCTTTAAAAGTTAGCATATTATTATTATTATTATTACTCTTAGTATTTGTAGTTATATTTATTCAAGAGAATTTGGAGCAGGTGGGTGAATTTGTGTATTTAGGTAGCATGTTCACACCGGATGGCCGAACGGATAGTGACGTCGAAAGAGGGTTGGTGCGTGTAACAAAGTGAATGGAGCTTTAAAAATAGTTATTGGAAGCAAGAATTTATCAATGAAAGCGAAAACGGCCGTTCACAATGGAGTTCGGGTCCCAACGCTATTGTATGGAAGCGAAGCATGGAACTGGCAGAAGAAGGATGAGAGCAAAATAAATGCGGTAGAGATGAGGTCCCTAAGACGTTTGTGTAGTATACGAACGATATACGACAGAATCTCAAATGCTGATATAAGAATGGAATCTAAAGCGGAAGAAGGTGACACATACGAGTAATAGTCAATGTCCTATGTGACGTTCGATCAACTTCAAAATCCAAATAATTAAAAGCAGCGCAAAAATTTATCTACTATACAATTCAAAATATAAAAATAAAACTATTAAAACGTATTTTAAGTATGAAACACTACAAATTCAAATACAGAAGCATCAAAATAACGATGCATCATGTGTGGCCTTGAAAATAATAAAATGTAATGTTTGTATGTTGTATGAAATATACAAGCAAGAATGATTCATTGCTATATTCATTATAGCGTCTTACATGTGTTTTCCACGACAGTATAAAAAAATCATAGCTCTTCGAATAGTAAAAAAAACTTGTTCGGAGAGCAAACAAAAAAAATTATTCAAGACTTGTACGTATGTGTCTGTATGACACTATGAAACTTACTCCTTTATATACTGATATGTATGTGTATAAAGGAGCAAGTTAATAATAATGTCACCAGTCTGTAGATGCCAGTGAGCCTGGCGAAATCGGTAACTGTCGAAATGAAAACAAAAGTGTTACGAACAAAGTACACATGGAAATAATGGTAAAAAAAAGACATTTGATAATGCCTTTGAAGGGCGAAGAATGTCACTCCCATAAAAAAACAATAAAACTTCTAGAAAACTGACGTTTTCATTCGAATTAAATATGTAAAAAATGTAACAATGTAAATGGGACTAGAAATAGCGGAAGACCGAGGAAAACGTGGCACTATCAAATAAATCAAATAATAATTAAATAAAACGATGTTGATGACAGACCAATTTGTCGATGCCAGCGAGCCTGGCGAAACCAGTCGCTGTCGAAATAAAGACAAAAGTGGAAGTAGTTAAAAAAAACATCGTTTTATTTAATTATCATTTAAAATGAACTTCCATCAATAGTTTCAGTAAAATTATTTGATTATCTTAAAAATAAATCAACAATTGAATGTCTTCCACGTGATAAGTCGGAGAAATCGACGCGTGCATGACACGATGTATAAATGACGACCTTCGTGGCCGAGTGGTAAGTGCAGTGCAAGGTTCCGGGTTCGATTCCCGGCGAGGGCAGTGTGATTGTCACACTGTCTTTGGTATGGTGAAGAATTCACGCGACAATAAAATGGCGATAGATTAGATACCTATCACATGTCACGAAAATCACTATGATAGCTATAATACCCTTTACATCGATTTGGCTCATGCTGTCATGATGTAAAGAGCGATTCAACAAAATAATAATAATAATAAATGTTGAGGAAGCGAGAAAGTATGTCAAGAAAGAGTGTAGCAGTCCATTATTTCTGCTTCCTCATCAGGGAGATGGCGTGTTGGTTAGTTAGTTAGTTATTCATAGTAGTTATGAGGAAATTCAATAGAAGTGCAAAATGTTAAAAATCGGTTGTTAACTGTTTAAATAAAAAAACTTTGATATCAATATCACAATTTCGCTAACCGATGTTAGCATCGTCAGGTCTTACAATCAACTGTCAACAATCAAGTTGTTATAAATATCATAATTGATTATATTTTGTCGTGACAGCTGTTTCGCTGACCTAGCATCGTCAGGTCTTACAATCAACTGTCAACAATCAAGTTGTTATAAATATCATAATTGATTATATTTTGTCGCGACAGCTGTTTCGCTGACCTAGCATCGTCAGGTCTTACAATCAACTGTCAACAATCAAGTTGTTATAATTATCATAATTGATTATATTTTGTCGCGACAGCTATTTCGCTAACCGATGTTGGAGTAATCGGGCGAGCGGGGTCTTAGGTGCCTGTCCACCGGAGCGGAGCTAGGTCGCGGAGCGGTGAGCGAGGTAAAAATCCACCAAAGCATCGTCAGGTCTTACAATCAACTTGATTGTTCACAGATGCTAACATCAGTTAGTGAAACAGCTGTCGCGACAACAAATAATAAATTGTGATATTAATAACATTTTTATTTATTTAAACAGTTAATAATGTTGAAATATCAAAGTGTTTCCGCCAAAACAATGGATTAAAAATCGTTTCGTATCAAATTCATTTTTCATATTACCTTAATCAGATTTCAGATAAGAATGATTTTTAACTTAATATGATAACATTCTGAACTGTTTACTTTGGAACACTATTATAATGCCGCAATTTATTTAAAATGATATTAAATTTCTAACTCATATTCTATCTTTTCTTTTTTTTGTACAAATTAATTATTTCGTGGTATTTTTCAAATCTCTCCCTGCTTTTCTGTTTCAAACCGAGAACTTATATATTTGTTCATTTCTCTCTCATATTACTATCTTTGTAATAAACATTATAGACAGTATTATCTTAGTAATTTATATTAAACTTTTAAAAAACTTTAATTTGAATGTAATTTTTCTTCCCGTAATTTGTTATCTGCTCGATTGTTTAGTTTAGTTAGTTTTAAGTAATTTTATGTATAATTTTTCACAATCTATAAGTCTGCATTCAATGCCGCAGCAAGACTGATAAGGGGTGTGCCAAAGAGTTGTCACATAACACAGCATCTTAAGGAGCTCCACTGGCTGAAATGTCCAGAAAGGATACAATACAAGCTCTGCTGGACGGTCTATAAGGCGTTGCATGGAATGGCACCAGCTTATATATCTGAACTCTGCATCAACGAGAACCTGAATGCTAGACAGTCTACATTGCGATCAGCTAAGTCTTCTGCGATCGGTAGATTATCTGTGCCAAAACGCTGTCCAAGCACAAACTTTGGCGACCGAGCCTTCGCGGTAGCCGGCCCTTCAGCCTGGAACAGTCTTCCAGCAGACCTTAAATGCATTGAGAATCAGAGTTTAGATCGAGATTAAAAACGCACCTTTTCAAATTATCATTTCCTGACAGGAAGGGCTGATCGACTTCGTCAGGTGCAGCCCTCATACTAAATATGTTTATATTTTTTTTTATCATTATTATTATTATTATTATCTAGTTGATAAAACGGAGCATCTTCTACAGAGCCCTTGAGATCAGTAATTCATAAAAATGGCGCTTTATAAATTATCCAATTTATTATCATTATTATTATGTAACAAGTATATTTCTTCGTCTTCTCTTATTTTTGTCCTGTCACACCTCCGTGGTGCATAGGGCCTCAAAGAACTTTCTCCACCCGACTCTATCGAATGCCTGATGCCTAACATCATCTCAAGTTAGGCCTGCTGCCTTAACCTCGTCCTGCAGGGTTCTTCTCCAGGTGGCTCTAAGTCTGCCTCGCTTTCTCTTTCCCGCCATAGGAGACGAGTCTAGTGCACCCTGAACGATGCAGGCTGGGTTCCGTCTCGGAGTATGACCGATCCACTGCCATTTGCGTCTAGCTACTTGTTCTCTAATTGGCTTTTCGCCTGCCATGGTCCAGAGAACGGCATTTGACACTGTTTGGGACCGATAGATTTTGAATATTGAGCGAAGGTACCTATATATAAACACCTGGAGTTTACCATTAACGTCCGCGGTAGACTTCCAAGTCTCACATCCATACAGCAGTACGCTTTTAACGCTACTGCTGAATATTTGGAGCTTGAGCTTTCTCGAAATGATACCGGAGCGCCATACAGGGTGAAGCATAGCGAAAGCTCCCCTAGCCTTGTTAAGTCTGCTGGCTACATCTTCCTTCGTACCTCCCGAACCTGCTATCATACTACCGAGGTAGCAGAAGCTGGTCGTGGTCACAAGGGGGACACCGTGGAGCAAGATTGGGGTGGGGTCATTTGTGGACACTCGTAGGTCTACTGTCTTGGACATGTTTCTTGAGACCTACTTTTGCCGCTTCCTCGTGAAGTCTACAAAGCTTCTGCTCTGCATCCACCCGGTTTATCGAAAGCAATAATTAGTATATTTACTGGTTATAATAACTAACCATCACGCCGTCCCCCCGAAGGGGTAGGCAGAAAGAATGGACTACCACACTTTTCTTTCCTGACATATTTCTCTCGCTTCCTCAACATTCATACATCGTGTCATGCACGCGCGTCGATTTCTCTGACTCCTCACCATCATGCGCACCGCATTCACTTCTTATATTTTCATTCGACACTCTATTATACACAGAATATCCACACATTCGTCTAAGAGATCTCATTTCTACTGCATTTATTCTACTTTCATCCTTCTTTTGCGTTCCATGCTTCGCTTCCATACATAAGGGTCGGTAGAAGAACTCCATTGTGCACTGCCATTCTAGCTTTTTTGGATAGGTTTTTGTTTGCGATGACAACTTTAAGTGCACCATTATTAACTTTGTTGCCTGCCCCAACCCTTCTTTCAATATCCCTCTCCACTCGCCCATCTCTTGTAAACATACTACCTAAATACATGAACTCAACTACTTGCTCCAAATTTTCACCATTCACGCTAATGTTGCAGACTGTCATGGTTTCTTCCTTTTCAAAAATCATTACCTTGGACTTATTAACATTCATCATCAGATCATTTCGCATGCATACCTCATACATACAATTCACCAGGACTTGTAGATCATGCTCGTTGTCTGCAAGAAGGACAGCGTCATCCGCATACAAGAGACAGCTTACTGACACTCCGCTCATTTTGGCACCAATAACTCATGTCAAAAATAGTGTTTAAAGGAACTCATATCATAAATAGTGTTTAAAAGAACCCATGTCATAAATAGTGTTAAAAAGAACTCGTGTCATAAATAGTGTCAGGCAAATAACTCACGTCATAAATAGTGGGGTATCAATAATGAGAATCCTCTCCTCTACTCCCATATTAAATCGTATAATTTTTTTTTAAAAAAACCTTCGTCGAAGTAATATAAATAAACAGTGAAAATTTCGTCATAATCGGTTCAGTATTTGTCGAGTCTATCGGTCCTGTGGCCACGAACATTACTTTATTTATTGTTTTGCAATATCTTCAGACCTATTACAGTAATCGATATTTCTATTTTAGTACCAAAGTTATCCATATCATACAGATGTCACAAACGCCACGTTTTTACGCAAGTGATTTCATCACTCTCCCCAGTGCTGGGGGCCTAAATTGATCGTCGTAAACCTTATCTTCAGTTGCATGAATTTATTATATCAGATTAACTTTATTATTCATGAACGTTGGCCCAGTCTGGTGCAGAGGCTCTCACAAGATTACCTTTACGCGTAATATTTATAACCAAAACAGGTGGTATCCAAAAAACAACAATATTAATTTAATTTAATTTAATAAGGATGAAAGTAGAATAAATGCAGTAGAAATGAGATCTCTTAGACGAATGTGTAGAAACTCTGTGTATGATAGAGTGTCGAATGAAAATATAAGAAGTGAATGCGGTGCGAATGATGGTGTCATGAACAAAATAATGAAAGGATCATTAAGATGGTTTGGACATTTGGAAAGAATGAATGAACAAAAAATGGTAATTTTTTTTTATCTTAATGATGTAAATAGAACCAGAAATAGAGGAAGACCGAGGAAAACGTGGTACGATCAAATCAATCAAATATTGAATGTCGGCCATGTGAGGAGTCAGAGAAATCGACGCGCGTGCATGACACGATGTATGAATGTTGAGGAAGCGAGAGAAATATGTCAGGAAAGAAAAGTGTGGCAGTCCATTCTTTCTGCCTACCCCTTCGGGGAGACGGCGTGATGGTTAGTTAGTTAGTTAGTTTTGATTTAATAGTCCTTTGTTTTGGCCGAAACACTATGATACTTTAAAATTATAAAAACTAACTCACTAACCATCACGCCGTTTCCCCGGAGGGGTAGGCAGAGAGGATGGATCGCCACATTGTTCTATCCTGAAATAACTCTCGCGACTCTTCTACATTCACACATCGTGACATGCACGCTCGTCGATTGTTCATACTTCGAACATGGCCGCCTTTCAGTAATTAATTAATTTGGTCATACCATGTCGTCCTTGGCCTTCCTCGACTTCTTCTCCCATTCACACTATATTGTATATATCTCTTTAACCATTCTTCCCTCATCCATTCGTACCACAGGTCCAAACCATCTTAGTGACCCTTTCTTGATTTTATTTATCACGCATTCATCCGCTTTACATTCCTTTCTTACTTCATCTTTAGATATTCTATTATACATTGTTTTTCGCACATCCTTCTTAGTGACCTCAGTTTTACGGCATTTATCCTAATTTCATCCTTCTTCTGCCAACTGCAAGCTTCACTTACATACATAAGGGTCGGCACTAGAACTTCATTGTGCACTGCCATCTTGGCCGAAATAAAAAAATATTTTGTCGCCGAAAAATGGGCCGCCAGATTTGAAGGCTTGAAGCAGCCAGAGTCCTCTGTTGTAAAACGGACCGAACTTTCCGAAATACCTAACATAAAATTCTGTATTTTTTTATCTTCTTCTTCTTCTTTGCTAGCCTTCTTCCCTCCACTGCTGGATATAGGCCTCTTCCAATTTCTTCCACTCGTCTCTATCCTGCCCCTTTTGTTTCCAAGATTTTCATTATATGTTACTCTTATTGTCATGTTCTATGAATTTTTCGACGGTGCCTCACTTACGTTGAGTCATTATAAGGTAGTAGAACCCCGCCTATCATTTGGATGATGAAATTAATATCTCTAGCATAATTTTGTAAATGGAAAACACGAAATTACATAAAAATAGGTCGTATTATTAAAGAATGTATTTTTTTATAAATATAATAATAACACTAAATAACGAAATAATCATTAAGATTTTAATATTATATTATATATACGAGTATAATTACACTTGGTATTATAACACTTTATTTCCCTTCACACAGATATGTTTCGGTTATAATATAACATTTATCAATGTACACAGTTGTATGCACAATGTAGCACACGACCTTCGTGGACGAGTGATAAGTGCATTGACTGCCACTCCGAAGGTTCCGGGTTCGATTCCCGGTGAGGGCAATGGATTGTCACACTGTATTCGGTCAGGTGTAGAATTCACGTGACAATAAAATGGCGATAGATTAGCTACCTATCCCATGTCACGAGAATCACTATGATAGCTATAATACCCTTTACATCGATTTGGCTCATGCTGTAAAGAGCGATGCAATAAAAATAATAAATAAATAAATAAAAATAATAAATCGTTAAACAGTTTACAGTTGAAGTGATCTCATCGGAGATCGACGTTTTTTATATTTTTGAGGTCACGTGAGAAGTAGGAGAAATCGACATGCGTGCATGACACTATGCATGAATACTGAGGAAGCGGGAGAAGTATGTCAGGAAAGAAAACGTTGGCAGTCCAATAGTTCTGCCTGCCCCTTCAGAAAACGGCGTAATTGAAAATTAGTTTTTCAATAATACCATCGGCTGAACCTCGTGTCCGAGGAAGATTTTCCTTCGCGGTTGTGGGTCCGCATGTGCCTGAAGAGCCTGGTCCTAGACCCACATATTCTGGGGCATCTGGGGCAGGGGAAGGCACTTGTAATGGAGCCGTCACCATCTCCCATTGGTCTCTCCTTTTTCCTCTTCCTCCTCTCTGCGACGTCGTCTCTGCGCTGTGCTATATAGTCTATTTCGTTCCTTTATGTACTGTTGTTCTCCACCTAGGTCTGTCTTCTGCAGTTTTTTCCCAGCAATCACAGTCGATGTTAGTCTTTTGTAGTTTTCTTTTAAGGGAGTCCTTGAAGCGTTTCCTCTGACCAACGTGTGAACGTTTCCCTTGGGTCAGCTGAGAGTACATAATCTTCCTTTGGAGTTTTATCTTAGGCATTCTGATAACGTGACCAGCCCAGCGTAGTTGTATCTGAATAATGGCAGCCTCAATACTTGTCTTATTGACCTCAGTAAATATGCTGTCATTTGTCCGTTTGTCCTGCCATTTTACACAATTTATTAGTTAATTAGTATTAGTTAGTTTAATCCATTAATTTATTAGTTAGTTTAATCCATTATTTAATAATAAATAAATAAAAACACCACATGTTTCGGAGGATACTTCCATCTTCAAGTGTAAACATATAATAAAAATTTAACAAAGAAAGACAAATAAAAAACGCATTTAAAATTCGATGCAATAATTCAAATTTAATAATTAACCTGTGCTATTTGTTATAAATAGGTACTATAGAAAAAATTGTAATTTAGAAAAAACGTACATTTGAAAAGACATAATTTATATAAAAATCAATAAATGATTAATTTGCATTTGATTGGGAATAATTGGACATAATTTATATAAAAATTAATAAACGATTAATTGGCATTTGATATAAATATAGACAAAGTATTTAATTTGTTTTTTCTAAATTACATTTTTTTTAAATATTTTTTCATATATATATTTTTAGATTTTTTTATATATTTTTTTTATATTATCATCATGTATTATTATTATTTAATATTATTCATTAGTTCTTACTGTTAAAAAATAATTGTTAGTTCCTATTTATCACAAATAGCACAGGTTAATTTTTAAATTTGAATTATTCTATCGAATTTTAAAAGCGTTTTTTATAAGTATTTCTGTGTTTAGTTTTTAATATATTTTCACACCTGAAGAGTATCCTCCGAAACATGTAGTGTTTTTTAACATATTTTTTTTAAATAATGGACTTAATAAAGTTTTTCAATTTCCTAAGTACCTATATTACTATGGAATTCCACAGTGTTAATGCCTTATCGTTCAATAAGAATTTACTTAATACAACAAACAAATACTCGTAGATATTGGCGTATTGTGGAACGATATGTATGTAATAATGTGAGTTCTCTAGGCGCAAAGAAACGATAACAGGCATAGTTCTCATAACACCGTACTTCCGTTCACTGAAACAATAGATCAATCCTCGCTTCGCAAATCGTTTGACAATGTATTCCGTTAGACTCCGCATCAAAACCATCTGCTAATACTCTTCAATGTAGGTCGTATCGATCTGGACCGGCGGTAATTATACCCTTTCTTCATAACAAAAACATGACCATGAGCCAATAAAGTAACTAACTAACTAACCATCACGCCGTCTCCCCGGAGGGGTAGGCAGAAATAATGGACCGCCACACTTTTCTATCCTGAAATACTTCTCTCTCTTCCTCTACATTCATACATCTTGTTATGCACGCACGTCGATTTCTCTGACTCCTCACATGGCCGACATTTAATATTTGATTTATTTGATCGTGCCACGTTTTCTTCGGTCTTCCTCTATTTCTGGTTCCATTTACATCGTTAACATATATATTTTTTACCATTCTTTCTTCATTCATTCTTTCAATATGTCCAAACCATCTTATTTCTCTCGGTTCCTCTACATTCATACATCTTGTCATGCACGCACGTCGATTTCTCCGACTCCTCACGTGACTGACATTTAATATTTGATTGATTTGATCGTGCCAGGTTTTCTTCGGCCTTCCTCTATTTCTAGCTCCGTTCACGTCGTTTACATATAAATTCTTCACTATTCTGTCATCACTCATTTTTTCCATCTTAACGACCCTTTCATTATTTTGTTTATAACACTTTAATTCGCACCGCATTCACTTCTTATACTTGCATTTGACTCTCTATTAAATACAGATTTACCACGCATTCGTCTAAGAGATCTCATTTCTACTGCATTTCTACTTTTATCCTTCTTTTTGCCAGTTATATGCTTCACTGCCAATAAAGTATAATGAAAATGAACAAATACTTAAAAATTCCTTTATAATTTAAAAACTAACTAACTTTCTATCACGCCGTTTCTCCGGAGGGGTAGGCAAAGAGGATGAAGCACCGTACTGCTCTATCCTGACATACATCTCTAAGTCCTTTTACATTCATACATCGTAACATGAACACTCGTCGATATTTACGACTTCGAATGCGGCCGCCTTTCATTATTTGATGAATTTGGTCATGCCATGCTTTCCTTGGTCTTCCAAGGTCTCTCTTTCTACTCACACTGTTGTATACAACATTTTAACAAATTTTTTCTTGGTCATTCATTCTATATGTCCAAACCATCTCAGTGAACCTTTTTTAAATTTACTTTTGATGCAATCATCAGCTTACATTTATTCCTTATTTCGTCTTCGGTATTCTATCTCTATAAAATATATTTTATTAATTTCTATTTGCGGTTCTAGTACCTACCCTTATGTATGGAAGTAAAGGTTGAAGTTAGCAGAAGAAGGGTGAATGAAAAATAAATGCCGCAGAAATGAGATCACTAAGAAGAATGTACATAAAACAATATATGATAGAATGACTAATGAAGACAAAAAAATGGAAGATAAGTTTGATGATGAATGTGTCCTAAATAAAATAAAAAATGGTTCACTGAGATGGTTTGGACATATGGAACGATTGGATGAGGGAAGAGTGGTTTAAAAGATTTATACAAGTAGTGCGAATGGGAAAAGAAATCGAAGAAGGCCAAGGAAGAATTGGTATGACCAAATCAAACAAATACTAAAAGGTGGCATTCGAAGTCGGAAAAATCGACAAGCGTGCATTTTACGATTTATAAATGTAGATAAAGCTCGAGAGGTATTATATGTTAGAATTAATTAATATGACAGACCATCCTCTCTTCCTACGGGGAAACGGCGTGATAATTAGTTAATTAGTTTCTTGAACAATGATGTCAAACTTTATCCCTACTATGCATCATGATGCTATTATGAACCAACCGAGGTTTTTATGTATTTTTTTGTACAGAATGGTATAATCAATGGCTAACGCGATGTTAAATACGTCTCTACCATCTCCATATTTTGGAAACCACATAGGTCTAATAGATTTCTTCTTTACCGACCAATTTTGGCATTGAAGTTTGGCATGTTGTGCGTAGGTGACTTTTGTGATTTACTCCAGTTTGACATCAAAATTGATTATTCATGATCAAGATAATTTTAATTACATTTGTTTTTATTCTTCTATGCATATCAATGAATGGAAATGGGCACTGTTTCATATAAGAACCATGCTCTGTGTACGGGACAGATTGCTCCCATCATTAGCCACTTGCACAACCTCGTTACTATGCGCCTCCACTCCTCACCGACCGCCTTATTTTTTTTAACAAAACAGAAACAAATTAATCTTAAATTAATATAAAATAACAAACATTAATAAAATAATAAAATTAACATAAAATAGTTGTGAACAATAATAAAAATAATAAAATAATAAAAAATTAATAAAATAATAAACTACTCGCATACGTCCGATACACTCTGTTTTTTAAATATAAATAAACGTAAAAAAAACGTTTTTATTGTTTCTTGAATAATGATGTAAAACTCCATATTAAATAATTTATAAAAATGAAAACGTCAGTTTTCTAGAAGTTTTATTATATTTTATGGGAATGACATGTTTCGCCCTTCTAAGGCATTATTGAATATCTTGACTCCTAATGTCAAACCATCTCTCATGCATTCCTGGTATTATGTTGTATATAAATTATATTTAAACTATACACAATATAGATGCGTTATACATTTATATTTTTTGTAATGACTGTCGAGGTAATAAACTGATTTTATATGATTTGATTGGATTCCACATACTCGTATGTCTAAGGTACCTATCTCATAGCTACCGCGTTTATTCCACTCTTAACTTTCTTCTGCTAGTTCCATGCTTCGGCTTTATACACACATATACAGTGGAAACTCTTATAACGAGAATAATTTGTTCCAGAATTTCACTCGTTAAGATAAACATTTTTTCCCATTTAAATCAATGTAAAATACGATAATGTTTTCTTTGCGGAAAAAAAACCTTTTTATTTTTACGTTTATTCAAACAGGATTACATACTTATAAATTGTTAAGGAGCGCAAAAAACCTGGAATGCAATTACAATTTATAAAAACAACAAAAAAAATTAATAACTAGCGTTGTCCAAACGAGCAAGACATGAAGTGGCAGATTCATCTAAACATTTTTTTTTAATAGATGGACCAAACAGTTCATTGATCAAATCAATGAAAATGTTACACCTAAACCTTCATCTTAGATCTCCACATCGGATTTCTTCTGCTCTTCTGGTCACCAGTTATGCGAAATGTCGCTTGTTAAGGGAGCATTTTCTTCAGTCTGTCTTGCTCGTTATGCGAGGTGCTCGTTATGAGAGGTTCCACTGTATTTTGTATTTTCTACAAACCAAAGACAGTTTAACTACTTATCACTCTGAATTCAACGACCTAAATAATGACAGTTAATGGATTCCACAAACAATAACAGCATAAATTAATTAGCCTAAAAACATCAGACGCAAACGCATCTGTAATACAAAAAGTCGCGGTAAGCTATAAAACATTTAATTCTCGAACAAAACACACCATTCACATTCATTAACACTAAAGCCTAATTTAATGCGACCAAGCAACCATGTGGAGTTTTAGTAAAGTTTTCATTGGCGTGGCTTCTGTACGCGGTGTTATCAATTGGGTTCACGCTTTAGAATTTTCCGGAAATCAGTTGAAAACGGGCACAACTCCTGATCCCTGATTGGCGGAATAATTAAACAAAGGCACGCAACTGTAGTGACGTCAGTCACACACTTCTCTGACGCTTCGTGTTGACATATTGAATGGTTTTCGACAGAATTGAAAAGTAGCGGCTAGTAAGATTTTCATTTAATCATATATTCCAAATGTTGTTAAAAGTGTTGTTATTTGTAATTTATTGTATATATTTATGCATTGTAAATAATAAAATATAAATATTTTTAACTTCTAAGGCTTCTCTATCTTGCGCAACCCGGAACAGCTCTTCCACATGTCTCATCCCGGTCCAGTCTCTTATGTTGCACAACCAAGACGTTTGCCTTCTACCAGGACCACGCTGCCCCTCAATTTTTCCCATCAGTATTAGTAATCCGTCTCCGCAGAATGTGACCCAGATATGAAATCTTGCGGACCTTAACGTCCTTTAGCAGTTGTCTACTACAATTGGCTCTCCTCAAAACCTCCAATTTGCTGACGAAATCTGTCCACGGTATGCGAAGCATTCTCCTGTGCTACCACATCTCGAATAGTAATAATAAATTATAAATATGTTTAACTGTTAATCGCGTGGTGGTCTAGGGGATAGAACGCTTGGCTCCTGATCCAGGGGACTT
The DNA here is from genome assembly GCA_022606425.2 of Lepidostoma basale. Classification (NCBI taxonomy): domain Eukaryota; kingdom Metazoa; phylum Arthropoda; class Insecta; order Trichoptera; family Lepidostomatidae; genus Lepidostoma; species Lepidostoma basale. The sequence goes on from JAHDVF020001482.1 coordinate 45,231, forward strand.
GGGTTCTTCTTCATAATAATAAATTGTAAAAATAAATTTTAATATCATTGATCTAAATCCTTGGTATTAGTCTTTTTTAAAAGAAAAAAAAACGTTGCTTTTTTTTCACGACAACTGTTTCTCCAACCGATGTTGACATCATCAGGTATTAATTCTGTTTGAAGACATTTTTTGGTTTTTGGTCTATGGTAGAAAAATGCAAAAAACAGAGATTGAAAAGACACATTTTCGGTATTTTATACTGTTTTTATTCGAAAAAGAATCGAAGTGAAAATAAACTACCCAGATCATCTGTGATATTTATGGAGACAAGCAAAGTCCTCGAAAGTGTCATAGATGGTTTCAAAAGTTTAAAAGTAGTGATAGAAAATTAAAAGTCAAACCGAAATCAGGAATACCTAATTCCTCTATAGAAAACAACTTTCTCTGTACTTTCAAGTCTGGGTCTCCGGAGCGGGAATCTATCACGACCTCTCTTTAAATAGCCATGTATTCCATAACTAAATGATTCATATTCTAGTCAAATATGCCGGCACTATATACTATTCTTGTATAAAATCGATGATAACTCTTTAATCTCGTTAGTCGAGTCTGATCCGCGTAAAACCATCATATACTCGTATAATCAATTGAATATATTTTATACACGCCACTGAACACAATATAACAAAGCATGTTCGTTTTATTATATGTGACTTCCCTTGGGAGATAAAACGTTCCATACAATAATGGTATCACGATCCGCTAAGTACATATCGTACGCAGTCCAGGGGCGGTGCGTAGAGTTATTTATGGCAAAATCAACAGTTACACCTGTTCCGAAAACAATACTTTATTTCGTATTAATAAGAACGTGTTGACTTTACATAGTAATCAAATTCATGCTTTGATAAGCATTTCGATCATTTTTACTTTTCATTAAATAATTTTTCCAGAGTGCTAAAGTAAAATGGTATAAACCGTTAGATATACCTTATTGAAAACCAGCAAAAATATATATTTTTTAAATATTATAAAAAGGGATTTTTTTTTTTAAACGTGTTTTATTTGATTTTTTCAGAATTTCATGTTCATATCAAATACTTCTATTAAATATATAAAAAAATATTTTAATATGTCTCTATGAACTTCTCCAAACTTCTTCTTCTTCTTCATCCTTGTTGTAGACCTATCTGGTATGTTATCCAGAGGTTACTCCTCCTGTGAGGTAGATTCTCAGGTGTCGGCTGTGAGATTGATTATGAAGTGAGTCTGATGGTGTCTATTCTTTGGACATGACCGCGCCAGTCCCTTCTTTGCTGTCCACTCCATCGCATCTCTCTAATTCTTGGTTTGCTCATCTCTCAGTGTCTTCATCTCGGAAGTCTTCAAAACTTGTTTGGTCTTGACTGTGTCTTCCCTTACTTCAACGCCATTAGTTACTATTGATCTTACTCATGCTTTATAGATTCTTACACTTAATAGCCATTTCTTTGTTTTTCCATATTGTGGATTTAGAGCGGCAGAGATGCAGCTGCCTTGGGCTTATATTTCTTCACGCATATCAGCTCCTCCAACCAGGTCTTTGCCAAGATACCTGAAGGTCCTGACCTGATCTATGGGTTGATTCTCTATAGCCAGGTAACTTGTTTTTGGTGTATTGAAAAAGGTCATATAAATCTCCAAACTGATATTTTGGTAGGCAGAAAGAATGGAGTGTAGGTACACTTTTCTTTTCTGACATATTTCTCTTACTTCCTCAACATTCATACATCGTGTCATGCATTCGCGTCTATTTCTCTGACTCCTCGCGTGGTCTATATTCAATATTTGATTTATTTGATCGTGCTACGTTTTCCTTAGTCTTCCTCTACTTCTTAAAAAAAAGCTATGTTGCAACAAAACAAGCATTATTGATATAATAAGACTATCGGTAAAGAAAAGTGTGTCGACCTATTCAGTTTTTTTTTATTAATTATTAAAGTTGCATTAGTATTTACCTTGCTTTTGATATAAAGAGTATTTTTTTAGAGATGTACAATACATATTCAAAATGAAAAAAAAACATTAAAATAATGTTAATGTCTATGATATTGGCTTTATTTAATAGATAATTTGATGCCATTTTTGCTTAAATATGATTTCTGGCACCACGGCTAGCTCGAATGAAGCGCAATCGTGAAGTCCAATTTTCGACAATTATCGTCTTTGTGGATGCGTATTATCCACTAGAGTGTACATGGCGCGAAAACGATCCATAGTCTTTCGAATAATTTGCTTGGATGGACGATTGTGTCGACCGTAAAATGTACGTAGTGCACGATAAGTTTGGCGAACCGAACCGTGATTTTCAAAATAAATTTGCACAATTTGCACAACTGTTCTGACGTCAGTCTATTCATGGTAAAATGGCAAAACGTATTAACTACAAATCAACTATCAACTGTCAAATTGACATTCTATAGAAACAATGTTACTAGTTTAAAATCCAAACCTCTAAAAAAAACAACTTATACAAACAATCTCAATTTTGAAAATATAAGGGTTGAATCGTTTTACCTATTCTCAACCTAAAATAAATTTCCGTTTCTGTTGGCTGAACAATGATATTTAATGAATATTAAAACAGCAATATCGAATTACATTCGTTCGATAATTTTACTCGAACCAATTTTCGAATTTTCATTAATGGAAAATTTTATACATTTTTCCATATTACCACATTTATTTGAATACTGAATAATTTACACATGGAACTGGCAGAAGAAAGATGAGAGCAGAATAAATGCGGTAGAGATGAGGTCCCTAAGACGTATGTGTGGTAGAACGATGCACGACAGAATCTCATGTAGGCATCGTGGACTCGACGTTCGTGGACTTTTTTGTTGGTCCAGCACTCTGCTCCATATAGCATGGCGGGCCTCACTGCAGCCTTGTAGACTCTGCCCTTGGTCCTGACGCGAGAGAAGTATGTCAGGAAAAAAAAGTATGGCAGTCCATTATTTCTGCTTACCCTTTCGGGGCGACAGCGTGATATTTGGTTACTTAGTTATATTTGTAAGAATGTTTACAATGTTTCGGATAAAAAATATTGAATTTATAGACTCTCGCAACAACGAGAAGCGAGATAAATCTCACTTTATATCCATTACTGGATATTGACAATCACTTGATCTCATGCTTTTTATTTACTTTTTTGATATTTTAATATACAATCAAACGAAGACATGCGATTTTATTATATTCTATGGATTTTTTCTTAATCTGTCTCATGGTAAAAATGGCATATGTAGTCGATATTTTCTTCTGAAAACCTTAGGGTACGGCCACACCGGAGTGCCAGAGTAGGAGTCAAGATGAACACCCGGCGAACCAACGTATGGCGTACTATGGGACCGGCCACAATGCGTAAACACAAGCCACCTGTGTCTTGACTCCTTCTCTGGCACTCCGGTGTGGCCGTACCTTTATTGTTTTGTATATTTTGTTATAATTTATCTCTCAATATACTTTTAGAGTAGCGTTTAATAGTGATACCTCTGTTTTTTCCGCGGTTCCTATTTTTAGTCATTTCTTAAAAAATGGAATAGTGATACACCATCTTAGCCCTAATATCCTACTATTCGCCGGGTGTTCATTTTGGCTCCTACTCTGACACTCCGGTGTGGCCGTACCCTAAGGTTTTCAGAAGAACATATCGACTATTTATACCATTTTTACCATGAGACAGATTAAGAAAAATCCATAGAATATAATAAATTTCCATATCTTCATTTGATTGCACATCTATGAATTTTTCTTTCAATTCCAAACTTATATTTAAAAGAACACATGCTTTCAAATTTTAATCACTATCTTTATCACCTTGTTTTATATTCAGTTGGTATTATCACCAGTTGCGCTACAGCCCACTATGAACCTAGAAAATGTTGACTCACCCCCATTCTCCAATTTACATCTCCAATAATAATATTATAATAATTAGGCTAATTTGTATAGTGGCGTTTTCGTGAATAACTCACCTCAAGGGCGCTTCGACAGTATTTTTAGGCATGAGAGCTGCATGTGACACCAGTAGTTAGATAACCGTTGTTTACATTTTATGCGATATTTTGAAAAGGTGGGTTTTAAGGTGAGATTTAAAATCGGTCGAATTGTCAATGCATCTGAGGCGTGCAGGAAGCATATTCCAGACGGACGGATCTACCACTGCGAAAGCCCGATCTCCGAAATGTGTCTGGGGGTTGCGCTTTGGCTCAACTAACCTGCCTATTGCCAAACTCCAAGTATTCTGTGATCCTATATTCTCCAATTTACAACTTCAAGCGCCCTAATATCCTTCATTTTCCAAATTATAATTCCAAGAGTCATGAGATCCCCTATTCTTCGATTTACAACTTAGCTCCCTGAGCTTCAGTACTTAATGATAAATATCTGCTTCTGTGAATGGTTTATGAAATGAAATAAAACGATGTTGGGATTTATTCTCCGAACTGTTAAAGTTTTCATGAATCCCTATGTTTTGCGAATTTTGTATAACTCGTTGGTCCAAAGCCGGCTCGAGTGTGATTCGGTGATGTGAAGTCCCCACGAGGCGAGAAACTCGCTCACGTTAGAGAGGGTTCAGAAAAGATTTCTGAGATATCTCTACATGAGGGAGTTTCGTAGCTATCCGTGGCTTTATCCCACTGCATTCCTCTTGGCCATGCTGGAGACCAATAGTTTACAGATAAGGAGGGATGGGTGCATACTTACCCATTTCTTCAAACTAATCAGGGGATTCTTTGAGAATTCCGTCATCTTGGAGGTTATCCATCTTTATGTTGGTTATCTTCGACAGCGTCAGCGCAGACTGTTTTATCTCCCAACATACAGAACCAACCTCCCTCTAGTAATGCCGGTGGGGAGAACACTCAAACTGCTGAACAGGATCGCTTCGAAAATCGACGTTTTTAATATTCGTGAAAGTACGTTCAGAAGCTAAATACTCTAGAGACTACTACTTTAGAGACTATCCTGTATGCCTAATGTCGAACCATCTCTCATGCGTTTCTGGTATTATAATTTATTATATTTTATCTGTTCTCAATCTTCATCTTCTTCCTCTTCTTTAACAGCCGTTGTCGTCCACTGCTGGACATAGGCCTCCCCCATACTTACTCATACTCCACGTATGACATGTCATACGGGGGGTGGTTGGCATTACAACGCCACGCTTGCCAGACGGGTTGGCGAGGTGTCCTTCCACGTTAGCCTATGGATCAATATTATCCACCGAGGTTAATTACTCGATCTCTAACATTGATCTGTTCTCAATAGATGTCTTAAACTATAATATAATAATCGTTTGTAATATCTTTTGAGAAAATAAACAGATTTGATTTGAATAATTACGTAAACTCGTGGTTTCTTCGCTGCACTTCAAGACAGTGATCCGAAGCCGCTACATAAAAATAGGAAAGCGTTACGTGACGATATTTTCTATTCCCCGCGAATATTTGTTTTGGATAAACAAGCGTGACAAGTACTCGTGGGAAACGTGTTACGGCACCGAATTATTGGTGCCTTTAACGTGAACAAGACAGCACACGATACGATGGCAAAAATATAACGAGAGCCTTGGGGAAAATGCGACATGTCCACGATAATACCGTATTAAATAATAAACTTATTGAAAGTTAAGGAATTAAAACTGTAGAATTCCATAGTAATCTACTTTGGGAATTAATTAAACATTGTTTAGACCACTACTCCTCCTTTTACTCCTTTCTCCTTAAATACTTTGTCTACATTTAATCTCCCAAGCTCCCATTCCCAACCAAATGCAAATTAACCATTTATTTATTAATTTCTAACTAACTAACTAACCATCACGCCGTCTCCCCGAAGGGAAAGGCAGAAAGAATGGACTGCCACACCTTTCTATCCTGACATATTTCTCTCGCTTCCTCAACATTCATACATCGTGTCATGCACGCGCGTCGATTTCTCTGACTCTTCACATGGCCGACATTCAATATTTGATTTATTTGATCGTGCCACGTTTTCCTCGGTCTTCCTCTATTTCTGGTTCCATTTACATCATTAACATATAATTTTTTTACCATTCTTTCTTCATTCATTCTTTCCATATGTCCAAACCATCTTAATGATCCTTTCATTATATTGTTCATGACACCATCATTCGCACCGCATTCACTTCTTATATTTTCATTCGACACTCTATCATACACATAGTATCCACACATTCGTCTAAGAGATCTCATTTCTACTGCATTTATTCTACTTTCATCCTTCCTTTGCCAGTTCCATGCTTCGCTTCCATACATAAGGGTCGGTAGAAGAACACCATTGTGCACTGCCATTCTAGCTTTTTTGGATAGGTTTTTGTTTGCGATGACAACTTTAAGTGCACCATTCACTTTGTTGCCTGCCCCAACCCTTCTTTCAATATCCCTCTCCACTCTCCCATCTCTTGTAAACATACTACCTAAATACACAAACTCAACTACTTGCTCCAAATTTTCACCATTCACGCTAACGTTGCAGACTGTCATGGTTTCTTCCTTTTCAAAAATCATTACCTTGGACTTATTAACATTCATCATCAGATCATTTCGCATGCATACCTCATACATACGATTCACCAGGACTTGTAGTTCATGCTCGTTGTCTGCAAGTAGGACAGCGTCATCCACATACAAGAGACAGCTTACTGACACTCCGCTCATTTTGGCACCTACATCCAACCCTTTTAGCTTTATTAATTTCTATATAAATCAAATATTTTCAAATGTATGTTTTTTCTAAATTATCATCATGTATTATTATTATTTAATGTTATTTTACTGTTAAAAAATAATTGTTAGTCCCTACTTATAACAAATAGCCCAACTTAATTTTTAATTTTGAATTTTTGTATCGAATTTTAAATGAGTTTTTTATTAGTCATTCTTTGTTTAGTTTTTGTTATATTTTTTACACCTGAAGATGGAGGTATCCTCTGAAACATGTCGTGTATTTTAATATTTTTTTATTAAAAAGTGGTCTAAACAATGTTTAATTAATTCCCAAAGTAGATTATTAAATAATAATTAAATAAAACGATGTTTTTGAACTAGTTTCACTTTTATCTTTATTTCGATAGCGGTCGGTTTTTATAGATTTCTGGCATCGACAGACTGGTGACACTGTAACAAACTGACTCCTTTATACTCGTATACATACAGATCAGAGATGGTAAACATGATTATTCTTGTCCTGTCACACATCCGTAGTGCAAAGGGCCTCAAGAAACCTTCTTCACCCGACTCTATCGCATGCCTGATGCCTAACATCATCCCAAGTGAGGTCTGCTGCTTTAACCTCGTCCTGCAGGGCTCTTCTCTAGGTGCCTCTAGATCTGCCTCGTTTATTCTTTCCCCCTATAGGGGACCAGTCTAGCGCGCCCTAAGTGATGCAGGCTGGGTTTCGTCTCAGAGTGTGACCGATTCACAACTATTTGCGTCTAGCGACTTGTTCTCTAATTGGCTTTTCGCCTGCCATTGTCCAGAGAACGGCATTTGACACTGTTTGGGGCCAATAGATCTTGAATATTGAGCGAAGGCGCCTATTTATAAACACCTGGAGTTTTCCAATAACGTCCGCGGTAGATTTCCGTCGCGTTATTGTAAAACTCCAGGTGTTTATAAATAGATGCCTTATTCAAGATCAATTGGCCCCAAACAGTATCAAATGCCGTTTTCTGGACCATGGCAGGCGAAAAGCCAATTGGAGAGCAGGTCGCTAGCCGCAAATGGCAGTGGATCGGTCACACTCTGAGACGGAACCCAGCCTGCATCGCTCAGAGCGCACTAGACTAGTCCCCGATGGGGGAAAGAGAAAGCGAGGCAGACCTAGAGCTACCTGGAGAAGAGCCCTGCAAGACGAGGTTAAGGCAGCAGGCCTCACTTGGGATGATGTTAGGCATCAGGCATGCGATAGAATTGGGTTGAGAAGGTCCCTTGAGGCCCTATGCACCACGGAGGTGTGACAGAACAAAAAGAAGAAGAAGAGCGATGTAAACGCACCAGGAAAAAGCAAAAACTGAAGAAAACGTGGCATAATCAAATATTTAATTTCGACCACGTGAGGAGTAGGAGAAATAGATGTGCGTCAATGAGATGTATGAATGAAGATAAATCTAGAGAAATACGTCAAAGAACAGTGTGGCAATCAATTCTTTCTTCCTACACCTTCGACGAGTTGGCGTGTTAGTTAGTTATTTAATTCAAATAAGTAATTATGTTTTGTTTATTATTTAAGCAAATTACATATCGCCTTCTCCCTTAGGACTATATTCCAGGATCGGTGTGACATAAAATAGAAAACCTTTCTCAGAGAGAAATGTGATTCTGACAGTTCCACGTTATGCGAAAAACGTTTCCAGCCCCATCCTAAATATAACCCGACGTAATTGCGTATAATGATAAACAAATTATTCATATCTAAACGTATTTATACCAAGAGTATCCTTCAATAAGCAATTATGTGACCTTATTAAATAGTCACTGCAAATAGAAATGTATCCACTAAAGCAAAGATGGCAGTACATAATGGAATTCTAATTATCTACAAAAAAAAACGATGATAGCATGATAAATACTGTAAGATATGTACAGGAACACATCAATAAAAATCAATAAAACAGTCAGCAATTACTTCTTTCGTCTAAGGCAATTAAGATCCATAAAAAGAAATATTCCCGCTGACAGTTTTAAAACACTAATCAATTCCTTCATCGTGCTCGAATAGATTACTGTAATGGAGTCAACGCCAACATCCCCAAATAGCAAACAAATAAACTTCTTAAAAACAAATAAGTCTGCATTCAATGCAGCAGCAAGACTGATAAGGGGTGTGCCAAAGATTTGTCACATAACACAGTATCTTAAGGAGCTCCACTGGCTGAAATATCCAGAAAGGATACAATACAAGCTCTGCTGGACGGTCTATAAAGCGTTGCATGGAATGGCACTAGCTTATACATATATCTGAACTCTGCATCAACGAGAACCTGAATGCCAGACAGTCTACATTGCGATCAGCTTAGTCTTCTGCGATCGGTATATTGACTATGCCAAAACGCTGTCCAAGCACAAACTTTGGTGACCGAGCCTTCGCGGTAGCCGGCCCTTCAGCCTGGAACAATCTTCCAGCAGACCTTAAGTGCATAGATAATCAGTCAGAGTTTAGATCGAGACTCAAAATGCACCTTTTCAAATTATCATTTCCTGATAGGAAGGGCTGATCGACTACGTCAGGTGCAACCCTCATACTAAATACGTTTATTATTATTATTATTATTATTTTCATTTTCATCTAGTTCATAAAACTTAGCATTTTCTACAGCGCCCTTGAGATAAGTAATTCATAAAAATGGCGCTTATCCAATTAGTCAGAAGCCGGAAGAATCGACATGCGTGTATGACTCGCTGTATGAATGTGGAGGAAGCTAGAGAGGTATGTCAGGATAGAGTAGTGTGGCGGTCCATTCTCTCTGCCTACCCCTGCGGAGAAACGTCGTGATGATTTGTTGTTGTTGTCGTTGTTGTTGTTGTAATTAATAAAAAAACCAATTTTTGTACCATACCATCATACCACAGTGTTGATGTCTTAAGTTTATCTTAAATTAAAAAAATTTAAAAAAATGGTGTATTAATTATTAAAAAAATATTACATATTCCACAGTTTCAACGCCTTAAGTTTAAAATGTTCAGAAATTTTTGCTGGAATACAGAAGCGACTCGAATTTCAATATGAAAGTTTTTATTTTTAAATTTCGTATCTATTCAAATAAAGAACACGAATATAAAAACAAACGAACAAAGATGTTCTCTTTCGAGATGATACATCAGTGTCTTGTGTGAGTGTTAGCACATCCCAATTCTCTATCGGTGCCTCTACGCAATCAATCATTAGAGCCGCTTTTTCTAGTATTTTTTGTCCGGTTTATACCTTCTCCCTCCACTTCTCCCCCCCCCCCCCTCCCACCCCATCAAACCCGCAGTAGCCCTGGTCCGTGAGAACTAGAATACCCGGTTAACGGGTTCTTGCCGATTTAAGAAGGTTATGAAAATAGTTATTTTTTAATCCGCGAGCTTACATTAAGTTTAAGCGTTCGTTATTTGAAAACATTATCATTCTTTTTAAAATAGAATTAACAAATATGAATCTTATTTTTATCAACCGTCTATCGTGAAATTAGGACTCTCTATCTACACTATCATCCATCCAGGTCCAGCAATCCTTATAATATAGTCGATCCAGCGAGTAGAAGGGAAGTCCAACTGTTCGGAATCATGTGCGCGGTCTCTACTCCAGGACCCGTCTTTCCCATTGGTTCTCGGCCAAATATGGCAAGCCCACTCCCACTTCAGCCCACCTATCCTCAAAGCTACAATCAAAATATACAAAAGTGTGAAATAATAATGTTGTAATCTGTTAAATTTAAAAAAAAACAGAAGTAATCGGCGCAAAAAAAATACGTTTGATATATTATTGTAACACCTGATGATGTCAACATAGGTTGAAGAAACAGCTGTCGCGTAAAATAATATAACTAACTAACTAACTAACCATTACGCCGTCTCCCCGAAAGAGTAGGCAGAAAGAATGGACTGCCACACTTTAATCGATGCGGTACTCCATCCTTCTCTTTTCGCCATCGCGAGAGACGCGGTGTGATGGGTTGCGAACCTCATCGCCACCAAAAGGCATCTCCCGCGCACACTTCGATCGTTCAACGTCTACATAATAAATCTAAAACAAATTATCTGAAATACAATGATATAAAATAAAATAACAAAGAAAAATAATTTAACACATAATGTTCTTTTAGATGGTGCACTTGTCGTCAGCTGGACGATCCGGACATTTGTGTTTATTTCATTTTTATTCCACGTTATCCACTGTTTTTTTTCAATTTACTGTAATTAGGCACTCAAAACAATCTAACACCAGCAAGAACTTAAAACTATTATTGACGAATTTATTCAAATTGTCATTGGAACAAATGAAAAATTTATTTTTACACCTGTCAAAATTCTTTTTATAAACGAAAAAACTTATATAGTTTTAACACCAAAACAGTTAAAACGTATTTTTTGTCACAAATAACTATCATGAAGAGCAGCAATTATCAAATTGACCAAAACTATTCACATACGAGTATACACGAAATATCTCCAAATTGACGGGAGCACCATATGAACCAAACCAAATTTTCAAAATCAGAACCAAGAATAAAAAAATAATATACAATATACAATTCTAAGTATCACAATTGTAAAATAATATACAATTGTGATACTTATAACAAAGATTTTTATTTTATTTAACAGTTTATAATTTTAAAGTATCATAGTGTTTCGGCCAAAACAATGGACTATTTAAATAATAATGTAAGCTTTTTTTGTCAAGTCTAGGGATTGGTATGCAACAAAGTCTAACATCTTGAAAATTTTAAATGAAGAACTCAATATGTAGTAAGACATTTTGATTTTGTTGAGTTGTTATACTGCCCTGGTGAAGCCTGGCTCCAAACGAAACTAGTTGGCACCAATTTGAATAACTAATGAAAATTAAAATAAAATATAAAAACAATTAAAATATTACACTACTTTCTTCTATATTCGCCATACTTTGTGTTGTAGATGCTTTATTTCTCTTTTTCTTTTTTATGTACTTTGTATATACAACACTTACATTAAAAAATAAAATTACATAGACATGTTTCGGACAACCAGTCCTTCTGCAGTGATACATATTATAAAGATACATATTTAAAATATTACAAAATTGTTTACATGATCTGACAGATGTTATAAAGTTTTTTATAACATCTGAAAAATCTTTATAACATCTGTCAGATCATGTAAACAATTTTATAATATTTTGAATATGTATATTTATGATATGTATCACTGAAGAAGAACTGGTTGTCCGAAACCTGTCTAGGTAATTTTTATTTTTTAGTGTAAGTGTTGTATACCTATACAAAGTATTTAAAAAAGAAAAAGAGAAACATAACACTAATGTTTTTATCTTCGACGGGTTTCGGCAGCTCGCTGCCATTTTCAATTATAATAACCATAATTATCATATCTAGGCTTAATACAAAGAATTTATTATTTTATATCAATAAGTATATATCTTTCCTATATTTTATATATCTTTCCTAATACTTATGTTTCCACTTGGGCCTTTTAAGTGTATTAGTTTCCCGTTGCTTTCCACATGTTTTATACAACAGGTTCTTCTTCTTCTTCCTCAGCCTATTCCCGTCCACTCCTAGATTCTCCTCCATTCGATTCCATGTCACTCGGTCCTGCGCAGACTGCATTCAGGTTATACCAACGTGTCTGTTCAGATCATCCTTCCACCGTAGTTGCGATCGCCTTGCACTTCTCTTTGCCGTCCACGGTCTCCAAGTCAGCAGTCTTCTTGTCCACTTTTCATCTGAGCTTCTGGCTACGTGACCTGCCCGTTGCCATTTTAGAGTCGCCACCCGGTGGATGATGTCAGTGACCTTTGTTTTTTCTCTCACCGTATCATTTCTGACTCTGTCTCTTAGGCTTATTCCTAACATGGTTCTTTCCATGGCTCTTTGGGTCACTCGTAGTTTCTCGGCACTTTGTTTGGACAATGTAACAGTTTCAAGACCATAAGTACCAACTGGCAGAACGCAGGCTTCATAGACTTTTCGTTTCAGGTTGATCGGTATTTTCGGTTTTTAAGAATGTAACTCGTGTTTCCGAAAGCTGCCCAGCTCTGTCCAGTATTTGAACCCAATAACTGTATACAATTTTTTTAGCTATTAAACCTATTTTTAGCTAGTCTATGGACAGTTTTATTGTCAAGTGAATTCTACCAATCCCAGTGTGAAATTTTTAACACCGTCATCTCCGGGACACGAACCCGGCACCTTTGGAGTGGTAGTTTTAGATGTTGCCACTCTGTCTCGAAGACCAACAAGATTGCCGACATTCTTAATATTCTCCAAGGAACCTGAACTTACTAACATTAGCCCATAAGGCGTCATATTTGGGTCATGTGCTTAGGGGAGAAAAATATGATTTTCTGCTGAGAATCTTTTGACAATTAAATCGAATTATCTTTCATACGACGCTTAACATATTCCAGTTTAGCTACATTTTCACTTTCAAAAAGTACGTAATGTTTTACTTCCGCTGTGGAGAAAAATGAGGTTAATTATCGTATCGGCTCTAATTCGTAACTGCCGATTATCTAGTTCAATGTTTTACATCTGTCGGATTGCCGAATGAAGATGAAACAGACTTCTATTTGGGACACTGTCCCATATAAGATTTTATGTGCACTTAATGTGATCATCGCAAACAAAATCCGTATATAACATAACTAACTAATTATATATCCATTACTTTGTTTCCCCGGAGGATTATTGTTCTTCTTTTTGTCCTGTCACACCTCCGTGGTGCATAGGGCCTCAAGGAACCTTCTCCAACCGACTCTATCGCATGCCTGATGCCTAGCATCTTCCCAAGTGAGGCCTGATGCCTTAACCTCGTTCTGCAGGGCTCTTTTCCAGGTGGCTCTGGTTTGCCTCGTTTCCTCTTTTCCTTCATAGGGTTCCATCCCACCAGTCTAGTACGCCCTGAGCGATGGAGCCTGGGTTCCGTCACAGAGTGTGACCGATCCACTGCCTTTGCATCTAGCGACTTGTTCTCCGGAGGATTAGGCAGAGGGAATCGATCGCCACACTTCTCTATCCTGACAAACCTCTTGATTTTCCTCTTTATGTACAAGCTCTTCGATTTTTAACACTTTTAGTAGACATGGTAGCCACCTTTTAAAATTGATTCATTTGGTCATGCCATGTTTTCCTCTGCCGTTTTCGGCTTCCCTTTCCATTCACACTACTAGTTTACAAATTTTTAACCATTTTTCTTACATTTATTCGTTCCATATGTCCAAACCACCTCAGAAGTTTTAATCATGATGCAATCATCTGCCTTAAATTACTCGAAGATAACCATTCAGAACATAAAGATGGAAAGACACCAATATGGCGAAATTCTCAAAGAATCCCCTGAAGTCTGAAGAAATGAGATTAGAGATGAAACTCTGTATGCCAGAAGATCCAAGTTCAAATTTCATCGAATCGCTTCTCATGTCTCGACATAAGCCCATGTTGTATATTATGTATACTTACCTGATACAAAATAATCAATTTAACCACGTCACAGCTTGGATAAAGCATAATAAATGTATTTGCATGTTACGTGCAAACTAAGCGGGTAGATAAAGAGATGATGCTATTGAAAAACACAATGGAGCCTACCTCACAGCCGGTAGTTCCAGAGAATATATGAAACAAATCTATTCTATCGAAGCATACAAGTGTGTCAGGTACTTAACTTGTTTTCGAATGTGTTTCACCGAATCACGTTTCGTCCGAATGATTTATCGGTTGGCAACACTGATTTTTTTTAAATATTATTCTAGCACCATAAACGAACTGGTTTGTCATTTAAATCTATTTGCAAACTACTTTTGTTTAACAAATTGTGACTGAAAATTTGTAGCAAGTTACCGAATTCGTTTATCTGGGAAGCATGTTTAAAAGAGGCGGAAAATTTTAAAAAGACATGGAAAGAAGGTAAATTTCATTTCATTTATTTATTTTAAACATATCTAAAGCATTACAGAATTTTTTTCCAATACACTAAAGATACAAGTTAGAGATACACAATAATAAGTAATACATAATAGATTAATAAAAAGAGCAAGAAACATAAGATGCATGACAAATTAATAAAATAAATATACCATACAATTATAATAAAGATAGTACTTCCCTCAGGTGAGCCAAACTATCACAAAATATGTCAAACTCCGAGGTGCTACGATTAAGCAAAGATAATGCTCTACCTACCGGCATAACCATTGGCAGGTTGGCTCTGCATCGTGGGAGATAAAACAATCTATGGCCCCTTTGTCGAAGATAATTATCAGGGACGAACAGACCTACATCACTCAGGATTTCTGAGTTGTGTAAACAACCGCCTATCAGTCGAAAGAAATGGACACCCAAGTGAATGTCTCGTCTCCTCTCGAGTGACTGGTAGCCTAGAATCCCTAGCAAGAAATCAATTGGAAAGAGCCACGGGTAATATCCATACTCCCTAAGATAGAGGTATCGCAGAAATTTTTTCTGCACCCTCTCCACTATCAGGGAATATCGAACCTCATGCGGCGCCCAGATAATGAAACTAAACTCCAACCGACTTCTCACCAGAGAGTTATACAGCAGCTTCAGCACCTGAATATTACGAAAGATCTTGGCGTTTCTAATAACAAAACCAAGCACTTTGAGGGAGCTATTACATAGTGAAGTTATGTGAAGACTAAACGACAAGCGAGCATCGAACAACACCCCTAGATCCATGGACGTCGACGCTCTTTCGAGCTGGGCTTCATCCATTAGATATCTGAAGTAAATTGTTTTAGTTGCTCGTGTAAATATATCAACTAAAGCAAATATGTACATAATGGAGTTCTATTGCCAATCCTTATGTATGGAAGTGAATCTTTGAGCTGGCAAAACAAAAATTAAGTAGGATAAAAGCCGTAGAAATGAGATCATTGAGAAGAGTTAAAATTATTTTTAAATATTTATTTTATATATACAATTGTTAACTACACTTATGTATCCCGAAAGATGTCTGTGTTTATATTATATAATAGTATATTTAATTTTTAATTAAATTTATATTTTAAATAATGAGTTGTTTAATAAAGTAAAAAATATTTTAATAACTTTTAGAAAACATTGTATTATCACAACACTTTTTGGCGCTTTTCACAAACACGTAGGTACGTTTCGGGATCTTTCTTCTTTAGTTTATGAATGTTAATCAGTGTTTTTATAATTAATTTTAAAATATTTTGTTGGTTAAAATTCATACACTAAGTTAGGGACATTTGATAATGCCTTAGAATGGCGAAACACGTCATTTCCATAAAATATAATAAAACTTCTAGAAAACTGACGTTTTCATTCGTATTAATTAAGATAGGAAAGTTTGTGTCCCGAAACATGTTTGTGAATAGCGCAATGTGTGTTGTGATAACTGTGAAATTGTTAACTTATGTGAAAAAAGAGATTTGCATTAAATGATACTGATTACAATTGTACAGTTAACCAAGTTTTTCTTCTTCTTCATCTCCGGCGCTACAACCCTTGGTGGGTCTTGGCCTCCTCCAAGAAACGTCTCTATCCCGTCCTGTCTCTGGCCGCCACCTACCAGTCTTGCTGCTCCAGGACCCGACAATCTGCCACGGCACCATCCAGCCATCGCAGTCTCGGCCTACCGATGCTTCTTCGCCCTGCTGGATTGTCATACAACACTCTTTTGGGGGGCTCCAGATCTCCCATGCGGTGCAAGTGCCCTAGCCAGCGCAGTCTGTTAATCGGTATAGATCGTAAAGCTCTGTGTTGTATCTCCTTCTCCACGTCTGACCATCCTTAATGGGTCCGAAGATTCTGCGGAGGATCTTCCTTTCGAAGCAGTTTATTTTGTTTTCATTCAAGTTTTTAACCAAGTGTTTTAACCAAGTTTTTAAATGGTAAAAAATCTTACAACTTGTAACATAAATTCAAGTTCCAATAATTAGTTTCAAATAATTATTCAAGGAAAAAATGAAATGATCATATTTTGTTACCAATTGAATAATAATCGGTGACTAATGAAAAATAAACGGAAATTTCAACTGAAGTCGGATCTTAGCATTACGTTGTACTTAGCTCTATATTATCTTCTGATTATTGAAGATTCTCCTGATTGCAAATCTAAATGCCACGGAACAACAGATAAGGGCCGCGTTACTAATATAAAATCGATAAATAATCTACTTGATTTCAGTTATCAGTAATAAAATATCTATCAGTAAATAATTGTAAAAAACAAGTGTCATGTTTCGTTGATCAGATTGGATAGAACTATGTACTTATAACAAATTAATATTCGAATTTAAAGAATAAAAATATTGAACGATGATGTAAAATTTCTTCTATATTCGCCATCACTTTGTGTTGTGCAACACAACAAACTATCACGCCGTTTTCCCGCAGGGGTAGGCAGAGAGAATAGACCACCACACTACTCTATCCTGACATACCTCTCTAGCTTCCTCCACATTCATACATCGAGTCATACACGCACGACGATTCTTCCGGCTTCTGACATGACTAACCTATTTGATTAATTTGGTCATGCCATGTTTTCCTCGGTCTACCTCGACTCCTTACTCCATTTACATCGTTAACGTATACTTTTTTAACCATTCTTTCTTCATTCCATATGCCCGAACAAACGCAGCGATCCTTTTTTTAATTTTGTTAATAATACCTTCTTTCACTCTACTTTTCTTCCTAATATCAGCATTTGGGATTCTGTCGTACATCGTTCTACCACACATTGGGACCTTATCTCTACCGCATTTATTCTGCTCTCATCTTTCTTCTGCCAGTTCTATGCTTCGCTTCCATACATAAGGGCTTTTCCAGCATTCACTGTCGATGATAGTCCTTTGGAGATTCGCTTTTAGGGATTCCTTGAAGCGTTTCCTCAGACCTCCGTGTGAACGATTCTCTTGGGTCAGGATAGCAGTGTGACAGCAAACCGCATTATGTTACGGTAATTATCTTTTTGTGTTATTGAATGACACTTCTAGAAAATGCATAATTTAATATAGAACGTATAAATATACATTTAGCAAATATAGTACTTAATTATCCGCACACATCGTATAAATCAACAAAATTTACTTGAATAATTATATCAAGACACAATAATATTGACTGAGGTAGACTATACTACAATTTATGGATTGGGGTCATGTTGTTTCGTCTAGTACACAAATTCTCAAACTTATTTTATATTTCCCGCCCCCTTTTTTTAAAAAGCATCATTGGTTTTCAAAGAAAGCTAGTGAGGGAAAACTTTAGACCACTCTGTGAAAATTGTAGTACGTGGAGAATAAGGTAATAATATGAGCTAGAAAATCTTCAGAGTGAAACCAACATTCTAAGTTTTATACAAATGTATCGATGGCTGGGACACCTCCAGCGAATGGAAGAAAACTGAACTCCAAAATAGATTCTCGACACCCGACCAGATACAAGTCGAAGTGTGAGAAGACCCAAGCTGCGTTGGAGGAGGAACTCAGGACATTTGAAGCTGTAATAGGAGAATGTGGGCGATGGACTGGGGAGAGTGGCGAATAATTCTGAAGAAGGCCATAGCTCATAGAAGGCTGTAGCATCATTGACAATGATTTTTAAAAATTATTTTTGCAAGCGCCAGAATCTCAAAATAATCACTTTGAGGGTAACAACAACAACAAACCATCACGCCGTTTCCCCGCAGGGGTAGGCAGAGAGAATGGACCGCCACACTACTCTATCCTGGCAAACCTCTCTAGCTTCCTCCACATTCATACAACGAGTCATACACGCACGTCGATTCCTCCGACTTCTAACATGACCAACCTTTAAAATTTGATTAATTTGGTCATGCCATGTTTTCCTCGGTCTGCCTCGACTTCGTACCCCATTTACATCATTAACGTATACTTTCTTAACCATTCTTTCTCCATCCATGCGTTCCATATGTCCGAACCAACGCAGCGATCCTTTCATAATTTTGTTCATAATACCTTCTTCCGCTCTACATTCCTTTCTTATATCAGCATTTGAGATTCTGTCGTATATCGTTCTACCACACATACGTCTTAGGGACCTCATCTCTACCGCATTTATTCTACTCTCATCCTTCTTCTGCCAGTTCCATGCTTCGCTTCCATACATTAGGGTTGGGACCAGAACTCCATTGTGAACGGCCGTTTTCGCTTTCATTGATAAATTCTTCACTTCGAGGGTTTTGACATATAAAACGAATGGATAGGATAAGAATGGTTGTAAAGTTATATCCAAGCATTATGAATAGAAAAGAAGCCAAGGATGGCCGAAAAGACATGGCGTGACCAAATATGACATATTCGAAGTGGCAAAAATCAAAGTGCGTGCATGTTACGATGTATGATAGAAAACCTCGAGAGGTATGTCAGTATAGAGAAGCCTGGCGGTCCATCCTTTAACTACCCTTACGGAGAAACGATGTAAAAGTTAGTTAATTCTTCTTCTACTCTTCGGCACTACATCCTTATGTGAGATTTATCCTCTTGTCCTTGGCCTACCCTTTCCATTCTCTTGGTTTTTCAAGTTTCTCTCAGTCCTCTTCTACACAGTCCGTCCATCTTATTATTATTTGTCTACCTCTTAGTCTCTTTTCGTGCGGCATCCATCTTGACATAATCTTCGGTTAGTTAGTTCTACTTGTTCTTCTTGTTCTTCTAGTGCACTGTCGGGTCCTCCCAACATTGGCGATCACCTCGGCGAATCTGTCCCTGTAATGCGCCGCTCGGAACAGCTCCTCCACACTTCGGATGCCGGTCCACTCCCTCACGTTTTGCAGCCAGAACATCCCTCAATTTTTCTCTCCAATAACAGTTAGAGAATTTGGTACTTTGCCCCACGCACTACATGACCCAGATGAGAAATCTTCTGTCAACTCTAGCTAGCCTCAGGACTTCGGTATTGGTAACCATGTCTGTCCAGGGAATTCTGAGCATTCGGCGATAGAGCCACATTTCAAATGCTTCGAGTCTGTTCATTGAGTTGACTTTTAAGACCCACGTAAATTAGTTAGTTGTATTGTAATTGTTGAAAAAATTAACTATGAGTGTTCCATTTTTACAACAACAACAACAACAAAACCATCACGCCGTTTCCCCGCAGGGGTAGGCAGAGAGAATGTACCGCCACACTACTCTATCCTAGCAAACCTCTCTAGCTTCCTCTACATTCATACAACAAGTCATACACGCACGTCGATTCCTTCGACTTCTAACATGACCAACTTTTAAATTTTGATTAATTTGGTCATGCCATATTTTCCTCGGTCGGCCTCGACTCCGTACTCCATTTACATCATTAACGTATACTTTCTTAACCATTCTTTCTCCATCCATGCGTTCCATATGTCCGAACCATCGCAGCGATCCTTTCATAATTTCCATTTTTACGATTTTAAATATCTCATTATAAAATGTGTACTGATTATGCAACACCGAAACGGGCGGATTTTTTTTTTAGCACAATTAATTAGTAATTAAAGGTTACCATTACTGCACACTTCGGGAACCACTGCCCTAGGAGGAAGCATTCATTATTATCATACACGTATCAACATATTTACACCGTATCGACATGTTATTATATGGTAAATGTCTTATATCTAACCTAATTTTGCAAAAGATACCGCTTTTATGTTATTCAGAATTGTGCGGTTTGTACATTATACATGCATATTTATATATAAGGCGACAATCTATATATGTACATATGTGTTTTGCATTAAATCATTAACAAACAATAATATTTTTGTTCAGATTAGTAAATTTACTTAGTAAAACGTTATCGTGGTTTAACCAAACATTAAACAAATTTATGCTGTATATTCAGTTTATCATAAATAATAAGTATTTATTGAGATAATATTAATAACACTGATACTGTAAAATTCTAAAATTCTGCTTTATGAATTAAAAAATTAATCATAATATAAATAGGCGAAAACCCGGATATATTCAAGAAAGATTAGGAGAATATTTTAAATACAAGAGAGCGAGAGAGGAATACTTCGCATCTCTCCGAAAGTAATTCGAAATGCACATGCCGTGAAAGTTTATTTATTATTTTGATCAACAACTTTGGATAAAGTTAAGGTGTTAAATAATTAATATTTTTATTGAAAGTTCTTGGTAGAAGTTCATTTTAAATAATGAAAGCAAAAAAAATTTATACGAAATTTCTGTATTATTATATATTTAGTGTGCTTTCACTTGTGTTTATCGTCGACCGGTTTCGGCAGCTTGCAGCCATCTTCTGGTTAACAAGCCACAACAAACACAAGTAGAAACACACTGTTTTATCTCCCAGCATGCAGAACCAACCTGCCTCTGGTGATGCCGGTGGGAAGAGCAATAAAACTACTGAAAATGATCGCTTCGGAGATCGATGTCTTTCATATTCGTGAAAGTACGTTCAGAAAACAAATACTCTTGACTTTGGAGAGTATCTTGTATTCCTAATGTCGAACCATCTCTCATGCGTTCCTGGTATTATATATTTGTTATGTTTTACCTGTTCTCAATAGATGCCTTAAACTATAAAAATGTTTGTAATGTCTTTTGAGAAAATAAACTGATTTGATTTGATTTGATTTGATAAATATCTAATAATAAATAAATTTTGTATCATTTTTTTGTTTGTTTTCATTAATGAAAGCGTTAACACTATGGAATTCCATAATGTTTACTTTTTTATTACATAAAACACAGATTTTTTTCACTTCTGAGTTTATTTTCTAGACATGTTTCGAAGGTTTTACACCTTCATCATCGGGAGAACGATATAATCGTTCATAATTAAAATCAATATGATGCTTTACCCTTTATAAATCGATGTAAAGGATATAGCTATCAAATTGATTCTCATGACGTAACAATCGCCATTTTATTGTCACGTGAATTCAACATCAGACCAATGACAGTGTGACCATCACACTACCATCGCCGGGAATCGAACCCAGGACCTTCGTTGTAGTCGTAGCACTTACCACTAGGCCACGAAGGTCGTCGAAAATGATAGTCAATAAATATTTGAATTATAATTCAATTCCGTATGAGCGTAAAAGATTTCCGATGTTGAATTTGTTTCCGATTCAATGTCCACTTCGCTTTGATTTATTTGTTGTTTCATTAAAATCGACATAGAGTGCTCTCTGTCATATATCACAAAGAGTAACAACTTATAAAAACTGTGTCCGATAACACAGAGAACTATATACATAATCAATTTGCATACAAACAGTTCACTTAGTACAATAAAAGACTGATTGCCGTTTAAATAGTAGTTCAGCTTTACCCGCAAAAACGAAATTATATTTTACAGAAGTTGAATGAGATTCGTGCAAGATTGAAGAATATGAAGACTATTTGAAGAGACCTACATCCAGCAGTGGAAAGATGGGTAGGAAGAAGAGAGTAAACGCGTTTTTTTTCGCCCTGCATTTATTTTTCTCGACATGTTTCGAATGTATTTGTTCGTTTGTTTCGAATGTATACCTTCATAATCGTAAAAATGCAAGGTTTTGAAATTGAACCTACATGTCTTCATGCCATTATGATTGTTCCTTTCTGCTATTTGTTGACTCTTTCTGAAAGACACTTGTTTTTTATCAATATTATTATTATTTTGGCTCTCTTTAATTGCCTGTAATTATTATCATTGTTCCTTTGTACTGTTTGATAACTCTTTCTGATTTACATTTGAACTTCTTCTTCTAAGATAGCACTATGCCCATATCGATCTTTCTTCGTCAGCTTGTCTCCATCCACTGCTGGACGTAAGCCTCTCCACCCCCACGCCATCTCTCTCGGTCTCTCACCAATGTTCTCCGGGCCTTTCCCGCCGTACGCACAATACCATCGCTCCACCTGGTTGGCTGTCTTCCGACACATCTCCGGTCCAACCTTGACCTTCAATCAGTAACCCTCTGGCTTCATCTTCCATCATCCCGTCTACACACATGACCAGCCCACTGCCACTTCATCTTCGCAATGCGTATCCCTACATCGGTGACCCTGGTGCGTCTTCTAATCTCCACGTTGGGTATATGGTCTCTAAGCGAGATACCCTACACGGATTTTTCCATGGCCCGTTGTGCAACTTTAATTTTGTGCATTGCTTCTTTAGCTAACGTCCATGTCTCGCAT
Organism: Lepidostoma basale; assembly: GCA_022606425.2. Lineage (NCBI taxonomy): Eukaryota > Metazoa > Arthropoda > Insecta > Trichoptera > Lepidostomatidae > Lepidostoma > Lepidostoma basale. The sequence continues at coordinate 68,133 of JAHDVF020001482.1, forward strand.
CCATAGGTCATCACAGGAAACACACTGGTCCAGCACTTCTGTTATTAAATTTTGTGGCATGTCCGACTTGAAGATGTTGCCCAGCCCTCCGAATGCTGACCAACCGAGCTGTGTTCTCCTATCAATCTCCTTGACTTGATTCCCTCTTCCTTAAACCAACAGATGACCAAGATACACATATTCATCAAACACTTTTTTATAATGGATTTTAATGTCTTCAATTTGTGTGTTAGTCTATATTTCATAGTCATATTCATTTTGAAGAATTTTTTTTTAAATGATACATTTTCAACTTCCAGCATTTCTTGGAGTTGTTCGGGAGACTCCGACAACAGAATTATGTCATCAGCGAATCTGAAGTAAGAAAAAATATTCTCCGTTTATGTTTAATCCGTGGTTCGTCGGTATCTAGCTTTGGCATCCATCAATCCCCACCTCCAACTCCTCCATTCCTCCGCTGTGACCCAATTCCATATTTTCAGTAGCTGGATTGTGTTCTTCACAACATCATCCTCCCATTTTGTGGCCTTGGCCTGCATACCGTCCTTTGACAACATGGATATCCTTCCAAGACCCATTAAAATGCTCGCAATGATGGCATTCTTTGAACATGTCTAGTCAACCTCAGCCAGCTCAGTTTGACATGCACAGACATCCTGGAAGCCTTGTACATATTGTACAGCTCGTCGTCGTATCGTATTCTCCAAGTTTCTTCATCATTCACGAGTCGAATGGACTACTAATAGCTGTTAATGAAGATAATGATTATGGTTAATGAAAATGAAACATGGTAGACTTATATGTTACAGTAGCAAAACCAATCCGAAATATCGGGTTTACAGATGCTGTAAAAATCATATACCTAATATATAATATAAAAAAAACTAACTGTCATGCCGTCTCTCCGAAGGAGTAGGCAGAAAGAAGTGACCGCCACACCGTTCTATCCTGACACACTTCTCTCGCTTCTTCACCACTTATACACCGTGTCATGCACGCACGTCGACATCTCTGACTACTTACGTGGCTGACATTTTCTATTTGATTGATTCGATCGTGTCACGTCTTTTTTGTATTAAAAAATCATACAATGTTACTAAATAAAATAAAAAAACTTCCAGGCATGCATGGCATGATCAAAGTAATCAAATCCTGAAAGACGGTTATATTTTCCATAAGTCTGAAAAATCAGCGAGTATATGTTATCATGTATGAATGTAGAGGAAGTTACAGAGGTATGTCAGAACAAAGTAGTATGGTGGTCCATCCTCTGCCTACCACTCCTGGAAACGGCGTGATGGTTATTAGTTAGTTAGTTAAAACTTCCAACAGCCTTTTAATCCTTTTGAGTATATAAAATTAATATCCAATCCATATTCACGTTACGTATAGCGGTTCACTTGACATATTTGACCTTTGTTGCACCTGGAATACCCGTATACCAAAACTTAATTAATTGCACCTGCCAAAAACAATGCATTTCATTAAATTTTTTTTTTTATAACAATGTCCAGTTTCAACGGTTATTTTGTATAAGTTTTTATTTTTAAACTAACGAACTCACCATCACGCTATCTCTTCGAAAGAATAACCAGAAATAATGGACTGCCACACTTATATTTCTTATAAACGTAGGAAATTTAAAAACTTTTTTTAATCCACTATTTAAATAGTGGATTAAACAAAGTTTTTCAATTTCTTAAGTTTATAGTATGGAAATCCACAGTGCTAATGCCTTAGCGTTCAATAACTTGTATTTCTTGACATACTCTCTTATTCATCAACATTCCTACATCGTATCATGCACGCCCGTCGATTTATCTACAATATTTATAAATCTTTATTTTTTAAACTAACTAACTAACTAACCATCACGCCGTCTCCCCGAAAGGGTAGGCAGAAAGAATGGACTGTCACATTTTAACCGATGTGGCACTCCATCCTTCTCTTTTCGCTCAGCGGGAGACGCGGTGTGATGGGTTGAGAACCTCATCGCCACCAATAGGCATCTCCCACTCACACTTCGATCGTAAAACACAAAATAAATCTAAAACAAATCATATAAAATACAATGATATAAAATAACAAAATAAAATATATTAACACATAATGTTCATTTTAGATGGGGCACTTGTTGACATGGACGATCCGGACTTTTGTGATTATTAGAGTTATGTTACTCGCATCCACCGTTTTTTTTTTAATTAGCTGCAATTAGGTACTTAAAGCAATCGGACACCAGAAAGAACTTTAAAATAATATTGAAGAAATTTTTCAAATTGTCATTGGAACAAATGAAAATGTTATTTTTACACCTGTCAAAAATCTTAATATAAACGAAAAAACTTGTATAATTTTAACGTCAAAGCCGCACAAACATATTACGTGTCACAATTAACTATTATAAAATGCGGCAACAATCAAATTGGCCAAAACAATTCACTTTTACACGAAATATCTCCAAATTTACGGGAGCGCACATGAACTAAACCAAATTTTTATTTTTTCAGATTTATTTTTTATTTTTATGTTATCTATAAATATGTCAGGAAAGAAAAGTGTGGCAGTCCATTCATTCTGCCTACCCCTTCAGAGAGACGGCGTGATGGTTAGTTAGTTAGTTTTTTTTTCTTAACGTATATCAAAAACAAAATGTGTCTTAGAAAAACATGTTTTTTTAATAATTACAAAACAAATTTTTAATTAATTTATTATTTGAAACACGAGCCGTTATTTTTTAAAGTAGAATTAGTTAATTGGGCAATAAAAACAATTATTTTGTTTTACAATTACAATATATTATAGCATATTAAAGTATAACAAAATTATAGCGGTAAAAACATCACCCAAATTGCTTAACATTTGCCAATATTTTTAAATTCCTTAAAACGCAAATTCTTAAATATCTTGAAACATGAAAAAACCGTATTATTCCACATTCAAAAATAACGGCACATACAGGTATATTATATTATTTTCTTCTTATTTCATATGCTTCTTAGACTCAATTGATTGTATTCTACTGATCCGCATCTGTAATGAGATAAAAATCAATGCAGAATCTAAGAGTTATGAGAATTTAATTCGATATCGGTAATATGTAACTTAAAAGTTCATACTATATATATTTTTTACATTCTCTCCAGACAAGAATACGCTAGAATGTCACATTACTCCTGTTGCTATGCACAGATGTTATCAAAACTAACTGTAAGTTAATTCAATTGAATGTTGGGAACGTGATATACTGGGGGAAAAGTGGGGATGATGTCGTCACCCGACTAGACAATTGAAATGTTGTTCGAAATGATATTCAACCGTTACCTACTTACAAACAATTCGCAAAAAACACGCGCTGTTTCTATGGTCGATTTTAAGCACTTGTCTATTGAACGACTTTTTCAACTTTATCTATTAATCATCTGTCAAACGTAAGTTTACCACATGACTTTTATATCTTAATTATAGTAATATCTTTGCAGTGTCGCGATGTAGATATTATTGATAATTGAACAATATATTTTGTTTATAATATGTTTATTATTGTTCATTATTGTGTTAAAAACAACAGTTTTGTTCGAAAGTATAAAGAAGCAAGTTTTCAGATATAAATGGCATTTTCAACTGCCTTAATCAGGTGAAACTTGTCATTCATATAAAATATAATAAAACTTGTAGAAAACAAAACCTCTTTATTTTATGTACTTTGTATACAAACTCACATTTATTTTAAAAAAAATTAAATAAAAACCATATTATAACATCTCTAAAAACTGACCATATTTGTAAACAATTTTATTATTCTTTAAATATTTATATAATATCACTGATGAAGGGCTGGTTAGTCCGGAACATGTTTGATATTTTATTTTTATTTTATTTTTTAATAAAAGTGAGTGTTGTAGTATACAAAGTATATAAAAAAACAAAACATTTAACATCTGCAGCACACAGTTATAACGAATATAGAAGAAAATTATTTTAATTAATTTGGCAATTAAAATAATCGCATAGTGGTGAAAAACAAAGTGCTGTGTTTTTGTTTCTTTTTTATTTTAAATATAAATAATATTTAAAAAAATTAAATGTCTTACCGCAAAGTGAATGCTTCATATGAAAATTTCAATTTCATTTTTATTCAATTAATTATTATGGACCTATACATCATTGTCCAAGAAACAGTATACAAAAGTTCTTAAAAAATAATGGTAATAAAAAAATTAATTAAAAATTACTTTTTATTAAATGTTAAATTATGTTAAATTCCATTTAGGTAGATGGCTTCGACCGGTTTCGGCAGCTCGTTGTCATCTTCTGGTACCTACATCAAAGTTTATTAGGCTTATGTATGATATGATGATGGTGGGAGTTGAAGTTTAACATTTCTATATAATCCATTAGTATCAGGCGGATCTAAAAGTTTTTCTTGTTTGTTTACATTACTTAACTTTTATAGAAGTAAGCTGGGTAACCTGAAAGAGTGTCGTCACGGGAAGTGTTCAGATCTCCTGCGCGGTGGTGTGACCAGATTAAGGAGATGACTGAAGGAGACTTCTACTAGGCGGTGCAGACTGCAGAGAACAGAGAGGATTGGAGGCAGCTCCATTGATTATGACTCTCAGTAGTCAAAACAAATGAATAAGAAGAAGTTCATCATTCAAATGGTCTATCCATCCAGCTCACACTACAATAATATGAATCAAGGTAAAGTTACTTTTTTTTGGGAATATTATAGTTTGTTGGTAAATATTAATATACTGAGGAAATTGAAAATAACTTTGTTTAATCCACAAAATATGAAAAAAATATTTAAAAACGCGACATGTTTCGGAGGATACCTCCATCTTCAGGTGTAAAAATATAATAAAAATTAAACAAAGAAAGACTAATATAAAAACGCATTTAAAATTCGATACAATAATTCAAATTTAAAAATTCACCTGGGCTATATGTTATAAGTACTAATTATTTTTTTTATCGGTAAGGACTAATAAATAATATTTAATAATAATAATAAATGATGATAACATAAAAAATTGTAATTAAAAAAAAAAAACACATTTGAAAAGACATAATTTATGTAGAAATTAATCATTTATATTTATATTTTTTTATAAAAAATGATTTAAAAGAGTTGTTTAAACGAGAATTCACTACACAATGTTATATATTGTAGAAGTGAGCGAATATAGAAGAAAAATAAGACATTTTATTTTCCTCCATTTCTTCTACTTTCTTCCTAAAACTAACTAACAAACTAAACATCACGCCGTCTTCCCGAAGGCAAAGAAAGAAAGTATGAACTGAAACACTTTTCTTTCCGGACATATTTCTCTCGTTCCTCAACATTCATACATCGTGTCATGCACGCGCGTCGATTTCTCTGACTCCTCTCATGGTCGACATTCAATATTTGATTTATTTGATCGTGCCACGTTTTCCTCGGTCTTGCTTACTTTGCAAATAACATGCTTCACTTCGACACATATTAGTGTTTGTTAAGGTATATTTGATTTTTTGTTGTTGTTGATACCAAGTCAATTGAGAACAACCTTGTTGAAAAATCAATGTTACAATATCTCTAGATAACTTCGATAGTAATTATCCAATTCACTTCAATGATGAGGCGAAATTGGTTGATTGATGTCTTTTATCTTAGGAAATTGTGATATTATCTTCGTTACATTGAAACATCTCCAGGGAACACAGCACGTGACTATAATATCGTTATAATTGGTATGTGGGTTTTATCGAAGCAATTTGTAGACACCAAAACAATAGAAAAACAATTTTTTATCGTCTAAAAATATATTTTGTAGCCTTAACAAGTTGTTTTTGTATGAAGTATTTTATTTGTATGATAAAATATCTAGTAATGAAGTAAAAAAGGTGGATGAATGCGTGATAAATAAAACTCAGAAGGGGTCACACTTAGATGGTTTGTCATATGCAACGAATGGATGAGGGAAGAGTGGTTAAAAAAAATTATTCAAATAGTTTAATAACAGTAAACACGATTGTTAAGTGGTTTTACTTGGATTTAATTTATATAAATTGTAACAAATTTCTTTCGCCTTGCGAGCGCATTCTTAAACTGGAGAGTTTGAGAATGCCATCGCAAGGCGAAAGAAATTTGTCACAATTTATATAATTTACGTAAATTGAATCCAAATATAACCACTAAGTAATCGTGTTTACTATTATTAAATTAATATGGAATTTTACAAAACTAATACCTCAACCATCAATATACAAATAGTGTGAATGGAAAAATAAGTCGAGGAAGGCTGTAGAATAGGTGTGAGAATTATATCAGGATAGAACAGTGAAGCGATCCATCCTCTCTGCCTACCCCTCCGTAGAAACGGCGTGATGGTTAGTTAGTTAGCTAGTTACTTAATTTGCGGTGTGATAATATTAACAATAAATTAATGTTTATCCTTAGCAAGGCGAAACATGTCATTCACATAAATTGTAAAAATAAAAATAAAACAGACGTTTTCATTCCTATTAATTATGAAATAAACAGTGTTAATTTAATTTATTTTAATAATGGAGCTAAAACAAACTTTTTTAATGTATATTTTGTTAAAATCCACTAATGTTGTTGGCTTCTGGTCAAGAAAATGGCAGCGAAACCGTTCATTATTCAAACAATAGTGGGCTTTAATTAAATATACTCTTCAAATGCCCTATCCAACAATAATATGATGGCAGTGCACAATGGTGTTCTTGTGCCAAACCTTATGTATGGAAGTGAAGCATGGAACCGGCAGAAGAAGGATGAAAGTAGAATAAATGCAGCAGAAATAGGATCTCAAAAAAGAATATGTGGTATATCTGTATATGATAGAGTGTCAAATGCAAATATAAGAATTATTGCAGTGCGAATGAAAAGGTTATGAACAAAATAATGAAAGGAGCGATAAGATGGTTTGGATACATGAAAAAAAATAGTGAAGACAGAATGGTGAAAAAGGTATATGTAAACGACGTGAAATGAACTAGAAATCAAATAAAATCAGTTTATTAACTAAAAAACATTACAAACATCAAAATGTTTTAGGCATCTATTGAGTATAGGTAAAATATTCGTATTATATAAATAAACTTAATACCAGGAACGCATTAGAGATGGTTCAACATTAGGAAGACAAGATACTTTCTAAAGTCAATAGTATTTGTCTTCTGAACGTACCTTCACTAATATGAAAGACGTCGATCTCCGAGGAGACCGCGTTCAGCCGACTAATTGCTCTTCCCACCGGTGTCACCGGAGGCAGACCCACCGGTGGTTCTGGTGGCCGGTGGGTAAAACAATCTGTGCTGTCGCTGTCGGAGAAATAGAAATAGAAATAGAGGAAGGCAGAAGAAACCTTGGCTCGATGAAATCAATTAAATATTAAATGTTGGTCACGTGAGGAGTCGGAGAAATTGAGGTGCGTGCATAATAGGTGTGTGCATAATAGCTGCAGTCAATGCACTTACCACTCGGCCACGACGATCTTCGTGACCGAGTGGTAAGTGCATTGACTGCCACCCCGAAGGTTCCGGGTTCGATTCCCGGCGAGGGCAGTGTGATTTTCACACTGTCTTTGGTCTGGTGTAGAATTCACGTGACAATAAAATGGCGATAGATTAGCTACCTATCACATGTCACGAAAATCACTATGATAGCTATAATACCCTTTACATCGATTTGGCTCATGCTGTCATGATGTAAAGAGTGCATCATGACAGCATGAGCCAAATCGATGTAATATTATAACAAAATAATAATAATAATAATAATAATGATGAATGCAGAGGAATGAGAGGAATATGTCAGTGAGGGGGTCCATTATTTCTGCCTACCCCCCTGGAGAGACGACGTGATGGTTGTTTAGTTAGTTAGTTGCCTTTAATAAATAAAATATTTTTATTATTTACAATGAATTTCTACCATGAGATTTCAAAAAATATATATATTGTTTAAACAATAACACGATATGATCAGGCATCGCGAATGTCTAGGTAGGGCATCACGCGCGGTGCTTGTTGGCATAGTAACTGTTGAATCACCATCATCTGAGTGAGATGATTCACTGTACAATTGTAGGATTGGGTCGCGGATCAATTATTTTGTGATCTGTCTGATGCCGTCCCGTGTACAGCCGGTTTCTCTTTGGTATTGTCCCGTCACCAGCCACGCGACGTCATGACCCTAGTGATATGAAGGTCGGATTCTGCATCATAATATCCCCTCGTTAGAGTTAATATAATACTTAAATCCTTTGGATACTTAAACATTATTGAAGGTTTAAATTTGAAATAATAATTATGTTATTTAACGTTCCGTAATTTTGGAATAAAATACAATATTATGAAGAAAAAAAAAATATTTAACTAACTAACTAACTAACTAACCATCACGCCGTCTCCCCGAAAGGGTAGGCAGAAAGAATAGACTGTCTTACTTTTACTGATGCGGCACTCCATCCTTCTCTTTTCGCTCCGCGAGAGACGCGGTGTGATGGGTTGCGAACCTCATCGCCACCAATAGGCATCTCTCGCGCACACTTCGAATGTCCAACACCCACAAAATAAATCTAAAACAAATAATATAAAATACAATGATATAAAATAAAATAACAAAATAATAATAATTTAACACAAAATGTTCTTTTTAGATGGTGCACATATTGTCTATTTAATTTATGTTCCACGAATCCACAGTTTCTTTAATTTAGCACATAATGTATTAACACATAATGTTTTTTTCGATGTTGCACGTGTTGACATGGACGATCCGGACTTTTGTGTTTATTTAATTTGTGTTACACGTATCCACCGTTTTTTTAAATTAACTGTAATTAGGCACTTAACCAGCAAGAACTTTAAAATAATATTGAAGAAATTATTCAAATTGTCATTGGAATAAATGAAAAATTTATTTTTTCACCTGTATTATATTTATTTTATAATGTATATTTGGATTTGTTGATTTTACCTATATGTACATTTAAAAAAATACATTTAAATTTGAAACACTATTATTATATATGTAATATCAAATTTTATTTCTATGAGATTGTCGCGACAGCTGTTTCGCCGAACTTTGTTGGCATCATCAGGTGTTATAAGCAACTAAATTGTCAAAACCGAGAATATCATAAATATAAATTGTTATCTTTGTATAAAAAATACTTCAAATTAAACTAATATTATTAACTTTTTCTTCTATGCTTGCCATACTTTGTGTTGTAGATGTTTTATTTTTCTTTTTCTTTTTTATATATTATACTATGTATTATATATATTGTACGACACTAACTTAGATTATATTATCAGACATGTTTCGGACAACCAGTCCTTCTTCAGTGATACACATTGTAAAGACACATATTTAAAATATTACAATCAGTTTTTACAGTTTTGTCAAAACAACATTCATACATCGTGTCGTGCACGCACGTCGATTTCTCCGACTCCTCGCGTGGCCGACATTCAATGTTTGAATTATTTGTTCGTGCCACATTTTCCTCGGTCTTCCTCTATTTTTAGTTCCATTTACATCGTTAACATATATTTTTTTACTAATATTTTTTTTCTTCATTCATTCTTTCCATGAGTCCAAACCATTTTCATGTTACTTTCATTATTTTGTTCATAACACTTTCATTCGCACCGCATTCACTTCTTATGTTTTTATTCGACAATCTATCATACACATTCGTCTAAGAGATATTATATCTACTGCGTTTACTCTACTTTCATCCTTCTTTTGCCGGTTCCACGTTTCGCTAGAATAACAATCACAATAAAAATAGAATAACCATAAAATTTACTTTATAAAGAAAAAATTAACATCAAATCATGCTTTTCAATCACGCACATTATAATAAATTAATAATTCACTACACAAAATTGAATGCAAACCATTTTAATATTCAGAACTAATTATGTCGCAATCAGATAAATCATAGTTCTATTGGGTTGGGTTTAACCAATCGCAATTGCCGAACCGTGTTCCATATCCGGTCCTGGGCGATTCCGGTCACTGATCCGGAAGTGATGTCATCGCCCAATTTTCCGGTCATTTCCAAATCAATTAATTTGGGGCAGCTAAAGGTAGATGTCGCAGCCGATATACGTGGTATTAAAAAAATTACGGTACTTCCCAAATCATCGTGGTCTTTATCATGAATCAAATTATGTGATATAAATCTTACCAAACATCTTCTTCTAATAGTACCGTGTCAGATCTCCCGATGTTTGCAGTCACTGTTGCAAATACTTTCTTGCTATTAATACGAATGAAAACGTCAGTTTTCTAGAAGTTTTATTATATTTATTGGGAATGATATGTTTCACCCTTCTAAGGCATTATCAAATATGACAAAACTTCAACTCGTTGCAGTTTATAAACACTAGTAAATGGAACAGAATATGGTAATGAACGAAAATTGATGTGACTTTATACATTTTTAACAAAGAATTATTTGGTTAGGTCCAGAAATATTGGAAAAGTGTTTCTTGGAACTTGTTAAAAAAAATTATGACAATGATTACATACTTAGGGGATACCAAATGATATATTATATAAATCAAAAATAAGTTATTTGAGGTAGAACGAAATAAAGTGTTTCTAAGAAAAACATCTTTTTACAAATTGTTTACAAATGATTTTACATATTTCAAGTCATCCTGTGTGCGTAGACTCAATTGATGTATTCTTCTCTTCTGCATCTGAATATGTGAAATAAATACAGTGCAGAATCAAGAGTTCTAATCTAATTATATATTGGACCTACATTAAGAAGTGGGGATGAATGTTTGTTAGTTTATTTGAAATGTGATGTTTGTTTGTTCATTGATTAATGTTAATTATTTGTTATGCTTATTTATTTATAATTGTTCCAATAGGTTGAAAGTGTACCCTTTATTATGAATGTGTAGCGGAATTGGTACGTTATTTGGATATAGGGTATTGCTACACTAATTATTATTATATTAATCTTGCTATACTAATTATCTAGGAAGTGTTACTGCAGTAGTTTCCCGTTGCCTTCTCCGTGGATTTTCTGTAGGTGTTATCTTTCTTTAGCTTATGAATCCTGGTTTTGTGACGCCGAATGTATGCCATACACCTTCTCCCTGTCTGCTATGATCCTGATTAGAATTTCAAATGATGAAAGGAATGTAGAGCGAAAGAAAGTATTATGAAAGGATCACTGCGTTGGTTTGGAAAACTTAGAATACATGGATGAAGAGAGGGATGGTAAATAGGGTATAAATTAACGATATTAATGGTTTACGGAATCGAGGAAAACATGAATGACAAAATTAATGAAATTTTAAAGGTCATGTTAAAAGTCGGAAAAATCGACGTGCGTGTATGACTCGCTGTATTAATGTAGAAGAAACCTGACGAATATGTCAGGATAGAGTAGTGTGGCGGTCCATTCTCTCTGCTTACCCTTCTGGAGAAATGGCATGATTGTTAGCTGGTGTTTTTGTTGCATACTTCCATCAATACTAATTATCTGGTAATACGCTCGCCCCACATAATATATTTATACCATCCGGTCACATGTTGGATTGGTAAAGTACCATCACTTTCTTTCATTTTTTTTTACTCTAATCTTGAATGTAACATACACACATGGGTATGTGTATGTGTGCGTATGTCCCATATATGTGTATGTGTGTATTTGTATATACAGGTACATATATAAAATTATACTTAGAAATTTTAAAAACGTTGTTTAATTCAGTATTTAATAAAGAATATTAAAAAACACGACATGTTTCGGAGGATACCTCCATCTTCAGGTGTAAAAATATAATAAAAACTATTTTTTTATTCGGATTACTGTATCGAATTTTAAATGCGTTTTTTATTAGTCTTTATTTGTTTAGTTTTTATTATATTTTTACACCTGAAGATGGAGGTATCCTCCGAAACATATCGTGTTTTTTAATATGTTTTATTAAATAGTGGATAAAACAATGTTTTTCAATTTCCTAAGTATATACAATTCCACAGTGTTAATGCCTTAGCATTCAATAAGTTGATATATAAGTGTATGTGTATATTTGTTTGTATATATGCACATATGTATGGTGTATGTGTATGTGTGTATTTGTGTATATATATGAATTTCCTGTCTCCCAATTAATTTATTGTCTTCTCTTTTCGACATTTCACAGTCAAATTATTATTATGAATGTTTCTTTTCTATCTCAAGTACGTAACTTATATTCTCTATTATGTTATCCTTATTCATGTTTTTGTGTTTTGCCGTTATATGTTAGTTGTCTGTTTATGTGTGCAAATATTAATTACCTTTTTTTTGTGAATGTATACTTATACTTGTATACGGATACTGGATTTCACCCAAAAATTTGTCATACATGGTCATAAAGAAAGGTGGAATGGGGAATGTTGTAATTACATAAAGCGTGCGCTTAACCCAACCAATGACAGGTCATAAGTCCTGTAAACACCTTGATCAACCATATTCAGTTTCCAATTTGCATTTTCGTCTCTATTGAGATACAATTAAATCATTAATTACCTTTGTTACTAAACATGTCATTTATTGTAAAAGCCCTTGCGACGTTTATATAAAAAAAATAAAAACTGACATTAAAGATACGTCATTTAGTCAAACGCAAATCATATTTTTAACTACTCATATACGACCAATTATGCTCCTTGATTGAGTGGGTGACAAAATCAGATTGGGAGGCTGGCGTTCATCTCGTACTACGCGTGGGAGGACCAATATATTTTTGTGCAGAACTGCGGAGGCTGCGTGCTTTATGATAATTTAAAATGCTTTTATCATATTGTACAAATCATGCATGTTCTCAAAATAAATCACGCAAAACATATTCCATTTTATATGATAGATCGGAAACTGCTTCTGCGAGAGTCGATGGGAAATTTATATTATAATTCTGTATTGATTCTATGGAATTATTTAATATGATTTTTATATTCTATAAGTCGACAGTGTTACAAGTGATAAAATTCTACTGCATGGGTGATATGCTGTATGATTGCGGATGAGGCTAGAGAAATGTATGCAGCTAAAAGATAGCGTTTTTCTATTTTTTTATTTTTAAATTGACAACCATCCTTATTTTTTAAATCTTAAAATAGTTGATTATTTTGGTCGAAACACTATGATACTTCAACATTATAAAATGTTAAATTAAGAAACTTTGTTTGATATATCACAATTGTATTTTTATTTTTCGCGACAGCAGTTTCGTCAACCTATGTTTCAATTAACAGTTTGTAAAAACAGAGTTTTATATATTAAAATTTTATAAAAATATTAACATTAACCATTTAAAAATTGTTGAATTGATCATTTTTTAACTGGTTTTGATATAAAAATAATGCCATCAAAGTAACTTAGCAATTTAACAGAAATAAAATGAATACAACAATTTAATTATTAGAATATAATGTTTTTATATGTTATGCTGTTAGAAATATAATTTTATAACTATTCTTAAGACATTTAACCATCAATTTCAAATTAAATAATGATCCAAAAATAAATTAAAAACAAAACGAAAGCGGTTACGTACAATGAGTTTAAATAATTCATAGCAACGATTTGATTTTGAATTGTGAAGTTTAAGTGACCCACATCTTTGTTCTTTGACGCAAGAATTACTTGTTTACTCAACCAATTGTGATTTTTGTGATTTTTGTGGTTAGCAATGATGTTTGGGAACACTTTGTTGATGGAGTCGATACAGTGGTTAACCATTGTTACCAGTCGAATTTGGTAGATAACGCTTGGAACACTTGCCGTGGACCATGCAAGGTGATTGGGGTTGATGGAGCTTCATGGTTTATGAATCATGTTCGTAATTACAACATCATGCAGACCTGGATCGGTTTCGGGATCATGAATCTCGGCACATATGATGTCATAAGATTGTGTTGTACATAGATTTTTTGGGATTTTCTTATTTTTCCAATGCGTGAAGAAACTTCTATAGGCCGAGACGAACAAAAAATCATTAGAATCAGTTAATCAGTTCTCGAGATTTCATCAAGTTATGTTCCGGATGGTTTTCTTCGACAGCGTCAGCACAGACTGTTTTATCTCCCAACATGCAGAACCAACCTGCCACTGGTGATGCCGGTGGGGAGAGCAATCAAACTGCTGAACATGATCGCTTCGGAGATCGATGTCTTTCATGAAAGTACATTCAGAAGACAAATACTCTTGACTTTGGAGAGTATCTTGTATTCCTAATGTCGAACCATCTCTCATGCGTTCCTGGTATTATATATTTATTATGTTTTACCTGTTCTCAATAGATGCCTTAAACTATAAAAAATGTTTGTAATGTCTTTTGGGAAAATAAACTGATTTGATTTGATCCAAAAAATTCTTTATAATTTTTTTAGTGATTTTTCCGATGTTTTAATAGTTATTTTGCTATTCGGGACGGAGACAAATCCAACAAATTGAAGATTATCAAAATCAGTCCAGCCATTCTTGAGTTATCAATGGTGTAAATAACACGACTTTGTTTTATATACTCGTATATAGATAGAGGGGAAGGAATAATTGCGTAGATTTTCACTGTTGACAGCAATATGTTTTGTGTCATTTATCCTTCTTGACCGACGTTTCGGAGATCGTTGCAATCTCCATCTTCAGGGAATGTGTTACCCAAAATCACACAAAACATAGGAGAAGAAATGTTGAAGAATTATGTTGTGAAATCACAACGTGTAATTATATTAATTAAAATGTAAATCCACAACACAAAATGAAAGCGAATATACCTAGAAGAAAATGTTGTTTTTTTTTTAATAATTTTACATTTAAGTTATTCTCTAAGCTTTAGTAAATAACGTAAAAATATGGGCATATCAAGGGTTGCCACCTTAATGACCAACCTTGAGGAATCTACGCAGGAGAGTATTTCTGGAGATTGAGGTGGAGCAAGATGAATAAAGGGTGATCCGTCAGAAAGAAGAGGCGTGACGTCAGAGCGAACAAGAGACATCTTCGTAATGGGCTAATCTCCCTCAATGAATACTAACGCCGTAGTGACGTCAACCCTAACTGCTTGAGCTGATGGCTTAAGGCATCCTTCGCAAACCTTTGGACTTCGGCCATCACTTATATACATACTTTTTAAATATTTATTCCAAAAAAATAACCGGTGCGATTTAAAAACCTTCTCAGAGTGTCAGAAATGATAACCCTACATTTATTGTTTCTTGAACAAATATGTAAAAAAAAAATTATGTAGATACAATACCCATTTTTATTATAGATATTTATAATATTATAAAATTGCATACAAATATGGTCAGTTTTGAAAGATGTCAAGGTTTTATGTTTGATATTTAATTTTAATTTGACGAATTTTTATGAATTAAAACACTGTTTTTCCACTTTGAAGTTTACTTTTCTCGGCATGTTTCGAAGGCTTACACCTTCATCATCGGGAGAACGATAAAAACTTTATAGTTTATATCGATCTCCCGATGATGAAGGTGTAAGCCTTTGAAACATGCCAAGAAAAATAAACTCAAAAGTCCAAAAAATTGGGTTTTTAATTCATAAAAGTTCGTCAATATGGAATTCCACAGTGTTAACGCCTCAAGTTTTTCTAAAATTTTAATTTGTTCAAAAAAGTGGCTTTTGTATACAAAGTATATAAAAAATATATATGTATAAAACAACTACAACACAAAGTAAGAGCTAGGTGCTCAAGAATCGGTTATGTTTTTACAGGAAAAATGATCAAACAGGCATGACTAATAGATCTTGTAATTAATATTCAACATCATAAAGCACATACTTTTGTTCTCTTTATTTCTTATAGATTTTTTTTACATACTATCACAAATAAATGTATTAACTGTTAAATTTAAAAAACTGTAATATCGCATTTTTTTTATTATACACTTTCTGAAAATGTCGCGACAGCTGTTTCGCTTACCGATGTTGGCATAATCAGGTGTCACAAACAAACTGTAGCGACATTCTCAAAAAATATGTAATAGAAAATAAATCAAATATGTAATCAGAGAAATCGACGCGCGTGCTTGACATGAATGTTGAGGAATTGAGAGAAATAAGTCAGGAATGAAAAATATGGCAGTCCGTTCTTTTTGCTTACGCCTTCAAAAATACGGCGTAATAGTTAGTTAGTTAGTTATCAAACACATATATATTTTTAATTAAATAAATAAATGTTGTGATATTGTATCAGTGTTGTAAACAGTCCATTGTTTTGGCCAAAACACTATGATAACTTGATATTTTAAACTGTAAAATAAAATATAACTTTGTTTTATGTATCACAATTGTATTTTATTTTACACGACAGCTGTTTCATCAACATAGGTTGACGAAACAGCTGGTCGCGTAAAATAAAATACAATTGTGATACATAAAACAAAGTTATTATATTTAACAGTTGAAAGTGTTGTAAATTTATAATAACAGTTAATAATGTTGAAGAATCGTAGTGTTCCGTTCCAAATTTTTTAAAATAAATTTAAGCAATTAAATTAAAACTTTTGAATTATATCTTTTCAGATAACCAAACGTATATCACGTACCTACCAATGATTGTCAACCGCTGGCTAAGGGGGCGCTGACAAGTCGCACAGTAAGTTGTTTTACGCATACTAAACGAAAAATATATATTTGCAGTATTCACAATTTTATTTTAGGATCAAAGTGATCCTTCCGTTATTTAAATACGATCGATTTTTTATATATAACCCTTGGACTTGGACTTGGATCTTCTGGCTTACAAGGGTTCAGCTCTAATGGCTATTCCTCTGACGTCTGTAGGAAACATTGTTGGAATGCGATTTGGTAGTTGTTTTATGATGGGGCTAAATGTATGGCCCGGAGTGTCCCTCCGAAAGAGGGCGAGGGGGATTTAGGGTTTATGATAAAGTCTTACATTATTGTCAAGGAATGGAAGACCAGTTAGGGTTGGAATTGTATTTATAAAAAAAGTCTGTTTCCGGGAGGAAGATAAGAAGAGCAGAGCCTGGATGGAGTTGGGTTGTAGGAGATAGCGTCCTGCGTGAGACCATTTTGTTTGGCGGAGTACGTAGTGGGCTATCGGGGAGGATTTTTTTTTTGTCCGCATTGATTGCGAGAGGGGTAAGGACTGAATGATGGTGGATAACTTGGTGGTAAAGGGTCATTATTTACAAGAAAGATGGTAATAATTTAGGCCGTGGTCTGGAAATGAAAGAGATGAATTTGAAGTAGTGCAAGGAATAATAGAGCTGGAGTCGCAGTATTCTGATGTACCAAAGGAGTGTGGTAACGGTGGGCTGTCATCGGGCAAAGACGCTAATATTACTCATTAAATCAAATCAAATCAGTTTATTTCATCAATAGACATTACAAAATCAAGGTTTAAGGCATCTATTGAGGACAGGTAAAATAATATATTGTGTGTAGTATATTACCAGAAACCCATGAAAGATGTTTCGACATTAGGAAGACAAGATACTCTCCAAGATCAAGAGTATTTGCCTTCTGAACGTACTTTCACTAATACGAAAGACGTCGATCCCGGAGGAGACCGCGTTCAGCAGATTAATTGCTCTTCCTACCGGTGTCACCAGTGGGAAGTGGGGACCTTTATTCATCAACATACTCTCATAAAACATACTCTACTTCAAGATATATTTATACATTCATTCTAACCCTCCTTAATCTTTTCGTTGCATTTATTTATGGAACGATTTGTCTTTTCTTTCAGAAAAGGCCTTAGTTTCGGCAATAGCTGTCTTTCCTTAATGTCAACCTTCCTCTTCGTGCATTACTTATATGAGTTTGTTTATTTCGACGTGATTTTAAGATACTGTACAATCATCAGGAAAACTATATAATTGTTTGTATACCAACAACAAAAAACCATCACGCCGTTTCCCCGCAGAGGTAAGCAGAGGGAATAGACCGCCACACTACTCAATCTTGATATACCTCTCTAGCTTCCTCCGCATTCATACAGCTAGTCATACACACACGTCGATTCTTCCGGCTTCTGACATGACCTACCTTTAAAATTTGATTAATTGGGTCATGCCACGTTTTCCTCGGTCTACCTCGACTCCGTACTCCATCCACGAAATTCCAGTGCTAGCGCCTTAAGTTTATCTAAAATTAATATTTTTTCGGTATATTTGATAATACCTTTGATAGGTTAAACGTGTCGTTCACCTAAAATATGATTCTATTTTCTAGAAAACAGACGTTTTAATTCGTAGTAATTATTTAATATGGAGATTTACATCATTGTTCCAAAAACAATAAATAACTTAACATTCAACAATGATACGAACCAGTGTGCTCCATGACGTTGTAATAAGGTAAGATTTTCACGGCCATTCAAGGTTTTATCCATTATTGTACACGGAGTCCATTGTGAAGGGAATATTTAAGGAAGACAAAGACCCTACGCGTGTAGGGCTGTAATTAAATACGTGGCGTTTAGTTTTCTACCCCCGTGAAAATATTATTAACGGGCGGACTACTACGTGCTTGGGGGCTGTGAACGAAAAGACGTCATTAACATTTGAGTAAAGCATCACCGAGACTTAATTCATTTGTGCTTTCGTGAAAAATTGTGAATGAAAATCTTAAAATTGTGTAATAATAAAAAACGATGTTTTTTGAAAAACGTAGCAATTATATCTATTGGTTTCGTCGCTTTCGAATTAAGAAAAAAGTTGTATTACTATGTATTTGAATTACATGTCGCACGCTTAACGGTAAACTGACCGATTATGGTTTAGGCCATAATTGAGTTAACATTAGACAGAGGCTTGTGTTTACGCTATCCATCTATTTTTCACAATGTTAACGCTATCCACGTACGATAATCGCTCACAATGTTAACGCTATCCATTCGTACGTGTTTTTCGACTGTTTTTGTTAAAACACCGACTCATGTCAGATTGAGCAAAACTAGTTTTTTTTGTATGATGTATAGCCCGTCTAACGCATTATCAAATGTAGCGAAAATCAAACGCATCGGTTTTTTTTTACATACACGAGTTAAAGGAGCAGAATACTGTAATTATTGTATGGTCCAGGTAACACTTTCCTATATGTTGGGGTTTGTCCCTGAATTGTTTTCAACAATGTATTTCAAGCCAGCGAGCTGCCGAAACCGGTCTAAACCATATATCTAAGTGGAATCAAACTATACTTTTAAGATTTTTTGTATTCATTATTAATGACCTTCGTGGCATGGTGATTAGAGCTCTGACTTCCATACCGAAGGTCCCGGGTTCGATTCCCGGCGATGGCAGTGTGATTATCACACTCTCGTTGATCTGGTGTTGAAAATTCTGTATAGTTTTACTGCGCATGCCCACGTCTTCATCTACTAGTACTAGATTCTACCGCCAGTATTCTAATTTGCGCGCTTTTTATATTTTTTTTTATTTAACTACGAGTTTCTTTCTTTTCGAAAAAGGGACATTTTGGCGTCTCGGGCTGTTTTCGGGGACACCGGGACACGCTGCCTGAAAACGGGACTGTCCCGGTGAGAACGGAACGTCTGTTCACATTATATATAATTATTTCTTCTAATCACAGTTTTTTTCCACCTTTTTTACATTTGCTTGTAAAATTGTCAACAGTGTTCGCATACTTAATTTTAACTATGACTAAACACTAATGAGGTTTTTTTTCCTATAAATAGTAAAATGGTTGAAGACCAATTGGACGACCAATGCTGCGATGGGAGAATAAAGTTGGGAGAGATGGGGCGAAATTGTTACGAGTGTTAGATTGGAGGGTCGAAGCGGAGGACAGGAGGAGTTGGAGGCAAAGAATACTGGAGACTAAGGCTCGATATGGGCTGTAAGGCCATCGAAGGAGAAGAAATAGTAAGTCTTTCAATTTGGCTCTTTAATTGTTTGTAACATTCGATGATGCCAACATATGTTGGCGAAAAAACCGTCACCACATTTTCGAAGAGTGTATAATAAAAAAATGTGATACTATCTTTGGTTCGAAGCTTGTATGGTATAATGAATGATGTTTTTTGATTAAAGAAGTATTATTTGTGGACGTAGGCTGGTTATTACAAAGGTGCAAAGTGGTTTAACCATAAAACAGAGAAAAATAGCAAAAAAATATATTGTTCCATATCGTCGCCCCAGAGCAATAGTGAGATAAACCAGTGCCATCTTGACAATATAACAAGCCGTAATGTTCCTTTGATATTGTTTATGGTTTGACTTGGTGGAGGCCTTGCACTTATTTAAGTCTCCTAGGTCCTAGGCCTCCACCAAGTCAAACCATAAACAATACCAAAGGAACATTCAACGACGACCTTCGTGGCAGAGTGGTTACGAGCTCTGACTTCCATGCCGAAGGTCCTGGGTTCGATTCCTGGCGATGGCAGTGTGATTGTCACACTGTCTTTGGTCTGGTGTAGAATTCACGTGACAATAAAATGGCGATAGATTGGCTACCTATCTCATGTCACGAGAATCAATATAATAGCTAAAAAATAAAAATTGTATACTGTAATTGGGTCCAAACAACCTGTTGTGTACATAAAAAAAAAAAAAAAAAAAAAAAAAAAAAAAAAAAAAAAAAAAAAAAAAAAAAAATTACGGCTTGTTATATTGTCAAGATGGCACTGGTTTATCTCACTATTGCTCTGGGGCGACGATATGTTACTATCACGGGTGGCATCTTTAGGGTGACGTTTGAACTACACTATATTATTCAATCATTTTGCACATTTGCGCAGTTATTGACCCCTATTTTTAACACCAATCGGGATCAAAAATTAACTTTTAACATTTTTGATACTTGGCACCTTTGTTTGTTAATTGTTTGTAACACTCTTTTATGCCAACATCGGCTGGCGAAATAGCTGCTGCGACATTCTCAATAAGTGTATAATAAAATGATGTTTTTGATCAAAGAAGTATCATTTGTGAACGTATCAATTCAAATGTGTAATATTTACGTTGAGCTTACCTTGAGCCATCGAAATACAATATAACAAAAGTCTCAGGAATACACGTTATTTGGTTCTCACTTACTTTAATAACATCGAATGTTTTCTTTCAGAATGAGAAGGTCACCTTTGATCGCTGGGCCTTTTGCTTCCGCCATTGCGGCTGTCGGTCTGGTCTGCCTACGCTCAAAGCGTTGAATAATACGGAATAGTCTCTGAGTGTTACGTATTCATTGATATACATAACGAAATACTAAACGTCGTACTACGAAATACTAAATGTTCATGTATTATATATTATGCTTATTTATTTATTCAATAAAGTACAGCGGAGCATAGAAGTGAGATTGAGTAGATTAAATGTGGTCTGGCACCCCCTTGTTGTTGCCGTATTTAATAGTTTGTCCCGGATGGACCGGGGACAGGCCCAGGGAGTGTACGAGCGAGGCTGATTAAAGGGCGCCGCTACGCCCTATAACAGCCTCGGGTATGTGGCGGGAACTTCTATGTTCCTTTTAAAAAATATATATATATTTTAAACATCGACTTTTCTCTTGCTGTTACATTATTATTATTATTATGACTTATATTTTAAGTGCGCCGTTTTGTAAGATCAATTACTCCAAGGGCGCACGTGGAAAAAACCGACTGAACAGTGCAGTCTTTAAAAATTTCTTAAATTTAACGTAACTAACTAACTAACTAACCATCACGCCGTTTCCCCGGAGGGGTAGGCAGAGAGGATGGATCGCCACATTGTTCTATCCTGACATAATTCTCCCGCCTCTTATAAATTCACACATCGTGACATGCACGCTCATCGATTGTTCCTACTTCGAACATGGCCGCCTTTCAGTAATTGTTTTTCTCGGTCTCCTCGGCTTCTTTTTCCACTCACGCTGCTTGTGTACAACTTTTTAACCCTTCTACTCTCATCCATTCGTTCCATATGTCCAAACCATTTCAGGGATCCTTTTTTAATTTTATCCATGATGCAGTCATCTATCTTACATTTCTTTCTTATTTCATCGTTCGGTATTCTATCATACAACGTTTTCCTGCACATTCTTCTTAGTGATCTCATTTCTACGGCGTTTATCCTAACGATATACTACACATCGATTTTTTTCTTGCTGTTATATTATTATTATTTTGATAACTTATATTTTAAGTGCGCCGTTTTGTAAAATCAATTACTCCAAAGGCGCACATGGAAAAGACTGACTGAACAGTGCAGTCTTTAGAAGTGTCTTAAAATTAACTTGACTATCCTCATACTTGAAAACTCCAGCCTGGGAGTGAAGGTTAATGGGGTTATTGTTAATAACATCAGGTATGCTGATGAAACAGTTATATTAGGTGATAGTATACCCGATCTTCAAGAACTCCTAAATAAAATTGATATAGCAGGAGACGATCTGGGCTTGAAAATCAACGTTAAGAAGACCAAATGGATGAGTTTGGGCGACTTAACTATTTTTCATCCACTCTGCAACTTAATGGTGCGAATGTTGAAATGGTCGACCAATTTAAATACCTTGGCAGCATTATCACTAAAGTTCTTGACCCGGACATTGAAATAAAATTTAAGTGGCAGAATTGAAGTTGCACGAGTTGCATTTAATAAAATGAAAACCTTCTTTTGCAACGATAATATTAACTTGAAACTCCGACAAAGAATGATTAAATGTTACATATGGTCTGTTCTTCTATATGACTGCGAAACCTGGACTCTGAAAGTGAATGATATGAACCGGTTGGAATCGTTCGAGATGTGGATATATCGCAGAATGCTCCGTATACCGTGTACCAATAGGGTCAGTAACGCAGAAGTACTACAGAGAGCCAGAGACAATAGAGAGTAGCTGTCGAGTGTGAAAGTTAGAAAGGTCTCGTATTTGGGTCATGTGCTAAGGGGAGTCATGTGTTAAGGGGATCATGTGCTAAGGGGAGAAAAATACCACCTCCTATGACGGATATTTATGGGTAAAATAGAGTTGGAAGAAGGCAATTGTCTTGACTGCATAACATTAAAGAGCTAACAGGAATTATAAGAGTTCAAAACCTGTTCCAAGAGGCGCAGGACAGAGATGCATTTGCTGCAGTGATCGCCAACGTTGAGAGGACCTAACACGGCACCGGAAGAAGAAGATTAACATACTTCGGGCACATTCAAACGAAAAAAAGGGGGGGAAAAGTGCCGGGAGATGATGAAAATCCTGGCTAGGTACCTTCGAAAATGGTTCAATTGCAACACAACATCCCTGTTAAAGAGCTGCTGTATCAAGGGGAGAAATAGTCATGATACTGTCCAACCTTCGATAGAAGAGGAACATGGAGAAGCTAAAAATTTCAGTAAGAAAAATTATGCTAAGATCGCACCATTTAAAACAGTTCGCACATCGAATACGTGGGCGATAGGTGACGTCACGGGCTAACATGACGTCACGTGACGTCATATAAGGGATATCCCAATATAGAAGGGATTTCTATTATTGTTGTTCGATCCGGATTCGCTTGCCCGAACTATTTTTAGAACCGCTCTCATACATTGCATACAAATGCGTACGAGAATCAATTGCTGTCCTTGGGTATAGATTTTAAGGCATCGATTTAAGACGCGAAGAGAAAGCCTCGAAAACTTTTGCTCTTAAAAAGTTTTAGATTCTCGAATAATGATATAAAAATCTGTATAACTAACGAACCATCACGCCGTTTCCCCGGGGGGTAGGCAGAGAGGATAGACCGCCATACCAGTCTATCCTGACATACCTCTCTTACATCCTCCACATTCATACATTGTAACATGAACGTCCGTCGATTTTTACGACTTCGAATGTGGCCGCCTTATAGTATTTGATCATTTGGTCATGCCAAGCTTTCCTTGGTTTTCCGCCACTTCTCTTTCCGCTCACACTGCTTGTATACAACATTTACACAATTCTTCTCTCTTCCATTCGTTCCATATGTCCAAACCATCACAGGGATCAACACGCCACATTGTTCTGTCTTGACATACTTCTCTCGCGTCCTCTACATTCATACATCTTATCATGCAGGCACGTCGATTTCTCCGACTCCTCACGTGGCCGACATTTAATATTTGATTGATTTGATCGGTCCACGTTTTCCTCGGTCTTCCTCTATTTCTAGCTACCTTCACGTCGTTCACATATAACTTCTTCACCATTCTGTCTTCACTCATTCTTTCCATGTGTTCAAGCCAACTTAACGACCCTTTCATTATTTTGTTCATACCACATTCACTTCTTATACTTGCATTTGACACTCTATTATATACAGATTTACCACACATTCGTCTTAGAGATCCCATTTCCACTGTTTTTATTCTACTCTCATCCTTCTTTTGCCAGTTTCATGCTTCACTTCCATACATAAGGGTCGGCATATGAACACCATTACACCATATCCTAAACTTAATTAGTAAAAATTTTCCCCAACCCTTAGCTATAACTTCACCCCCATTTGTATGTAATTGACGATTCTGTTTCTATTTATTTTTAAAAATTGTGCACAGAAAAAGGACCGAATAAGGACCGAAATATGTCTGCAATTAAAAACATATTAAAGTGTTGTTTATATTACAACGTGTGTTTCTATTTATTCGAATGTTTAAAAATTATTTGAATTACTTTTTGATAACTTTGTATCACAACACTTTATTACACTTTTCACAGACATGTTTCGGGACACAGAAGCCCCTTCTTCAGTGTGTACAAATCATCTCATAGAAAAAGATCACTCCTTCGATAAAAATAACGGTGTTGATGTTTTGCATATCAGTAATAGAAAAGTAACATTAAATAACCTTGAAATCCTAGAAATAAAAGAAAGAAGAAATTATAAATTATCAAATTAATTTAACTTCCAGTCCGATACTAGATTTATTTCCCCTGACCCATTATTCCGGCTAAAATGTAATTAACACTATTTCTTGGAACCATCCCCACTCCTCCTTTACCGTTTTAATTTAATTTAGTATATAAGTAACGATTTTGTCTCATTTAGCTGTTAAAATTTGTACACACTGAAGAAGGGGCTTCAGTGTCCCGAAACATGTCTGTGAAAAGTGTAATAAAGTGTTGTGATACAAAGTTATCAAAAAGTAATTCAAATATGAATCCGCAACACAAAGTAATGGCGAATATAGAAGAGAGTTTAAAAATTATTCCAATCTAAATTGCAGTTGGGCAGATTGGTTTATTTCCCACATTACGCGCTCGATAGAGGGTTAGGCAATCTAGCAAAAGCGTGATACGCCTTAAATTCCTACGAGAAGAGAGTACTGTCCGCTACGGATATCTCCTTGGGCCCATTACGTCTACGTTGCGGCCACAGCCAATACTCTGTCTTGCATTTTAATTTTGTTTTTTTTTACTCCTAACAAAACAGCATTTCACAATCTTACGTATGATGTTAAGGTAGAGGTATCTCGATATTGAAGACCTTCGTGGCAGAGTAGCAACGTAGTCCCGGATTCGATTCCCGGAGACGAAAGTGTCTGCATGCCTCGTCTACAAAATCGATATCTAGCGATGACAGTGGGGAGAGCGATTCAATTGTTTATTTTTTATTGGCTAACTAGAATTTTCATATAACTCAAAAGAGTGAAACTCACCAGAATCATTATAAATAAATTTAAATTTTTTATAACTAGATATTGTGGAAAATATATTAAGAGTATATATTTTGATTAAGTTTTATATATTTAAGATCTAACTAACTAACTAACTAACCATCACGCCGACTCCCCGAAGGGGTAGGCAGAAAGAATGGACTGCCACACTTTTCTTTCCTGACATATTTCTCTCGCTTCCTCAACATTCATACATCGTGTCATTTAAGATCTCGTGTGATAAATCAGGTTTTAATAGAATGTTGAATGCAAGTCAAATGATTTAATGATGATGTATGAGGTATGCAAGTCAAATGATTTAATGATGAATGTCGGAAAGTCAATGGTGATGGTTTTCGAAAGGGAAGAGCAAATGACAGTTTGTAATATAAGTGTGAACGAAGAAAACTTGGAACAGGTGAGGGAATTTGTGTATTTAGGTAGCATGTTCACAGCAGATGCCCGAACGGATAGTGACGTCGAAAGAAGGGTTGGTGCGGGTAACAAAGTCTTTGGTCTGACGTAGAATTCACGTGACAATAAAATGGCGATAGTTAGCTACATATCACATGTCATGAGAATCAATAGCTAAAATGTTGGATACAATAATTGGATTCAAATAACTTGCTGTATACAAATGGCAGCTCCACAGGCTGAAATGTCCAGAAAGGATACAATACAAGCTCTGCTGGACGGTCTATAAAGCGTTGCATGGAATGGCACCAGCAATGGAATTCCATTGCTAATTTGTAAAGCGATTTTTAAACAATGTTTTATCCACTTTATTTAATAGATATTTTTACAGATCATTTAATATTTTAACATATTTATTCAAATCAAATCAAATCAGTTTATTTCATCAACAGACATTACAAATTTTATTTTTAAGGCATCTATTGAGAACAGGTAAAATAATATATTATATATAGTATACTACCAGAAACGCTTAAGAGATGGTTCAACATTAGAAAGATAGGATACTCTCCAGAATTAAGAGTATTTGCCTTCTGAACGTACTTTCACTAACATGAAAGACGTCGATCTCCGAGGAGACCGCGTTCAGCAGACTAATTGCTCTTCCCACCGGTGTCACCAGAGGCAGATTGGTTCTGGCGGCCGGTAGGTAAAACAATCTGTGCTGTCGCTGTCGGAGATATCTATCGGGGACAAAAAGCCGAACACCCTCCAGTACGGCCGAGTTCTCGAAGTATCCCCTAATTAATCTAAAGAAATGGGTAATTAGATGTCCATCTCTTCGAAGCTGTAGAGAATTGGTTCCGAGCATTCCCAAAAGAAATGCCGTGGGATAGAGCCAAGGATAGCTACCATACTCCCTCATGTAGAGATACCTCAGAATTTTTTTCTGAATCCTCTCCAGCATAACGGAATATCTCGCCTCGTGAGGACTCCATATGACAGAACCACTTTTGAGCCTGCTCCGAACCAATGCGTTGTATAGGACTCTGAGCACACTGGGATCCCTGAAAACTCTGCCGGTCCGGACGATGAAGCCCAACATCTTCAGTGCAGTGCCACAAATCCTCTCAACATGTGCACGAAAAGTCAGCCTACTCTCATAGATGATCCCGAGATCTCTCATCGTAGATACATGTGCTAGTTGCTGGTTGTTCATTGTGTATCTATAATACACAGTTTTCAATGCTCTAGTAAAAGATAGCATAACGCATTTGGAGACATTGAATTGCATTTGATTACTGTGACTCCAGTTGACAATATTATTGATGTCCGACTGGAGGCGAAGACAAAGTATGACAGTAATGTAGAAAACAAAAGGGAACAATTTGGTAATAATGAAATTTTTAACTTGTGTGAAAAAAATATTACTAATTACGATTGTTCAATGAACCAAGTTTTAAAGGGTAGACAATGTGTACTTCCTTGAATATTTCACAGGTTGCTCCTAGTCTGCACATTATTCATAATTTATTATTTCTTGAACAATGATGTAAAACTGTCACAATGTCACAAAAAAGTGCCAACAAGCTAAGAGTCACTCAGAGAGCAATGGAGAGAGCCATGTTGGGTATCAGTTTACGGGACAGACTCAGAAATGAGGACATAAGAGTCAGGACAAAGGTTTCCGATGTTGTCAAGATGGCCGCAACCCTCAAATGGCGATGGGCGGGACATGTCGCTCGCGATCCAGAAGAAAAGTGGACAAGACGACTGCTGTGCTGGTGGCCAAGGACAAAGCGTGGAGTTGGGCGCCCACAGTTGCGTTGGCGCGACGATATCCGGAGAAGTGCGGGAAGTGCCTGGATGCGGATCGCTCAGAATAGAAGAGAATGGAAAATGCGAGAGGAGGCCTACGTCCAGGAGTGGACGGTCAATACGGGCTGAAGAAGAAGAAGAAGAAGAAGAAGATGTAAAACTCCATATTAAATAATTAATACGAATTGCAACGTCAGTTTTCTAAAAGATTTATTATATTTTATAGGAATGACATGTTTCGCCCTTCTAAGGCATAATCAAATGTTTCTATCAACATTTGATTATGCCTTAGAAGGGCGAAACATGTCATTCACATAAAATATAATAAAACTTCTAGAAAAGTGACGTTTTCATTCGTATTAATTATTATTCATAATATTCAATTCTCTATCCTCTGGCATTTCTTCAACGTGTAACTTCTTCTTCTTCTTCTTCTTCTTCTTCTTCTTACCTACAGCCCATATCGAGCCTTAGCCTCCAGTATTCTTCGCCTCCAACTCCTCCTGTCCTCCGCTTCGACCCTCCAATCTGTCAATCTTGCCCCATCTCTCCTAACTTCATCCTCCCATCGCAGCCTTGGTCGTCCGATTGGTCTTCTACCACCTGGGTGCCACTCCAGCAATCTTTTTGGGGTCCGCGATGACGGCGTCCTCTGCACGTGACCGGCCCATCTCAGTCTATTCAGTCTGACCTGTGTGGAGAGACTGGGAGCTTTGTAAATATGGTACAGCTCGTCATTATGCCGCACTCTCCAGCCTTCACCGTCATTCACAGGTCCCGGAATTCTGCGCAGCACCCTTCTCTCAAAAGTATCTAGTGTAACTTAGTAACCACAATTATTTCAAATGCGTATTTAAAAAATTGCATTCTAGTTTGTTCTGATGACTGCTAGTCTTCATTGCACTTAACTCGGTGCATGTTTCTCGTCTCATCGCTCATGTCCAGTGTGCAGAATCAGTGACTGTGAAGACGTTTACGATAAAGGGTAATTAATTCTAAGCATATGAATAAATTCTTTCACGCACACAATATGCATTCAAACACCAGAGCATTATACGAGTAGTTTACGTTATTAACCGACTTAACTGGCCTAGGCAAAATTATAACGTAGGTTCCCAACGGGGGCGATTCCGCCCCCCCAGTTGGCGCTGGAAATGGGGGCGTTAAGGCAATCAAGAAGGGCGGTCGTGACAGATGCATTTTGATACGAATGTTTTCAAGAAATACTTTTTTATTTGTGAAAATACATACAAATTTGGGAAATTACATGAAAATTTGTGAAATTACATGAAAATTTGTGAAACCACCTGATAATATATGAAATTATATGAAAAATTGTGAAAATACATCAAATTTTGTGAAATTATATGAAAATTTGTGAAATCACAGGAAAATTTGTGAAATTACATGAATAATTTCAATGGAATACTTTAAAAATACTATCATTTTAATGAATCTGCATTTTTAGATAAGAAAGAATGGTAAAGAAAGAATATGACAACAACGTAAATGGAACTATTATAGAAATAGAGGGAGATCGAAGAAACCGTGTCTCTTGTATGCGGATGACGCTGTCCTACTTGTCGACTATTAAATTATACTTTCTTAAACGTTATTCTTCATTAATGCGTTCCATTCTTCCGCTCTACATTCCTTCATGATATTAGCATTTGAAATTTTGTTGTACCTACATCACTTTACGTCTAAGGGATCTCATCTCCACTGCATTAATTCTGCCCTCATTCTTCTTCTGCCGGTTCCATGCTTCGCTTCCATGCATAAGTTATATCTAAATATATATCTTATTCTTCTGATTGTAGATCTTGTGAATTTTTATATTTAGTTTAACTATTCTATGACAGGGGGTAGGTCGGAATTTTTGCTATCCAATAAAGGAGGCTTGGTCCAGAAAAGGTTGAGAATATATGGATTATAAACTATGTCTACTAATCTACAACGCCATGCATGAACAAGCACCCCACTCACAGATCTCAACAAGCAAAAAATGAACCCCACGACCGAAGCATAATATCTATAAATAATATTTTGCCCTACAATGCATCAGATTTTGATTGTGTTAGTAGAGATTAATCATTCTAAAAAAGATGTTTTAAAAAATCACCATCGCAATGATCAGATTCTTCTTCTTCTTCACTTTTGGTAGACTCAGGAGTCTGTTATTTCAGGCGGGTCCTCTTGAGACGCTGAACTCGAGCTTTCTCTCCACCGTTTCGGGGGTCTTCCTGGTCGGCGGTGTCCGTTTGGCGTTCCATGGAGAGCTATGTATGGTATCCTATTTGAGCTCATTCTTTCTACATGTTTATGCCAGTATCGCCGTCTTTGACGTCCCCATCTGACCACATCTTCGACCTCGCAGATTTCTCGGATTGCTGTATTCCTAACTCGATCACGTAGGGTCTTGCCAGCTATAGCGCGGAGTGTTTTCATCTCGGTTATCCTGAGCACGCTCTTTGTCTTGACAGTGTCTGCCCTCGATTCAATGCCATATGTGAGGATTGGTCGCACACAAGTCTTATAAATGCGTACCTTACGATCAGAACTCAAATCCTCGAAAAACAATAATAATTTGAACACTTGTTGTAATCATTTGGTTATTTGATGTTACTCACCATCTTCGTCTCTCGCCAGTGTTCTCCAGGCCCTTCCCTCTGTCTGCATAATATCTTCGCTCCACCTGGTAGGCTGTCTCCCAACACTTCTTCTGTCCAACCTTGGCCTCCATTCAGTAACCCTCTGGCTCCATCTTTCATCATCCCGTCGGCACACATGCCCAGCCCACTGCCACTTCATCCTTGCAAAACGTATCCCTAATTCAGTGACTCTGAATTCAAGAAAGCGAGAAAGGAATACTTCTTTGAATTTTAGTCTGATTATTGTTGTATGACAGAATTGTAGAAAAAAAAGAAAACAATTTGTTGCGGTTAATTGTGAGATAAATAATAATTAATCTCATCATCATCTCTGCCGCATTTTATCTGATTTCATAATTATTTTGCAGTTTCATGCATTTATCCTACTTTCATCCTTCTTGTGCCAACTCCAAGGTTCACTTCCATACATAAGGGTCGGCACTAGAACTCCATTGTGCACTGCCATCTTTGCTTCAGTCGATATATTTCTATTTGCGGTAATGACTTACATTTTTTTTGTTTCCAGCTCCAATTTTTTTTGTTTCCAGCTCCAACCCTTCATCCGATATCTTTCTCCATTTTTCCGTCTCTTGTAAACATGCTTCCTAGGTAGACAAATTCGGTAACTTTTTCTAATTTCTCACCGTTCGCACTTATGTCACAATCTGTCATACATTCTTCCTTTTCAAATACCATAACTTTTGACTTTGACATGTTCATCACAAGGTCATACTTATTGCGTATTTCGTACATTCTTGATACTAGGACTTGTAGTTCATCCATGCTGTCAACGATTAAAACAGCGTCGTCTGCATATAGCAAAGAGCTGATGGACATGTCGTTCATTTTCGCATCAGCGTTTATGCCATCTAATTCTTTCATACACTTGTCCATGTATAGATTAAACAACCACGGGGACATTACACAATCCTGATTGACACCTTTTGTGATATCAGCTTTTGATATAAGAAAGGAATGTAGAGCGGATGAAGGTATGATGAACAAAATTATGAAAGGATCGCTGCGTTGGTTCGGACATATGGAACGCATGGATGGAAAAAAAATGTTAAGAAATTATACGTTAATGATGTAAATGGGGTACGGAGTCGAGGCAAACCGAGGAAAACATGGCATGACCAAATTAATCAAATTTTAAAGTTTGGTCATGTTAGAAGTCGGAGGAATCGACGTGCGTGTATGACTCGCTGTATGGATGTAGAGGAAGCTAGAGAGGTGTGCCAGGATAGAGTAGTGTGGCGGTCCATTCTCTCTGCCTTCCCCTGCGGGGAAACGGCGTGATGGTTTGTATTGTATTGTATCTTTTGAGATATCTTTTGTGATATCATGGTTCACTTCTATAATTAAATGTGTATGGGGTTATTCATGTAAATAAAAATCTTGTTATCAGGAATATCAATACAGCATTTATTGACAAATATCCATACAATCTTATGTCATAATACTTATATTAGATTATGTACAAATAACATTAACAGCCGCTATGCACTTTTGGGTGCATTGATACAAAAAATACTCTTAACTCCCGCGCAGGGCCTATCTATCCACTATGAATAATTTACAAGATCTACACACCCTACAACTATTCATATCAGTCACCTTCAGTGGAGATCCGTATAACATCTATTACAAGCTTCGTCTTTGGGTCAACACGCTTCAAGTAACCATAAAACATATCCACAATACATACAACATGAAATGATTGCTTTAATATATAATACGATGCTGACGAAACCAGTCACTCACACAAAAAATATTATGCATTAATATACATATATTAACTGTTTTAATTTTGATAAATGGTCTTCACAATAACACACTTTGGCTTTTATTTATATAGATAAGTTTCATGAAATTGCTGTGACAGCTGTTTCGCCAATCTATGTTGGCATCATCGGGTGATACAAAGATCTCAATTGTAGTGACAATTTCATAAAAATTAATAAATCCGTTGTGTTGCGTATTAAGGCAGTGATACAAAAGCAAGACAAATAATGTTGAAGAATTAAAGTTTTTCGGCCAAAACAAAGTATTATCGAACAAATACGAGTATATCTATAATAAATAAATAAAATCATGTTTTTACTAATAGTAATACTGGATAACTGAAATAAACATTTCGTTTTGATATACTAAAGAAGTTTTTATAAATTAAAAGAATAATGTAGGATATATATTTTATCTTGAGATTTTTTTTCTCTACATATTTCGAAGATTTCATACCCTTTTCATAAAGATAATGATATCGTTCTCTCATGTCAAAAAAAGAGTTGAAAAACAGTGTTTTATTTCATACAAAAAAAAATCATTATTTTGTTTTACAGTAATTCCACAGTGTCGTCAAAAAATAATACGTCAATCCTTAGTAGGTATTATCGTGTAAAATAAAATGTTTTAAATAATATTACTTACATATAAACATTTTATTTATTTGTGTGATAATGACATCTTCAAATTAAATTGATTTTTTCAAAACATTGTCATAATATGAAACAGAAGACAGTTCAAAATATTTTATTCTGTATTGTAATAATAATTTGTGATAATAATTGATTCTACGCATTGTGATAATTAAACTCGTTAAATAAAATTAAGATGAGAATTTAAATAAGATTTAAGAAGCGTTCCACAACTTATGAAAAAAATATGAAATAGATTTCAGTGGATACGTTTTGTGTTTACTAATCAACGTAGCGATCACACTCGTCTCTCTCGATGGAATAATAACCAGTCATAATCGTGCTCAATCACAACGATATCACAATACAATAAACACGTAACCTCTCGTAGCAAATCGGTCTACGCTATGAACATTACAATTACTCCGTGTTGAAATAAAATGTATTAGAAACATGCAGGTGTTACCACTATAGCCTACGAGGAATGGTTTTTGTACAATGAAAAAGTTAGTCGTAATGGCACAGTTCTAATCTACTGTGTACACAAATACACTTTCGTTTTAAACGATGTGACAGAAATACACGATGAATTGAATACATTATTTAAATGCGATAATTTATCTATTGTGGGAACTCTGTAGCGCCGAATCGAGTTAGCTCAAAGACATTGGACGCTGTGTGGAATCTCTTTGAGGAGACTCTTCTCTCGTCTTCCCGGGCAGGACGACGTTTGCGGGCACTGGGACCGCGGCATCTTCACCACGAGGACTGCATCCGCGTCTTCAGTTCTCGTCGTCCTCCTGCACAACCGGGAGACAGGTCTGCAAAACGGTGGGCGATGCCCTGGACGTGAAAGCTGTGATCCAAGACTCCACGTCGCAAGAATCCTCGCTTATAAAGCTGAGGGATGCTGTGTTATCGAAGCCGCGTTGCCGCACGACCAGACCTGGGGTTTTCTCATCCGGGAATCGCTCGACAGAGGTGTTGCGAAGGTTGATGACGCCCAACGGCTTGCACACTTTCTTTTGCGGGTAGATGACGGCGAAGTGCTCCAGAGACGTGCGGTATATCTTCACCTGCACGCTCTGGCGGCGGCCGTTGGGCCCCACGAGCGTCATGTTGCCAGCCATGGCTTCCGGGCTGCAATGGCCCTGGACAGGGGGTGCCAGGGACGCAGGGGAAGAGCTGGTACTGCAGCCGACCCCCAAGAAGCTCTCCGCGTGAAAGGCGGCAGGCATGGCCACGTCGACAGGCATCTTTGGAACTTTCAAATTCACCGACACAAACTAGCACGCTTAACTTCACACGGCGATTGCACTGTTGTAAACAATAAGCGATCTCTTTGGGCGTTGGCGGGGACCTCGCGTGCACTCCACTCGACTGTCTGAAGAGAATTGCGAGCGGTGGGGAGGCGGCCCGCGTTATATAGAGGCTGGATCCGCGCACACTCCATAGTCCCGAGATTTCAACAATTCCTCGAAACGAAAGGCAAAACGAAGGCACTTAATAAAGCAAATCAATTTAAACACCATTTCACAAACCAAAATATATGTTTTTTTTACTGAACGCGCTCACTGAACCAACTGTTTTTATTTTGAGAATATTACCACGAAGTAAAAAAGTATTTTTTGTTACGTGATTATAATAATATACATCAGAATACTTTGCTAGAATGCCTCTTTTGTGTTAATTTTACTTGTTAATTGCAGATCAGTACAGTGCGTTCATTATATTCATATTTTCTGTCATTTTTCAAAAAACAAATACCGAATGGTCTTGCTCGCTTTAAAATATCTACCTCATCTTAAAATGCAATGCTTATTTAAAAAAATGTTTTTAGTCTTTTATACGAGGTTTTTAGTCTCGTATATGTTTTTAACGTTAATACTTCAATAATTGTTTTAAATAACCTTCCTTTGCCGCTGCTGCATGTCTTCTAAAAGATTAATAGCATACATCTATAAATATAATTAATACTGCTTAAAAATTTTCGGTATTCCCCTATTATACATTTACACATTAATTACTTGGTTACTCAGCTATCAGCCGTCTATCGTCCGCTGCTAAATATTGGCCTCTCCCAAAGTACACAACTGTCCCCTATCCAGGTCCAGCAATTCTTATAACACCGTCGGTCCAGCGGAAAGGTTGGCGTCCAACTCTATGGAATCCTGTTCGCTGTCTCCACTCCAGAACTTGTTACCCCCATCGACCGTCGGTCCTCCGACAAATAAGGCCATCCCACTGCTACTTCAGCCCGCCTATCCTCAGAGCCACCTCAGTCACCTTGATTTGTTGTCGAATAAATTCATTTCGAATCATGTCCTTTAAGATAATTCCAAGCATGGCTCTTTCCACGGTGCGCTGGGCGTCTTTGCACAAGTATACCAGACCCTTTGACAGCGTCCACGTCTCGGTTCCGTAGGCCATATACAATAATTGATATCTCTGTTAAATATATTCATAATTTTATTTTTTCTCTTTTCGATATTCTTACAATATATCGTCACCTGAGAGTAAGAAGGTTCCAACTGTCAAAAGTAAAAAGCTGAGAAAAATTAAGTCAACGTTTTGTTGGTTTCGGGTGTGTATCTTGGAATAAACGGGTTCCATCTGAAGCAGATAAAATTATTTTACCGAAAAGCGTGTAAATTTTCCCTGGCCACAGCTGGAATAATAATGTTCTAAGTGTAAAAGAATCCTTCTTCAGTGAATCGTGTGTTTTGAATGATCAGATGGAACTTGATTATTTTCGTAACATCAAAATGACGATACTATTACATGTTTTTTTAATTGTACGTTTATATAAGGTTAGTAAGAACCCTTTTCACGAAAAAAAGCCAAATATGAAATTTTGTTAGTTGGAACCCTCTTACTCTCAGGTGACGATATTATGCTTTCGAAATATGAAAGGGACAAAAAATACCGATTTAAATTTCTTTTTAAGGGTTTGCTCCCCTTAAATGCGCACATACAATGTATGCACACGGCCTTTTTTAACTGGCCGGCTGTTACGTCAGTTTTCCAAACACTCGTCATATGTTTGTTTATAAAACTTATATTAACATCCATAATGTAAACCATATATTTTTATGTTCTTTTCGCTAGCCGAATTACGCACAAAGCCGTTACTATGAAATCTATTTATACTTGTATTATATTGCTTCCAGATTTTAGTCCAGTTCCAGATTTAATATTGTATATTACTTTTTTAATTCAGGTAAATCCCCTGCTACCATAATATTTGTTTTAGAACTAAAAATAACGCATCTAACTGTGGTTCCTTGAAATAAGTTAATATATACGTACTTAGAATGCACATTTAAACATCTAAGAATATACGCTCACGTAATTATAATCACGCCAGTTCCACAAAATTCATATTCTTAGAAAATTATTTCACGTGATGACTTGGACCAAAATCGTTTTGTTTTAATTCAAATGAATGCGTGATTTTTTTCTGATTTAATAAATAGTTACTTGTTGTTTCTTGAACACTGGTGTATAACTCCATATTAAATAATTAATACGAACAAAAACGTCTGTTTTCTAGAAGTTTTATTATAATTTATGGAAATGATATGTTTCGCCTTTTTAAGCCAAATCATAATAAAATATCTAGAAAACAGACGTTTTCATTCGTATTAATTAATAAATAGTTTACATCTGTAATACATTCAGTTACATTTCTTGTTTTTGGACTATAATGTTAAATTCTATATTGAACGATTAATACAAATGAAAACATCCGTTTTCTAAATATGTTTTACTATAAAATTTTGTATGAAGCACTTAATTTGTGGGGTGACATTATTAAATAAAACATTAATACACTTTTAGTAATTTGTATTTACACCACTTTATTTGGTAACGCCGACCGGTTTCGCTCCCGCCGGAGCTTCGTCAGAGTGAGAGAATAAACTGGTACAATCAGTTTTATGAGAATGAATGAATGTCTTTTAACATTTGCTTATGCCTTAGTAAATCGAAACATATTATTTGTAAACGAAACATATTATGTGCGTTGTTACAAAGAACAAAATAATATATAATTATGAATCCGCAACACAAAATAAAGTATCTTCAGTGAGGCAATCATAGCTCTTGCCACTCTGCCACGATCGTCGGCTTTTCTTGATATCAATATTTAAACAACGTATTTTTTTTTAATATTAAACGAAATTCTTTACTTTCATGGATTTTAATATTACATTTAATTAATTATTTTAAAGTCAGAAACACTTGCGCCCCCTGTACCGAAGGGTTGCGCATGCCCATTGCTTCGCTCCTCACCCCCTTGTAAATTCGGGTACAGCATCTATCAGCTGACCGCTTGCAGTCTGCGCCTGTCGTCTCCCTCTGCCACCCTCTCTCTCACTCTCTCACGCCCTTCGGAAGGGATAGGTCTCGAACAAAGGGCGCCCAAACAAAAATGTAACAAAGGCAATATGTAACAATCGCGTAATCGATAAAAACGATGATTGACAAGTCATACAGACACGACTCAAGCTGCTGCGTATATGAAAGATTCGAGCAATCACAAGGATAATTTTGAATTCTTCTTCTTCTTCTTCTTCAGCCTGTATTGACCGTCCACTCCTGGACGTAGGCCTCCTCTCGCATTTTCCATTCTCTTCTATTCTGAGCGATCCGCATCCTGGCACTTCACTTCTCCGGACATCGTCGCACCAACGCAACTGCGGGCGCCTAACTCCACGCATTGCCGTCCTTGGCCACCAGCACAGCAGTCGCCTTGTCCACTTTTCATCTGGATCGCGAGCGACATGTCCCGCCCATCGCCACTTGAGGGTTGCGGCCATGTTGATAACATCGGAAACCTTAAATTGAAACCTTAAACCTTGAATTAGAACACTTCAAATGGAACAAATATAAAACAAACTGCAAAATATAAATCAAATATTCTGTATGTTTATAGTTTCTAAAACAGTGAATAGTTGGTGATGAGGTTCGCAACCTATCGCACCGCGTCTCCCGCGGGGGCGAAAAGAGAATAATGGAGTGCCGCATCGGTTAAAGTGTGGCAGTCCATTCTTTCTGTCTACCCCTTGAGTGAGAAGGAGTGATGCTTAGTTAGTTAGTCAAATAGTTAATACGAATAAAAACGTCCTAGTAACTGACTAATCCCCAAAGGAATCTACAGATTTTACAAAATAAAGGAATGAGGTCTATACTTGGTTGGGGTAGATATAGTAGGATTTTAATAATGTTAAACAAATTTTAAAAATTTAATTCAAGAAAATTAGTTCTTTACAACACTTTGATTTTTGTTTATAAAATTAAGAGTAATATGGTGCCTGCATATCTAACTTAAAATGTAGCATATAGTTATGAAATACATGACTATTTGACGAGAGGTCGTGATAGATTCCGACTCCGGAGACCCAGACTTGAAAGTACAGAGAAAGGTGTTTTTTATAGAGTATTTAAATAATATAACAAATTGTCAAATGAGGTAAGAGATGCCGGTTCTCTTGCGATCTTTCGTCGAAATGATTTCAATATGTTCTAAGTACCGATATTTAATGTTTTTGTTGTTTTTCTCATTTGCGATTGTTATATTATTAATTAATTGTTTATAAAATATTGCTTTATAAGTTGTAATATGTTTCTGTAATTTTAGATAACTTTATTTAATAAATAAAATATAATAAAATATAAAATCAAACAATATAAATTAAAAAATTAAAAAAAATTAATAAAGAGGTAGGCAGAAAGAGTGGACCGCCACACTGTTACTTCCTGACATATTTCTCTCGATTCCTTAACAATCATGATCGTGTCATTCACGCAAGTTGATTTCTCTCAAGTTGACTCCTCACGTGGCCGACATGTAATATTTGATTTATTTAATCGTGCCACGTTTTCCTCAGTCTCCCTCTATTTCTAGTTCTAACTTTTTAAACCATTATTTCTTCATTCATTATTTACATGTATCCAAACCATACTAATAACTTTCATTATTTTATTATACGGAACCAACTTATAGCAGGCAAGCCAACGTTCGGGAAGGACAACGTCTGCTGGGTCCGCAAGTATTATTATAAATAAACATGGTAATCTGTACTAGCTGTATAAATATTATGCAAGTAGTCTAACCAAAGCAAATTGTTTGCAGTAGTTATATGCATTTTGATAAATAATATTTATATTTTTGAACTGGTATGTAAGATAAGTTATCACAAGCAAATAAATTGTAATACGAAGAATTCTAATTTGATTATCGATATAATTTTCTTAGTAAATTTAAACTTTATCTTAAACAACTATTGGAATAGTGTTATTATATTATATTTATTCGCGTAAACAGAATACACGATAATTTTCAGAATTATAAAAAATATAAATAAAACAGGAAAAATCTTTATGCGTTATTATTGTGGAATTTTATAATGACGAAATTTATAATTAAATTAATACATTAGTTTTATCCTTTTGAGTTCAAAATTCCAGACAAGTTTCGAAGGTTTTACACGTTCACCTTTGGGAGAACGATATAAAGGTGTAAACCTTCTAAACATATTGAGAAAAATGAACTCAGAAGGCAAAAAAAACAGTGTTTTAATTAGATAATCATTTGGTATTTCATTTGACCGAAACACTATAACAGTGCGACATTATTAAATATTTAAATTTGAAACTCTATTATTATATATCACAATTTATTTGCTGATGATGCCAACAAAGGTTGCTGAAACAGCTGTTGCGAAAAACTTATTTAAATAAATATTAATACGTAATAACAATGTTCAAATTTAAACATTTAAAATAACTAACCAACAGGGCAGACAAAAAGGGTAGACAGAAATAATGGTCCGCCACGCCGGTTTTTCCTGACATACTTCCTCTCGTTTCCTCAACATTCATACAACGTGTCATGCACGCACGTCAATTTCTCCCACGTGGCCGTCATTCAATATTAATTTGATTTTTTTGTCACATTTTCCTCGGTATTCCTCTATTTCTAGTTCTGTTTAGAAAGTTAACATATACTTACCTATTTTTACCATTCTTTCTTCCAAACCACCTTAATGTTCGCTTCATTATTTTGTTCATATCACTTGAATAACACCTTATATTTGCATTTGACACTACTCTCTAGTTATTAAAATTGAATAACGATTTTTTCTTGGTTATAATGTACGAGTAGAATGTTTTAGACTTTTTTTATGTATTATAATACTGTTTTTCCACTAATCGTAACTCGATATAAACTCGTTTATATCATTTTCCTGGGGATGAAGGTTGAAATCTTCGAAAAATCACTTCTTATATTTTCATTCGACATTCTATCTTACGCAGATTTTCCACACATTCGTCTGAGAGATCTCATGTCTACTGCATTTAGTATACTTTTATCATTCTTTCGCCAGTTCAATGCTTCGCTTCCAAACATAAGTGTCGATACAAGAACACCATTTCTGGATTCTTTAAAAATCTAAAATATCACCGTTTACATTAATGTTTTGTTTTATTTATTAAGGGTAACATACAGCGATATCAATAACATATATAAAATAAAACATTTAGAATAATTAAAATAAGGCCAATTACATGCTACCACAAATATAAAATAATAGT
This sequence comes from Lepidostoma basale, assembly GCA_022606425.2. Lineage (NCBI taxonomy): Eukaryota > Metazoa > Arthropoda > Insecta > Trichoptera > Lepidostomatidae > Lepidostoma > Lepidostoma basale. Next base: position 108,662 of record JAHDVF020001482.1, read on the forward strand.
TAACAATCAACAAATGATAGTTTGAAACGAGATTGAAGTTATACTAAGACAAAATAAGAGATACATAATATTATTTAAGAGTTAAAATACTTATAGTACTGGAAATAAATAATAAAATTAAGATAAATAAAAAAAGTAATATACGAGTATTATAATATCATGTAACATCGTGGTCACATCCACGCTGAAATGTATGTCCGTATTGGAAGTGATACGATATGGAATTATGAAAATATTAGATAGGTCACTTTGAAATTATTAGTCTGCATGCACCACATTTTGTTCCCGGAAAATAAACAATGATAACGGGGATATGAACAAAACAACACGTTATTTAATACTCGCCTATCGCCGGGGAAATCCTTTTCATACCGATATGATTTCGAAACAATCAATATCATAGGATGACGACCTTTGTGACAGAGTGCTTAGAGCTCTAACAGCCATACTTAAGGTCTGGTTTCGATTCCCGGTGATGGAAGCGCGATTGTCACTGTCTTTTCTCTAGTGTAAAATGTGACAGTATAATGGCGATAGATTATCTACCTCTTACATGTGAATTCATATAATAGCTATAATTAATACGATTGAAAACGTCTGCTGAAAACCGACACTGTGCGAACCAATGGACTACTAAGAACATCGGAGATGAAGGTCCTAAGATCAATTACTGAAAAATCTCTCCGAGATCGTGTCCGCAACGTAGACATAAGAAAAACTTGCGAACACGCACTCTGTCCCACCCTCACCAATATCCGTCTGAAATAATTTTATAATAAGCCATAAAATCATGTACCATATTTTGCTCTGTTTTGTGAGATTGGGATATTGTGAGAAGTGAATTGAAATTAAATTAGATTAAATGTGGCCTGGAGACCCTTTTGCTTTTTACTTTTTTTGGCGGGCCTCGGGATTGTATTAGCGAAGCTGACGAAAGGGTGCCGCTGCATCCTATAACAGCTTCGGGTAAGCGGTGGATAACCTTATATGTCTTTGATTAACTGTTTTATTGTTCATTTGTAAATGTATTCACAATTCCTGTAAGTTACCCTACAATAAATTAACATAACCTAAAATAAAGAGAAATACTAGAATATTTTTCCACGAGGTTTCATAATACAATATATGGTAGATGTGTTGCCATAACTCGGTCCAGATAATGAGATACATATCCGACTGCCCACACAGAAGCTGTCTTCCTAGAATGTGTACCTCTTTTTACAAATAAATTATCCCCTCGAGGTCATCTTACCCCTTCCAGGTAAAACACAGGATGATCAGAAAATTAGTTATCACTTTTTATCCTACACATTTCCGAAACGAAACTATTCAATACTTTATTTTTGCAATTCTTATCTCATTATATATTATATTTAGAAACGGAAACAGATGTGAAAAGTAAATTTTACCCGAAAGAGAAACGGCAACGGATGCGGAAATGGAAGTGTAAATACTATGAATAAAAAAAGAGAAATAAAATAACAAATACATTTTTTAAATAAATTGTAAAAATATTAGGTCCTTACATATGAAATTGGCGTTTTATATGGGAGGAACATTAAGTTGATTTTTTTTAAATATAATATATTTATTCAATCAAAGTATGAACCATGCTATCTATGCACTTTTGCCATCTCATAGGTAGTTCATCGATCCCTCTACTAAAAAAACTATTCGGACGGGAATCAATAAAATCTTTGAAGTCGGTTTGGACTGCCCCATCGGAGTTGAATTTTTTCCCTTGCAAGAAGTTATCCAAATTTCGAAAAAAATAGTAATCTGTTGGGGCAAGGTCCGCAGAGTACGGTGGATGTTTTAGACATTCCAATTGAAGCTCTTCTAATTTGGTAGCCGTCTGTTGTGCAGTGTATGGTCTAGCGTTATCATGAAGCAGCAGTGACCTAGAGCGATTAACCAGCCTCGGTTGTTTAGCAGCTAGCTTTTCCATCATGGTTTGCAGTTGCTGACAATAGACATCTGCCGTAATCGCCTGGCCAGATTTAAGAAAGCTGTAGTGAACGACACCAGCACTAGTCCACCAAACGCCCACAAGTAACTTTTTTGGAGTCGATTTTCGCTTGGGGCATGGTTTGGCTGGTTCGGCAGGGTTCAGCCATTGCGATGAGCGCTTCCGATTATCATACAGGATCCACTTTTCATCACAGGTAATGATTCGATTCAAAATCCCTTCATTATTGTGCCGGTTGAGTAATGCAACGCAGCAGTCAACGCGCGTTTGTTGATTTGCTTCACTCAATTCGTGAGGTACCCACCTTTCAAGCTTTTTCACCTTCCCAATTTGCTTCAAGTGGATTAAAACAGTTTTATCACTAACACCGCAGCCTGCAGCTAACTCGGACGTGGTTTGCGATGGATCCGCTTCCACAATAGCCTTCAATTCTTCATTATCAACTTTGGTCTCCGGCCGTCCACGGGGCTTGTTCTGCAGGTCGAAATTTCCAGAACGAAAACGTTGGAACCAAAAACGCACTGTGTTTTCTTTTGCGGCACCGTCGCCATACACATCATTAATCCTTCGAGCCGTTTCTGCAGCACTGGTGCCACGGTGGAACTCGTACTCGTAAATAACGCGATATTTCAAGTTTTCCATTTTGTAAACTGAGTGACGCAAAGAAAAAAAACAATTGAGGAAAAAACAAATGAATTACAATTTTCGAAACACAAATACTTGAGTAAATAGCTGTATAAATTTGAATTTGGAATTCCTAACCAAAGAGAAGATATTTGAGATCAAAGTTGCCAGTACGGCAAAACGCCAATTTCATATGTTAGGACCTAATATTCAAAATTAAGTAGTGGTAAGTTATATTTTATGAATGGTAGTTTGGGCGCTTTAACACTTAACAATCTAATTAATATGAATGAAAACGTCAGTTTTCTAGAAGTTTTATTATATTTTATGCGAATGACATGTTTCGCCCTTCTAAGGCAATATCAAACATTTGATAATGCCTTAGAAGGGGAAACATGTCATTCCCATAAAATATAATAAAACTTCTAGAATACTGACATTTTCATTCGTATTAATTTTTTAATATGGAGTTTTACATCATTGTTCAAGAAACAATAAATAACCAAACAATCTGTTAACAATCATATATAAGACCAAGTTCATTAAATAATTACTCACTGGCGACGCTGCTGGGTGGAGATGATTGGCGCACTAATGGCAAAAGATTAGTATATTTGTATGAATTTGATTTCCATCCTTATGTAAAAACATTCGTTTTAATTTATTGTACTCCTGAAGTTGTGACTGTTTCTCCATATGGATGTCATTCTCGGTATTTGTAATCGAGTCTTGCTGAGTTATAAAAGATGCGGAAACAGAAACAGAAACGGATGTCAAAAACGTACAGAACTTTCGCAGTCACGGAAACAGAAGCAGAGGTCTGTTGCATCACTAGTATTTATTCTATATCCATTTCAATGTCACGTGAATTCTACACCAGACCAAAGACAATGTTACAATCACACTGTCATCGCCGTGAATCAAACCCGTTACCTTCGATGTGCCAGTCATAACTTTTCACATTATAACCGAAAAAAATGTGTAATTTTTAGATCAACGTGTCTGTGGTTTCTATTTTCATGTCATTGAATACTATAGAAACACAAATGTAGTGTAGCTACGTATTGTAGACCCACAGACTCCCACATATGAAGGTCAGGAAGATCAGTTTGCGGTAATTGATACCTTATCTCCCTCCCTCGCCGTGATATCATCCTTTATACTCATCAATCAAGTCAGAAGATTACATATTTCATGTACCCTATACATTATTACTACCGTGCTTTTTTTAATACACCTCAGAATTCATTTGTTTAACGTATTATAATAAATTTTAAACTTATTGAACAATGTTTATTTTATTATATTATAAAATAACACTTACTTTTAAAAATAAAATTTTCATTTGTTCCAACGACAATTTGAATAAATTCTTCAATCAAATTTTCAAGTTTTTGCTGGTGTTGGATTGTTTTAAGTGCCTAATTAAAATGAAAACAGTGGAATAAAAAATTAAATAAACACAAATGTCCGGATCGTCCAGCTGACGACAAGTGCACCATCTAAAAGAACATTATGTGTCAAATTATTTTTATGGGTTATTTTATTTTATATCATTGTATTTTGTATAATTTGTTTAAGATTTATTATGTAGATGTTGAATGATTGAAGTGTGCGCGGGAGATGCCTATTGGTGGCGATGAGGTTCGCAACCCATCACACCGCGTCTCTCGCGTTGGCGAAAAGAGAAGAATGGAGTGCAGCATCGATTAAAGTGTTGCAGTCCATTCTTTCTGTCTACCTTTTCGGGGAAACGGCGTGATGGTTAGTTAGTTAGTTAGTTACTTTTATAAAAATTAAAATACAAACATGTTTCGGACACAGAAGCCCTTCATCATTGTTATTAGTTTTTCATATCTTTATTTATAATAGTGAACACGATTGTTTAGTGGTTTTACTTGGATTCAATTTTTATATATTGTGACAAATTTGTTTCGCCTTGCGAGGGCATTCTCAAACTGAACCTAATCGCCAAACAGTGTGTCCTTATATTGAATTTAGGAAATTTAAGGGTGGGGGAGAGCATATATGTATAATGAAAAATTTTAAGTTGTTAAATAAAACAATCTTTAGGTTTTTCTTAGAACTAATGATGAGTGATAGGTAAATTTACAGCTGAATTTCTGGGAATTTTTTGAGGTTTTTGAGGTATGATGCATTGAAAATTTTGCATTATATACTTTCTCCCCCACCCTTAATATTTCTAAATTCAATATAAGGACACACTGTTGGGCGATTAGGTTCAGTTTGAGAATGCCCTCGCAAGGCGAAACAAATTTGTCATAATTTATATAAATTAAATCCAAGTAAAACCATTTAACAATCGTGTTTAATCACTGCAGAAAAGGCATCTATGTCCTGCGCCACTTGGAACAGGTTCTGGACTCTGGTTATTCCTGTCCATTATTTAATGTTCCGCAGCCAGGACAACTGCCTTCTACCAACTCCCCGACGTTCCTCTACTTTACCCATAAATATAAGTCGAAGGATATAAAAGTAGTGTTAAATATAACTTTCAGAAATGAAATAAAGTTATATTTTTTTAATATACGAGAATATGCAATCAATGTAGTGTTAAATATTACTTTTTCAGATTTCGTATTAAGTTATCGCATTCTGCGAAGCAATCATCTTGCACCGCCAACATCTCATTCGTTCTAAGAATCGTGATTTTTTCATCTCGTTCCTCGGGGATTTTAAGTGAAACACTTAGAGCGAAAACGAAAAATAGAAAAGCGAATCTTTCTCGAATGACTCGAGTGCCAGCGACCTGAAAATCATAGCTTCGGGGAATTTCCCCAATGCATATAGCTTTCAGTCTGCAATAACCTGGCTCAATCCTAAATAAAAAGTTTATTGTTCTTTCGAAATATGTGAGTCGCCTGTAATGAGAAAATTTTTTTAAGACTTACACCAAAGATTTAAATCAGCGGTATAAGAATTTATTTTACAATCTTCAATATGAGCAGAAAATAGCTCATTATTATGAAGAAGGAATCTGGTCTTGTACAGGCTCGAACCATAGTCCCCTGGATCAGGAGCCAAGCGTTCTATGATCTAGACCATGACCCGAATATTTAATAATTAAATAATTCGTGAAACATTTTTATGTAATAATTAAATAAAATTGGAGCAAGTTACCGAATTAACGTATCTGGGAAGCATGTTTACAAGAGACGGAAAAATGGAGAAGGACATGGAGAGAAGGGTTAGTGCTGGCAATAAAATAAATGGCGCACTCAAAGTCATTACTGCAAATCTTTGCTTCTGTAGATATATTTCTATATATCTACAGAAGCAAAGATGGCAGTACACAATGGAGTTCTAGTGTCAAACCTCATGTATGGAAGTGTAGCTTGGAGCTGGCAAAAGAAGGATAAAAGCAGGATAAACGCCGTAGAAATGAGATCACTAAGAAGAATGTGCGAAAAAACGTTGTATGGTAGAATACCGAACGATGAAATAAGAGAGAAATATAAGACTGCATCATGGATAAAATTAAAAAAGGATCCCTGAGATGGTTTGGACATATGGAACGAATGGATGAGAGAAGAATGGTTAAAAAGTCAATTTTTATATGGTAGTTTCCCGTTGCTTTTCACATTGTATACAGTGGGCTATTTAAACCCAATTATTAATACAACTTTTAAACTATTAATTCTCATGACATCTGATAGGTAGTTTATCTACCGCGAATTTATTATCACTTGAATTCTACACCAGATCAAAGACAGTGTGACAATCACACTGCCATTGCCGGAAATCGAACCCGAAACATTCGGTGTGGCAGACATAGTTCTTGCCACTCTGCAACGAATGTCGTCGTTTCAAAATGTTTAATAATACTTATTCTTCTTCTCCTTCCTCAGCCTATTCCCGTCCTCTCCTGGACAAAGGCCTTCTCCATTCGCTTCCTTGTCAATCTGTCTTGTGCAAACTGCATCCAGGTTATTCCGAAGTGTCTGTTCATATCATCCTTCCACCGAAGTTGCGGTCGCCCTGCACTTCTCTTTGCCGTCCACGGTGTCCAAGTCAGCAGTCTTCTTGTCCATTTTTTATCTGAGCTTCTGGCTACGTGACTTGCCCATTGCCATTTTAGAGTCGCTGTCGTTAATAATATTATAAAATTAATATTAAATAAAATGTTTTTTAAACATGCCCTTCGTGCAAATGATGTGGCCAAAGAGCCGTATTTTGCTCGCTAGGCGCAGTTTGCCGACCACTGTCCTAATCGATTTCAGCTTATTAGATTAGAGTATTAGTCGAGTAACATAGTTATCACGAACGCTTATTCGTTAACCCCACATCAGATACAAGAACCAGCAGCTTCAAGGACATATGACCATCTGTCACGTGGTCGTGGTTAGGACAGACATTCAGCTATTTAGCTAAACCATAATCTTGAATCAGAAAAGCAGACATTGTAATAACTAATCAGCACTCTAAAGCGGAAAATTTTATATAATTTTTGGACTTGGACTTGGGTCTTCTGGCTTCTTCGTTTTCCTGAGCCATCTCTCCACTGCTGGATATAGGCCTCCTCCATTTTCTTCCGCTCCACTCTATCTTGGGCTTTTCTTTGCCACATTCTACCCCCGACAGAGATAATGTCGTCGGTCCATCTTTTTTGGGGTCGGCCCACTCCTCTTTTTTTATCCCAGGGTCTCCATTTGAGGACTCTGGGTGCCCATCGCTCTGTTACCTGTCTGGCGATATGACCTGCCCTTTGCCATTTCTGCTTAACGACAAGGTCCATTATGTCTATGACTTTTGTTCGGCGTCTTATTTCTTCATTTCTTATTTTGTCTTTTAGACACACGCCTAACATTTGTCTTTCCATGGACCTTTGCGCACATTTTAGTTTATGTACCGTATTGGCAGTTAGCGCAATGGTTTCTAGGCCATTGGTGATCACGGGGAGGATACATGTTTCATATTCTTTTCTTCAGATTTATGGGTATGTCCTTATTCTTTAGTATGTGTTCCATATTTTTCTGGCTTAGTCATATTAATTACTTACTTGCTTACTTAAACAAACGTTGTCGTCCACTGCTGGACATAGGCCTCCCCCAAACTTCTCCGCGTATTCCTGTCTTGTGCCTTTCGCATCCAATCGCCCGCAAATCTTCGAATGTCATCGGACCATCGTGTGGCGGGTCTCCCTCTGTTTCTTTTATCTTCGTGTGGTCTCCACTCCACCACCCTTCTAGTCCATCTTTCGTCTACCAATCTGGCAACTTGTCCTGCAAATGACCATTTAAGCTTAGCTACCCTTTCGAAGACTTATGTTACTCCCGACCTTCTACGTATTTCTTACTTACTTCCTTTTTTACTTACTAAGCATCACGCCGTCTCCCCGAAGGGGTAGGTTAGGTAATCAAAGTATTTCAGTATTTCTTATCCGGTCTGAGACTCTTGTATGTAGCATGGCTCTTTAGTGTTTCCTCTGTGCTACACGGAGTCTCCTTATAGTCGACATGGTGAGGGTTAGCGTTTTTGCTCCATATGTCATTACTACATTAATTATAATGTTTTTAAATAATGGTAAATGTGTTTATTTATTTAACAAAATATATTATGAGTGACATACGAGTATTTCTTTGCAAGGCATTTTAACATTGAACTCCATTATATACTGCCGATGCCGTGTAAGGTCCCCCTAATATTGACTATCACAGCCATAGAGGATTCCCACCGCTTATCAGAGAGCGCCAACGTATATATCGGACCTCTGCGTGACACCCATGCCAACGGAAAGGCAACGTTCACTCCGATCAGTAGAAACAAATGCAAACAACAAAACAATTCCAGTCAGAGCCAATAAAGCAAGTTTCTATGGTCGTGCTTTCAGGGTTGCGGGTCCGTTGGCATGGAACAGCCTCCATGTTAGTATAAAGTATGAGGATAGTGACGTTAAATTTAAGAATCTTCTGAAGACTGCACTGTTCGGTCAGTCATTTCCTAGTGAGCCCTTGGAATAATTGATTTTACAAAACGGCGCACTTAAAATATAAGTCATTAAAATAATGATAATAAGACTTGAGAGAAGACATCTGTGTCTCTGTCAGCTCGAAACAACTCCTCGACGCTTTATTAGTCAGTTCAGTCCCGTGTGTTTTGGGGCCAGGAGATTCGCCTCCTGCCAATACCTCGTCGACCCTTACTTTGCCCACAATGATCAAATGCAGCAAGTAACACATACATGCATACGTAAGCTAAGTACACACATACTTTATTTTGTGTATAGCAACGCTTTGTTTATCGATGCATGCTGTTGGATAATTGAAATGCCAGTCGTTCTATAGAGAATTCAGATAACTGACTTTATTTACAGTAGCTTGCCCATGCCAGCCACATTCGTGGACTTCCAAACGAAATTGGCCGTGCAGCTCGCGTAGAGAGGAAGATATTCACAACAACAAGGCACCTTCTCCACGTGTAGCCAGAATCACGTGCAGCGTGCCACACGATCCGCGATGCACACGTGTAGGACGCGTGTGATCTCATATACAGCAGGATGCAAAAAAATAACACATATTATTTTGAAAATTTTGCTTAATTGTATCTCAATAGAGACGAAGATGTAAATTGTTTTTTGGAAACAGAATATGGTGGTCGACGCGCTTACAGGACTTATGACCTGTCATTGGTTGGGTTAAACGATCGCTTTATGTTTACAACATTCCCCATTCCGTCCTTCTTACGACCACCACGTCTGACTTTTTTTTTTAATTATATATGCCACCATGTTGAGAAACACTTCAGAGAAGAAGGGCGGAATGGGGAATGTTGTTAACATAAAGCGATCGCTTAACCCAACCAATGACAGGTCATAAGTCCTGAAAGGGCCTGGACCACCATATTCTGCTTCCAAAAAAAAAATTACATCTTCGTCTCTATTGAGATACAATAAATCCTTAAAAATGATTAACTCGTAATAGGTAAAATCCAGTATTTATCTACAAGTATTTGTATACATTCAAAATGTTGAAAATATTTGATTTATAAATTGTATCTTGAAGAATTATGTAAAACTCCAATTATGAAAACGTATATTTTCTAAAAGTTTTAATATATTTTATGTGAAAGACATATTTCGCATGTCTAAGGCATTATCAAATTATTAAACATTTGGTAATGCGACAGGCGAAACAAGTTACTCGCATAAAATATAATAAAACTTCTAGAAAATATGCGTTTTTATGCAAATCAATTATTTAATATGGATTTTACATCTTAAATAAAGAAATAATTATTGATTTGTAAAATATGATGGTTTGATTAACACGAATGAAAACATTTTCTAGAAGTTTCAAATTTCGCTTATTTTAGAAATATCAAATGTCATATCTGGGTCATATACTGCGTGGGGAAAAGTACCACCTTCTCCAACTTTTATTGGAGGGAAAAATTGAGGGACGCCGAGGGCCCGGAAGGAGACAAATGTCCTGGCTGCGAAACGTGAGGGAGTGGACCGGCATCCGAAATGTTGAGGAGCTGTTCCGAGTGGCGCAGGACAGGGACAGGTTCGCCGAGGTGATCGCCAATATAATGATAATAATAAATTTAAAAGCGCCATTTTTATGAATTGCTCATCTCAAGGGCGCTGTAGAAGATGCTCCGTTTTATCAACTAGATAATAATAATAATAATAATGATAAAAAATATATATAAACATATTTAGTATGAGGGCTGCACCTGACGAAATCGATCAGCCCTTCCTGTGAGGAAATGATAATTTGAAAAGGTGCGTTTTGAGTCTCGATCTAAACTCTGATTGATTCTCAATGCACTTAAGGTCTGCTGGAAGACTGTTCCAGGCTGAAGGGCCGGCTACCGCGAAGGCTCGGTCGCCAAAGTTTGTGCTTGGACAGCGTTTTGGCACAGTCAATCTACCGATCGCAGAAGACTTAGCTGATCGCAATGTAGACTGTCTAACATTCAGGTTCTCGTTGATGCAGAGTTCAGATATATAAGCTGGTGCCATTCCATGCAACGCCTTATAGACCGTCCAGCAGAGCTTGTATTGTATCCTCTCTGGACATTTCAGCCAGTGGAGCTCCTTAAGATGCTGTGTTATGTGACAACTCTTTGGCACACCCCTTATCAGTCTTGCTGCTGCATTGAATGCAGACTGGAGTTTATTTATTTGTTGTCCGGGGATTTTGGCGTAGACACCATTGCAGTAATCTAGTCGGGACATGACGAAGGAATTGATTAATGTTTTAAAACTGTCAGCGGGAATATTTCTTTTTATGGATCTTAATTGCCGTAGATAAAAGAAGCAATTGCTGACTGTTTTATTGATTTTTATTGATTTTTATTGATTTTTATTGATGTGTGAAACATGTCATTCCCATAAAATATATTTAAACTTCTAGAAAAGACATATTCATTCGTATTAATAATTTCACCCAATGATATCACCACCCTGTATTAAATGGAAACTCATACTCTTCAATTCCCATGTATTCAGTTTAATTACCATTCACATTGCAAAATTACTACTTTGTATGAATTTCCAACTTGATATAACCACTTTAATAATCCTGCCAGTTACAGTGGCCTTGTGTGATTAACTTGTTATGCTGAATATGATAACCAGTAAACTATATTTTTGTACCCAATTAACAGCACATCGTGTTTTACACATTAATTGATTAGTTGGTAAATTTTCATACGGTGCACTTACTTTGTTGGTAGACATTTTAAACATATAGATATAAAATAATGAATACTTTGTATTTAACCACCGTTTGGTTTTTACAATTGATGCCAACTTGATATATTTGCTAAATTGATATATTTGATACACATTGACACAGAACTAGAAATGGTTGAGAATACAATAATTCGCAATTTGATAGCTCCACTAACATAGTCTCTATAAAAAATTATCTAGAAAGTACCTAACTTGGACCCAATCTTCATAACAACAGTATAACAACTTACGGGCAGTATAACAACTTGTTGTTTTATACTTTACATATTTAATATTTTTAATTAGGTAGGTACTCCAGAAAACGCGGGAGAAGGGTGAATTTAACACCCTAAAGCAAGTATTAATATAATCTGATAATAAGCATGAGGTTCCCTGATGGTAGAGAGGGTGCAGAAACAATTTCTGCGATACCTCTATCTTAGGGAGTATGGATATTACCCGTGGCTCTTTCCGACTGATTTCTTGCTAGGGATGCTAGGCACTCGAGAGGAGACGAGACATTCATTCACTTGGGTGTCCATTTCTTTCGACTGATAGGCGGTTGTATACACAACTCAGAAATCCTGAGTGATGTAGGTCTGTTCGTCCCTGATAATTATCTTCGACAAAGGGGCCATAGATTGTTTTATCTCCCACGATGCAAAACCAACCTGCCAATGGTTATGCCGGTAGGTAGAGCAATATCTTTGCTTAATCGTATCACCTCGGAGTTTCACGTATTTTGTGATAGTTTGGCTCATCTGAGGGAAGTACTATCTTTATTCATTGTATGTTATATTCATCATATTAATTTGTCATGCATCTTATGTTTCTCGCTCTTTTAATTATTTTATTGCATATTACTTATTATTGTGTATCTCTAACTTGTAGGAACTTGTATCTTTAGTGTATTGGAAAAAAATTCCGTATGCTTTGGATATATTTAAAATAAATAATTGAAATGAAATCACCATGTATAGGAGAATGAACCTCTTGCAAAGAGCTTTTGCAAGAGCCAAAGACTCTGTAGATCATTTTCAATTTTCTTATTCTGTGCTTTTATGATTTTACGTATCTTGGAGCTTTCATAATAAAGTCCGTCTTGAACGCTGCACGAGTCAAGCAATAAGATTTTCTTCTTACTATTTGCTACACTTGCATTGTGGCATATGACTACCTTAGTCGAAGCGATCGAAATACGTGGCCCATATACTGAAAGATCACTTCCACGTGTTCATAAAAATGATGAACACGTGGAAACTAGAATATCCATTATTTCAACTAACTAACTAACTAACCATCACGCCGTCTCCCCGGAGGGGTAGGCAGAAAGAATAGACTGCCACACGTTTCTTTCCTGACATATTTCTCTCGCTTCCTCAACATTTTCAACAACTTCCTCAACAGACTACCTTCGCGGCCGAGTGGTAAGTGCATTGGCTGCCACCCCGAAGGTTCCGGGTTCGATTCCCGGCGAGGGCAGTGTGATTGTTACACTGTCTTTGGTCTGGTGCAGAATTCCCGTGACAATAAAATGGCGATAGATTAGCTACCTATCACATGTCACGAGAATAACTATGATAGTTATAATACCCTTTACATCGATTTGGCTCATGCTGTCATGATTTAAAGAGCGATTCAACAAAAATAATAATAATAATTTATACATCGTGGAGCACGCGCGTCAATTTCTCTGACTCCTCACATGGCCGACATTCAATATTTGATTTATTTGATCGTGCCACGTTTTCCTCGGTCTTCCTCTATTTCTGGTTCCATTTACATCATTAAGACATAATTTTTATACCATTCTTTCTTCATTCATTCTTTCCATATGTCCAAACCATCTTTATGATCCTTTCATTATTTTGTTCATGACACCATCATTCGCACCGCGTTCACTTCTTATATTTTCATTCGACACTCTATCATACACAGAGTATCCGCACATTCGTCTTAGAGATCTCATTTCTACTGCATTTATTCTAATAGAACTTGCAGAACAAGGATAAGAGTAGAATAAATGCGGTAGAGATGAGATCCTTTCGACGTATGTTTAGTAAAACGCTGGACGACAGAATTTTAAATGCTGATTTATTGAAGAAATGTAGAGCGGAAGAAAGGGTTAGGTACAATCAAAATCATAAAATAATGCAAACAAAAAAAATGGTACAAAATTTCTTTATTATTATGTATTTAATGTGCTTCCACTAGTGTTTATGTTCGACCGTTCGGCAGCTTGCTGCCATCTTCTGGCGCAATATAACAAATACATAATAATAATAAAAAAAATTAATAATTAAATAAAACGATGTTTTTTAACTACTTCCACTTTTGTCTTTATTTAGACAGCGACCGGTTTCGCCAGGCTCGCTGGCATCGACAGACTGGTCTCACCAGTCTCAAACTCACCAGTCTGTCGATGCCAGCGAGCCTGGCGAAACCGGTCATTGTCTAAATAAAGACAAAAGTGGAAGTAGTTAAAAAACATCGTTTTATTTAATTATTATTCAAAATGAACTTCCATCAAGAGATTTCAGTAAAATCATTTGATTATAAGAAATTTTTTATCATTTTTTTTTTGTTTTCATTATTTAAAATGAGCTTCTACCAAAAAATTTCAATGAAAAACATTAATTATTTGAAAATTATAAAAGGTTCACTACATTGGTTTGGACACATTGAACGCATGAATAAAAAAAGTATACGTTAACGATTATAATGGAGTACGGAGTCGAAAAAGACCTAGGAAAATATGACATGACCAAATGAATCAAATTTTAAAGGTCGACCATGTTAGAAGTCGGAAGAATCGACGTGCGTGTATGAACGTGGAGAAAGCTAGAGAGGTATATCAGGAATCAGGATAGAGTAGTGAGGCGATCCATTATCTCTGCATACCCTTCCAAGGAAGCGGCGTGATGTTTTATTGTTTGCGATTCATCTGTCTTTCTTTGGAGGTCTTTGAACTGCGCCACCTCTGTCGGGTCATAAAATTCAACTGAAAAATAATTAGAAGCACGCAAGTCAATTATTTACGCTCCTCTATTTCATGTCGCATTTATAACAATAAAAGTTTATCTATTTTTACTGCTATAGAAACGTTATCGGTGGCTTTTGTTTCTCTAATAACAGGAACTGAATTATGGCTATTAACTCCGCATCGCATATTATATAATTCTTTTGTATGAGAACTTTGAAAGTATGTAGTAAAATGAAAAGTAGACTTCCGCCATGACCCATATTGTCGTACGGGTATTCGCCCTTAAAATATATAATACATGCTATTGATTTCATTTTATATTACCCTTCGGCCTTTACCGCCTTAGACATTGTGTCTATGAAATTGAAAATGGACTTCTTACATAATTCATTCATCGGCTGTCCCTCATGTCCGAGGAAGACTGTCCTTCACGGTTGTGGGTCTGCATGTGACTGAAGAGCCCGATCCTGGACCCACATATTCTGGGGCATCTGGGGCAGGGGAAGGCGCTTGTAATGGAGCCATCATCGTCTCCCAGTGGTCTCTCCTTTCTCCTCCTTCTCCTCTCTGCGACGTCGTCTCTGCGCTGTGCTTCAAAGTCCTGTGTGCCTTTATGTACTGCTGTTCTCCACCTAGGTCTGTCCTCTGCAGTCTTTTCCCAGCAATCACAGTCGATGCCAGTATTTTGTAGGTTTCTTTAAGGGAGTCCCTAAAGCGTTTCCTCTGGCCACCGTGTGAGCGTTTCCCTTGGGTAAGCTGAGAGTACATAATCTTCCTTGGGAGTCTTGTATCAGGCATTCTGACGACGTGACCAGCCCAGCGCAGTCGTTTCTGAACATAATTAGTTTGTATTATGTAGTTTGTAAAATTACACAACTAGTTTGTATTTCAAGTTTCAGTTCACAGTTTATATATATTCGAACCTACAAGACATGCATACGTCTAATAATGACATATGGAATAGAAACGAGAGCTGACACCATCAGAACAAAAAGTCTCCTAAGAACCCCAGAAATGAATACTCTCCGATCCGTTGCGGGAAGAAATTCTGAAATAAGAAAGATCTGCAATGTGGAAAATGTCGTGCGATGGGGAAGACTGAGAAGACGCTACTGGAGAGATCATGTGGAAAGAGCATGTTCTGAAAGAGTGATAAATATAGCCGCAAATAAAGTACCAACAGGAAATCGACCTGCAGGTAGACCACCTAAAAGATGGCGAGACAGTTGGACATCTGCATCCCAGGAACAGGCTCCGAGAAATAACAGGACTCAGTCCTAAATGAAGCAGAAGAAAAAGAAGAAGAAGAAGAAGAACTTTAGATATATTAGATATATAGAAAAGATTCTAGAAATCATAAGAATATTTTAAATAAAATACTCACTAATTATGCAGTTTCTTTCTATATGTGAAATATAGCGAAACTGCATACTACATCTTTTTTTTATGGTATCTATTTTGCTTCAACCATTCATTAAGACTTACATGCGCGTATTTTATTTTAGTCTGAGGTGGTTTGCATGTAAAAGAATGCTTGAAGAAATAATGGTTAAAAAGTTAATATAAAATTAGTCGAGTAAGGGCGAGAAACATATAGCAAGATCAAATTGATTTTATACAACACAATGACATGGGTGGATACAAAATGAGATGGAACAATGTCATAATCACAAGAACCTAGCAGACTACTCATGTCACTCCCATTAAATATAGTATGATACTATTAAATATTGATAAAAACGTCAGTTTTCGAAAAATTTTAATAAAATAATATAACTTCTAAAATACGTACGTTTTTAAGAATATTTAATATTTGAAATTGAGTTTTATGTCTTTGTAAAAGAAATAATTCACTCATAAAACGAGTTGATTAATATTATATCTATCATTTATAATATTACTACTAGTATTATATAAAGTATTTCCAAATGTGTTTCTTACATAATAAATCTAAATGAAAACGTCTATTTTCTAAAAAAATTATGGTAATAACATGTTTCGCACATTATTTTCACATTATCTAATATTTGATACATTCAAGATTTCCTTAGCAAGGCTAAACATGTGATTCCCATAAAATATAATAAAACTTCTAGAAGACAGGCGTTTTCATTCGTATTAATTCATTTATGCAAACATGGAGTTTTACATAATTGTTCAAGAAACAATTAATATGTTTCTTAAACGTTTTTAACATAATTACAAAGCATATAAGCCTTTTATTCTTGCCTTCTTTGATATTAGCCTAGCAACGTGAAACATGTCACTTCTGTTAAAAATAATTAAAAAAACTTCTAGAAAACGGATGTTTTCGTTAATATTTTTTTTCTTTGTTTCGAGAATTTATTTAATAATGATAACAGGACTACAATACATAATTTCTTCAGTTCAATCACCTCACTATAAAGGGGTGTTCAACTAATGATTCATGAACCGCGGTAACTCGCACCCCCTATGAAATCTCAGACTAGTGAGTAAGTAGGCGATTCTTATGAGTCACTCACACAATAGTGTATCATGTGACTCAGGAACACGTTGTAACATATCTAAGCCCTTTGTCCATGGTTCAGGTGGACTAACTTGAACATAAGAGATGCTGTCTCCAATCTGTAACGGCTGGCGAGTTGATTCAACTCTTTGGCATAGAGCCAACATGACTCGCAGTCGTAACCAGTTCGTCACTGGAAATAATGTATTTTGCTTTGCTGGTATCTTCGGTACTTCTAATGTTTTGTTTTGTTTCCCATCGCGCTTTCAGTTCGCTTTTCAGTAGTTTATTTGTTTCTATGTATTAGTGCAAGTACTTACCTTGTAATAGGAATACCACTCACATTATAATCAAGCCAAATTGTGTGTATAAGGACTCGAACTGAAATCAGACAAATTTATTTTTCCTTAAACAACGATTGCATATGTGATTATTTATTTACTAACTTTAAATATGAATTTAATTTTTTTTTAAATAATTAACGTTAGAGATAAATGTAATACGAATGAAACGTCTGTTTTCTATATGGTAATAATAGTAAATTGGATGATTTATAGAGCGCCATTTTTATGAATTAATCATCCCAAGGGCGCTGTAGCTCCATTTTATGAACTAGTTAAAGATAAAAAAAAATTAAATAAACGTTTTTGATCAGAATAAACATTTTGTTTAAAATAAACATTAAGTTAAAAATAAAAATTTTGTTAAAAATGAACATTTTGTTAAAAATGAACATTTTGTTAAAAAGAACAATTTTTGTTCAAAATAAACATTTTGTTAAAAATAAGCGTTTTTGCTAAAAATAAACATTTAGTTAAAAATGAACGTATTTGCTAAGAATAAACATTTTGTTAAAAATGAACATTTTGTTAAAAATAACCATTTTTGCTAAAAATGAACATTTGGTTAAAAATAAACGTTTTTTGCTAAAAATAAAAATATTGTTAAAAATAAACGTTTTTTTTTTTAAATAAACATTTTGTTAAAATGCAACATTTTGTTGAAAATAAGCATTTTTGTTATGTTATGTAGATGTTTTATTATATTACCAAAATTCATCCTAACTAATTAGGATCGGAGGTGTTCCGGAAAATCGAAAATCGATTGTATGTAGTACATGTATATACAAAGGTTTACATTACGCTACAGTACGGGAAAAATAATCAGACATTTTTTTGACAAGATTTTTTTCGTTTTTTTTTGCAAATAAATCTATTTTTCAGCATCTCGGCTTATCCGGATAATTGACATTCCGGTTAACTGACGTCCGGATAAACGACGTTCTTATGTATTATATTTTATTTGAATTGCATGTTTCGCCTTTTCCCGACAATTTCGTGATAATTTTAACATTTGTAAAAAAAATTGTAACACCTGATGATATCAACATCGGTTGACGAAAGAGCTGTCGCGAAAAATAAAAGAAATTGTTATACCATGAACAGCGTTTTATATTTTAATATGTTGAAGTATTGTGATTCGGGATAGACTGTTTTTTTTAATGGGATCTTTAGTTTATCATTCTTTCTTATCTCTTAAGAATATTCATGGTTTTTTCACCTTTGGTTTTGCTTAAGAATTGTTGTGAGGTGTGCATGTTTGAATAAATATTATCTTAAATATTATAGATCTATATTAAATATTGAAGAAAACGTTCGTTTTGTAGATGTTTAATGTATAAATTTTGTAGAAGCACCTACACATACTTACCTTTACAATGGCATTTTATAATGCCAAAAGCTTCTAAATCTTAAGATTTTCACCAATATCAATCACGTTTGTTGTTTACCGATAAGAGAACGTTTATAATTCAATTTTTTTTTTTTGAAATAGGAAATACTTTTGTTTTCAACAGAATTTTTAGCAGTTTTCCGGTAGATATTGTGTATTTTTATTGAATAAAAAAATATACTACAAAAACAATGTCATTCAAATCATTTACAATCGCTGAGTATTAACCTTGCATTCATTAATAATTATAGAAGGGATTCTGATTGTTAAAAAATACTGTAGTATGTAACCATTTTTATAATTCTTTCTAAAAAATATATATTTTTAATTGAAATTTCTTGGTATAAGTTCATTTTAAATAATGAAAATAAAAACACTCGTGTTTAACGTCGACAGGTTTCGGCAGCTTGCTGCTATATTCTGGTACCTTAATCAAAATTTGTTTAGTTTAAATATTATATTAAATTCTATTAGTGGGAGTACAATTTTTTACTGATTCTTAATTATCCATTACTATTATTAAGTTGTCAGGGTGGTGGTCTAGGGGATAGAACGCTTGGCTCCTGATCCAGGGGACTTTGGTTTGAGCCTGGACACGACCAGATTTCTTCTTCATAATAATGAGCTATTTTCTGATTATATTGAAGATTTTAAAATAAATTCTAATATCACTGATTTAAATCTTTGATATAATTATATATTTTTTTTAAATGGATAGTTAAAAAGCACTTACAAAGGTGACTTATTATTTCAATGACTCCATATAATTTAAATTTATTGTGTTTTGGGTTAGTTTGTTTACTATATAATTAAAAAGCAATTACAAGGGTGGCCTAATTCTCAGAACGATTATTTATAATGTATTTTTTTTTAGATTGGATTAGTTAAGTTTAAATATTTCAAATGTCTTGTGGCCCTGTAACTTATATGTCTTCGAACAAAGATAATTACATCAGATTATACATTCTTTAAAAGGTAAATATCTATTAGTTAAATAAATATAGGAGTAGATATAGGAGTGGTGAGTGTTCGTGCATCAGTTGATCATTCAATATTGTTTTACGCGTGTTATTTTTTAATCAGTTAATTTCTAAGATTTCTAATCTAACTAATTTTGGGACTTTAGGTAGCACATGTAAAATTTATGGCCGAGCCATAGAGGGCTCACTCCGCTTACCCGAAGCTGTTATAGGCTCAGCGGCGCCTTTCGTCAGCTTCACTCGTGCACTCCCTAGGCCCGTCCCTCGTTTATGCGGGACTTATTATTTATTTTTTATTATTATGATGATTTGTATTTTAAGTGCGCCGTTTTGTAAAATCAATTACTCCAAGGGCGCACTAGGAAATAACTGACCGAACAGTGCAATATTCAGATGTTTCTTAAATTTAACGTCACTATCCTCATACTTAAATACTAACATGGAGGCTATTCCACGCCAACGGACCCGCAACGCTGAAAGCACGATCATAGAAACATGCTTTATTGGCTCTGACTGGAATCGCTATGTTGTTTGCACTTGTTTCTACTGATCGGAGTGAACGTTGCCTTTCCGTTGGCATGGGTGTCACGCAGAGGTCCGATATATACGCTGGCGCTCTCTGGTGTCGAGCCTTAAACACTGTCAAACACAATTTATATTTTACTCGCTCTCGGATTTTAAGCCAATGAGGGTCCTTCAGGAGCGGCGTGATATGACAGTGTTGCCCCATAATCAATCGGTCAGCAGCATTAAATACGCTTTGTATTCTGCTTAATTGATTATTTGGCAATCCAGCGTACATTCCGTTGCAATAATAATAATATATATATAACCAAGGGGGACCCAGACCACATTTAAGCTACGCTACTCTCCCTCGATGTCCCACCGTACACACTTTGCAATACAACAGCAAAAGAAAATACAAAATTGATACATAAATAACATATGTTAGAGAAATAATAAAAAAGAAATAATGCACAGCAGGGGGCACAGGAGGGAGGGAGGATATAAAATGCAGGATGGGGGAAATAAGGAAATTTATTTAATATGTGGAATAGGGAAGGTAATGTAGGAAGTGTAAAATACTAGCGGTGTTGCTATTATTATGCGAGTTTAAAAGGTACGATTTGATTCTATTCTATTAATTTATTATTATTTTTAATTCTTCCTCAGCCTGTCTCCATCCACTGCTCTCGGTCTCTCGCCAGTGTTCTCCAGGCTTATCCCGTCGTCCGCACAATATCATCGCTCAACCTGGTAAGCTGTCTCCCGACACTTCTTCAAATAACATTCATGGAACAATTTTCCTGAATACTGATGGTATGTACATTTGCATATAATAAATTATATTTTTCAAGACTTTTTCCAACGAACTCTTTTGTGTGTCGAGCGCATTGCATCACAATTCCGGCGACTCCTGAAATATATCCCGGCTTATTGTGAAAGACGCTCTCCTCCGCAGAACTGACACAGATGAATAAGGAAGAGATTTAATGAGGACAAGGGAATATTTCGGGGAAGCCGCTGTCTACGTGTTGCCACATCTATGACACATTTAAACTGTTTTCTCACAAACACGTTGTCACGAGAAAGTGCGTTATTTCATTTGGCAGACCTATCTCGATATTGTGTTGACAGAAGTCAGTAATAAAATTGGAACATGCTAAAAGTCCGTTCACAGTAGAGTTCTGGTCCCAACCCTTATGTATGGAACTGGCAGAAGAAAGATAAGATCAGAATACATGCGGTATGAAGCATGTGGGGTAGAACAATTTACGACAGAATCTCCAATGCTGTGAATGTAGAGAGCGAAAAAAGGTATTATAAACAAAATTGTGAAAGGATTGCTGAATTGGTTCGGACATATGGAGCGCATGGGTGAAGAAAGAATGGTTCAAAAAGTATACGTTAACGATTTAAATGGAGTACGGAGTCGAGGTGGACCGAGGAGAATATGGCATGACCAAATTAATCAAATTTTAAAGGTTGGTCATGTCAGAAGCCGGAAGAATCGACGTGCGTGTATGACTCGCTGTATGAATGTAGAGGAAGCCCGAGAGGTATGCCAGGACAGAGCATTGAGGCGATCTATCCTCTCTGCTTACCCCTCCGGAGAAATGGCGTGATTTTGTCTCATCCCTTAATATGTGTATTATACAAAACAATGAGTCAATAACCTTAGATACAGGTGGAAATACAATATATACAATACAAAATAAGTTTATTTCAGAAAAGAGGTATTATATATTAATTTTGGATGCTTCCTTTACCTTCAGATGAAACTATCGGTACTGTGTAAATTAATATTAAACCCATCACTCAATATCTCGAAATATAATATTATCAGAGAGATTCTTCTGTGATATGAAATGTATTAATTATATTTTGGCAGATAGCATTATACGAGTATATTTACAGGTAAGAACTAATAGATGGACTATTGAAAACTAGCTTTATTATAAGTAGTTTTAGTATATCTGGGCTTATCGATTATCTCCCTCGCCTAAAATATTAGTTTCCATTATTTGATTGTATAATACAATACAATACATTGTAATGTTGGTATGTTATGTATAAAAAAAATTCGAACCCATTTCATATTGTTATATTATAAGTATTACACCCAGCTAAGGGTAGGTAACCCCGACAGTGTTACGGTCTTCCAAAATGAAAACGCACGATCGACTGAATCTCGATGATTTATTATATAAATATACAATATGTGTGTTACAAGCTTTGTTTCCAAAATTAATGTGTGTGACAAATACAGCAAATACCTTATTTATAAGCAGGAGTTATCAAGGAACATTAAGATAATATCCTGAACTTTGCTGCATTCAAAGTGCATACGTTCCGTTGAGCTTTCAAAGTCCATATTCACAGCATGTTTACAGAATATTGTTTTTCGATAGATTAGGGGGAACAGGAAGTCCACACCAGATAAAGAGATGCTTAATTACAATTTTGGTACTGCATTCTAGTTGGTACATAACAACAGAAAATCCTCCAGAGAAGGCAAGGGGATACCACTCTGGATATTTTTCCCCAGGTCATCACTATAGGGTGATAGTCAACGTAAGGGAGACCTGACAGGACACAGAAAGAAGAAGATGTTATAAACGACGACAAAAAGGAATGAACATTTTCCTGTTTATTGGTTTTTACGTTTTATTGAAAGATCTTATTTAGAACATTTATATATTTGAAATTAGAATGACATAAACCGTTTTTTAAATAGTATAATTTAACTTAAAACGATTAAAATAATTATATTAAACATGGAATTATCAGAATATGGCCGAACCCCGTAAATATTTTTTTTTTTAAATCGATAAATATGAAAAAGGCATATTACATATTTTATATTGATGACTCTTTTCTAGAAATTAAACTGTTAATGGGAGTGGCATATTTACCTTGTTGGGGCATTATCGCATGACGATGATAAATAACATTAATTTTGGTTATTGATTTTTTTATAAATTCTTGATTTCTTAGATAAAAATGTATAAAAACTACTAACCATCACGCCGTTTCCCCGAAGGGGTAGGGAGAAAGGATGTGTGGCTGTCTTCAAATACCTCTCGAGCTTCTTATATATTCATACATCGAAAAATCCACGTTCGTCGATTTTTCCGACTCCGCATTCGAAATTGTTTAGTCGTATTTTGTATTTAATTAATTTGGTCATGCCATGCTTTCCTAGGTCTTCCACGGCTTCTCTTTGAACCTACACTGCTTGTATGCAAAATGTTAACCATTCTTCTCTCGTTCATTAGTTCCATATGTGCAAATCATTTCAGGGATCTGCCTTACATTTCTGTCTTATGTCGTCATTCGGTATTCTATCATATATCGTTTTCCCGCACATTCTTCTCAGTGTTCTTTATAAATATTTGTTCAAGAGATCTCATTCCAATAACTAACTAACCATCTTCCCGAAGGGGTAGGCATAAAGAATGAACTACCATATTGCTTTCCTGGCATACTTCTTTCGCTTTCTCAAAATTTATACATCGTGCCATGTATGCACGTCGATCTCGGACTCTTCACGTGGCCGACATTTAATGTTTGATTTATTTGATCGTGCCACGGTTTCCTCGGTCTTCTTCCATTTCCATTTACATCCATGTGTCCAAACCATTTTATTGATCCATTCGTAATTTGTTCATAATACTTTCATTCGCACCGCATTCACTATATTTTCATTCGACTTTCTATCGTACACTTTTTTCTACACATTCGTCTAAGAGATCTCATTTTCACTGCATTTATTCTACTTTCATCATTTTTTGCCAGTCCCATGCTTCACTTCCATACATAAGGGTCGGTACAAGAACACCATTGTGCACTGCCATTTTAGCTTTTTTGGCCAAGTAGTATTGTCATCGCAAATAAATTATAAGTAAACTTCTAACAAAACAATAGATAATACGTTTGTGTACAATGTATTGTGATGTCGGTTATGTGTTAAACAAATTGTGGTAAAAAAGAAATATGTGTTCTTTAAAATAACGTAATTATATTTAATGGAAACAAAATCTTCTAGTGATAGTTGCTTCTTCTTCGACCAGAAGACGAAAGGGAGCTTCCGAAACCGGCCGAAGACACAAACGAAGATTTTAACTAAATATACTGTTTCTTCTTCTTCTTCAAGTGCCCTGTCGGTTCCTCAAGCGTTGGCGATCATCTCGGCGAACCCGCCCCTGTCATGCGCCGCTCGGAACAGCTTCCCCACGCTTGATGCCGGTCAACTCCAGGACATATGTCTTCTACCGGACCCTCGGCGTCCCTCAATTTCCCCCTCCAATATCAGTTGGAAAAGGTGGTACTTAAATATACAGTTAAAAAAGTTTTTTTACAATTTCTTTCTTAATTATTTACAATGAACTTTTCACATGGAATTTCAAATACTACGATTATTTTTATGTAATTATGTTTATAGCGTATTGTAGTGCGTCAACCGAAAATCATTTTACTTTCTTTGATATCAGATATATTACGCACGCGGTAGCAGTGACGAAATACGCACACGAGATAACAGATCCTATAGATACCTAAATTATGTCTACATCATAACGTGGTCTGGTAATCTAAAAAAACAGAAAAATTTATTACACTATTTAGAGTATCTAGCACGAACGCGATTGGGTTAAGTTATCAATAAAGGTGTGATCAGTTTATCATGAAGAAAAACGCAGTACGTCTTCTTCTTCTTTTTCTTCCTTTTCTTATTTTTCTTCTTTCTCTTCTTCTTTCTCTTCTTTCTCTTCTTCTTATTTTCCTTGTTCTTCTTCTTCTTTTTCTTCTTATTCTTCATCTCTTTCTTATTCTTCTTATTTTTCTTGTTCATGTTCTTCTTCTTAGTTTTCTTCTTCTTCTTCGTATTCTTCTTCTTATTTTTCTTCTTCTTCTTTTTCTTCTTCGTCTTCTTTTTCTTCTTCTTCTTCTTCTTTTTTTCTCCTTCTACGTATTTTTCTTATTTTTCTTAAATGTAGAAAAAAGTATTAAGTCTTCAACTTATTCTTTTTCTTATTTTTCTTCTTCTTCTTTTTCTTCTGCTTCTTTTTCTTCTGATTTTTATTTTTTTTCTTATTTTTCTTCTTCTTCTTCTTTTTCTTCTTCTTCTTCTTCTTCGTCTTCTTCTTCTTTTTCCCCTTCTACGTATTTTTCTTCATCTTCTTATTTTTCTTCTTCTTCTTCTTTTTCATCTTCTTCTGCTTCTTTTTCTTGACGTATTAAGTATTCTTCTTATTCTTTTTCTTCTTCTTCTCTACTATCAAGATAGTGAATGAATGTATTTATTTGTTGTCCTAAATTAATCAATCCAGAAAGCCTATCCAAATAAATTAAGATGGCAGTGAACAATGGTGTGCTTGTAACTTACCCTTATAACTAGAAGTGAAGCATGGAACTATGAAACGAAATGGAAAAGCATAATAAAATCAGTAAAAATGAGATCTCTTGGACGAATGTGCAGTGAATCCAATTATTCATTATCTATTTACTAACATCTGGATGATAAGGGAAAAGATCATTTAGTCACCAACAGTCATTTCGTCGAATGTCGGAAATAAGATTTTTATCTGGGTCAACTCATCGTTCGCGGTATCCCAATGATGACATCATCGGTGTCCCAAGAGTCTGCGTCTGGAGCCGGAACAGCTGTCTGACAGTCTCACTCTACCAAGATGTGACATTGGTGATCCACGCGGGAATAGTTACTTAAGATGTAATATTAATGATGCGGTGACGAAATGTTGATCCAAAAAATCTATGAGTGTTATTCTAGGAACCCAGTACATGACTGACTAACTAACCATCACGCCGTTTCCCATATTTCCCCGAGGATGAATCGCCATATTGTTCTATCCTGACATAACTCTCGCGCATCTTCTACATTCACGCATCGTGACATGCACACTCGTCGATTATTCCTACTTCGAACATGGCCGCCTTTCAGTAATTGATTAATTTGGTCATGCCATGTCTTCCTTGGCCTTCCTCGACTTTTTTTTCTATTCACACTACTTGTATATATCTTTTTACCCATTCTTCCCTCATCCATTCGTTCCATATGTCCAAACCATCTTAGTGACCCTTTCTTGATTTTATTTATCACGCATTCATCCGCTTTACATTTCTTTCTTACTTCATCATTAGATATTCTATCATACATTGTTTTTTCCCCACATCCTTCTAGTGACCTAATTTCTACGGCATTTATCCTACTTTCATCCTTCTTGCCAGCTCCATGCTTCGCTTCCATACATATCGGTAGAAGAACACCATTGTGTACTGCCATTCTAGCTTTTTTTGGATAGGTTTTTGTTTGCGATGACAACTTTAAGTGCACCATTCACTTTGTTGCCTGCCCCAACCCTTCTTTAAATAGCCCTCTCGACTCGCCCATCTCTTGTAAACATACTACCTAAATACACGAACTCATCTACTTGCTCCAATTTTTCATGATTATC
The DNA here is from genome assembly GCA_022606425.2 of Lepidostoma basale. Taxonomy (NCBI): domain Eukaryota; kingdom Metazoa; phylum Arthropoda; class Insecta; order Trichoptera; family Lepidostomatidae; genus Lepidostoma; species Lepidostoma basale. Next base: position 135,115 of record JAHDVF020001482.1, read on the forward strand.
AATTTATTTAATTTAAAGACTGACTTTTTTTAAATTAAACAAAATAGAAAAATAGTGAATCTATGTTTAATATACTTACTTATAGTGTTATTAATAAGATACACCGATACTAAAATTGTTGAGTAATTAATGTTTATTTAATAATCCTAATGAGAAGGACGAACCTGATGTACTGTCAATAACGAACCTGGTGTGAAATCATTAAAAAATATATTCAACTACGTGAGTTTTTTTAAAACTTCAGAAGAGTGTTTTGGAAAAAAAACAATTGGAAAATAAAATCAAAATAATAATTATTTTTATTGAAAGTTAAGGCATTAACACTGTGGAATTCCATACTAATCTACTTTGGGAATTAATTATACATTGTTTAGACCACTTTTTTAATAAAAAAATATCAAAATACACGACATGTTTCAGAGGATACCTCCTCCATCTTCAGGTGTAAAAAATATAGCCAAAACAAAACAAAGGAAGACTTATAAAAACGCATTTAAAATTCGATACAAAAATTCAAAATTGCAAATTAAGTTCGACTATTTGTTATAAGTAGGTACTAACAATATTTTTTTAATACTAAATAACATTTAATAATAATAATAAATGATGATAATATAATTTAGAAAAAACACATTCATTTAAAAAAAAAAAAATTACATAAAAATTAATAAATAAATTAATGATTAATTTGCATTTTATAAGTCTTCCTTTGTTTTGTTTTGGTTATATTTTTTACACCTAAAGATGGAGGAGGTATCCTCTGAAACATGTCGTGTATTTTGATATTTTTTTATTAAAAAAGTGGTCTAAACAATGTTTAATTAATTCCCAAAGTAGATAATTATTTTTAGTGAATAATAACAGAGAAAATGTAAAACTAATACATGTGTACGTATATGATTATTTGAAACATCACAAAATTATAGATGATTTTTTTTTTAAGGTGATTTCATCAAAATCTTTTAGTATGTAACAAATTCTATACGTATGCACATCGTGTAATAACGGATTTTGAAAATTCTATAAGGTTATCCATTACATCGTCATCGGCTATCCCTCGTGTCCGAGGAAGACTGCCCTTCACGGTTGTGGGTCCGCATGTGACTGAAGAGCCCGACCCACATATTCTGGAGCATCTGGGGCAGAGGATGGTGCTTGTAATAGAGCCGTCACCGTGTCTCAGTGGTCTCTCCTTTCTCCTTATCCTCCTCTCTGCCACATCGTCTCTGCGCTGTGCTTCAAAGTCTCGTGTGCCTTTATGTACTGCTGTTCTCCACCTAGGTCTGTCCTCTGCAGTCTTTTCCCAGCAATCACAGTCGATGCCAGTATTTTGTAGGTTTCCTTTAAGGGAGTCCTTAAATGGTTTCTTCTGGCCACCGTGTGAACGTTTCCCTTGGGTCAGCTGAGAGTATATAATCTTCCTTGGGAGTCTTGTCTCAGGCATTCTGACGACGTGACCAGTCCAGCGCAGTTGTTTTTGAATAATGGCAGCTTCAATACTTGTCATATTAACCTCAGCAAGTATGCTGTCATTTGCCCGTTTGTCCTGGCATTTCACATTTAGGATCCTACGTAGACAGCGTTGGTGATATCGCTCTAGGGCTATGGACCTCATGGCCTCCTTTTTGCTTCTCAAAGCTCTCTTACTCCTCGAAGGTTAGAATTACCCCCTCTGCTCCTTCCGGGGCCCCGTTGAGAGGCCAGGGGACCCACTTTAGAAACCTATGAGTTAGATGAAAAATTAAAAAAATTACAACTGTTTTGATGTCTTACTATATACAGAAGTCAAGTATCATTAGATCAAAGTAATACCAAATTGACGCAGATCATCTAAAAAAATATCTTAAGCGCAGCCATTTTGGAGCTCAAATTTTCAGTGACGTATTAATAAACCACGTGCAGAAGTACTGGCGTCATAATTTGAGATTTAAAAAAATATATTGCCCAGAGAGGCAGACAAATATTTTCATCAATTCGGAATATCTCTCTCGGGCTTCATACCCCCTTGTGACGTCATCTGCTTCGTCACGTGCCAGCTACGTCACGGCAACACCCTTGAATAAATTCGGATCCGAAAGACACGAAAATATTTGAAATTTCTAATTGATTTCGTCGAATTTCGTATTTGAAGAAAGATGGAATGTTATTATTAAGAAGTGAATGCGGTGGGAAGGATGGTGTTATAAACAAAATCATGAAAGGATCATTAAGGTGGTTTGGACATATGGAAAGAATTAATGAAGAAAGAATGGTAAAAAAATATATGTTAACGATGTAATTGGAACCAGAAATAGAGGAAGACCGAGGAAAACGTGGCACGATCAAATAAATCAAATATTGAATGTCGGCCATGTGAGGATTTAGAGAAATCGACGCGCGTGCATGACACTATGTATGAATGTTGAGAAAGCGAGAGAAATATGTCAGGAAAGAAAAGTGTGGCAGTTCATTCTTTCTGCCTACCCCTTCGGAGAGACGGCGTGATGGTTAGTTAGTTAGTTAGTTTGGAATGTTATCTTTTTTTTATACTACAGATATAATTATATAATAATTTTTATTAGCATCAACGGGCTTATAATTATAATATTTCTTTCGATTTAATTATACGAAATGAATACGTCATTATTGAATACTAAAGCATGTTCATTTGAATTTCTATTTACATAGATTTAGAATTAAAGTCTTCAACGGAATGCGTCATAGATTTTTTTATTCAAAATTCAAAATATTTAAATTATTTTTTTTTTTATAAATTGAGAGGGTTATGTATTTAACATGATCAGTTTTCATTTAAGATTTGCTGTTTTTCAATGTTTTTGCAAATATTGATTTTATTCTGACGCATTAATACCATATTTATTATTTCTTGAACGATGATGTTAAACTTCATATTAAATACTGTCTAGGGCATTATCAAATGTAGCTTCCAGAAAACAGACGTTTTCATTCACATTAATACCACTTTGAATTTTTTAATTATGATTTTTATTTACTTTTACATAACTAACTAACTAACTAACCATCACGCCGTTTCCCCGAAAGGGTAGACAGAATGAATGAACTGCAACACTTTAATCGATGCTGCACTCCATTCTTCTCTTTTCGCCAACGCGAGAGACGCGGTGTGATGGGTTGCGAACCTCATCGCCACCAATAGGCATCTCCCGCGCACACTTCAATCATTCAACGTCTACATAATAAATCTAAAACAAATTATACAAAATACAATGATATAAAATAAAATAACACATGTTATCGTTCCCAAAAACTCTTGATGTTTATTTTATCGCAAATCTGTCCCTAAAATCTCAAATTAACAACAAGGTTAGCGCTAGTTTCTTCCACCTAAGACGATTAAAATCCGTCAAAAGGAGTATTTCCGATAACACCTTCAAAACTCTTATAAATTCCTTTGCTGTGTCACGGGATTGACTCAAACCCAATGAAACCATTACAGGAAATCGCTATAGACTGCAATTGATGCGTTTGAGTAGAGCATTGAAAGCTAAAATACTGTAATATGCCAAAAGACACGACAAAGTTATTTTACAGCATGAAAATGACCGACTCTATGTGCAAGAGTTGTCAAAAATTGTTTGGAAACGCTCAAATGGGAAATTCTACCACTCCCGCCTCATTCGCCAGACAATGCTCATTCCGATTACCACTTGTTTGGATCGATGATACGCAATTTGACTGATTAACATTTTTTTTCTTATGACGATATCAAAAAATGGGTTGATGACTGGAATCAAAAGATGCATCATTCTTCCAATACGAAATTCGAGCACTCTTGTGAGAATTGGTCTGCAAAAATGGCGCTGGTACAAAATTTGTTGGACAAAGTGTCGCCTCGGGTCAGACCCAGTACTGGTTGCGGCGCAGCATGGGGTTGGTGGTGGTGGCACGCATCGGGTAGGCCGCCTCACTCGCCTTGTAGCTGCTCCACTCCTCCGCCTTTGTGCTGTTTTGGTGGTGAAAAATATAGTTATTGTTTATGTGGAGTGTTTTGACAGGTGCCAAAATTAGTTTTTCATAGTCATAGATAATATCATATTGCTTATATACGAGCACAATACTCATATTATTCATTTGATACTAAAGCATAAACATCGCTTGGAAAAAAATATTAAACATATTTCTTATTAAATTAGTGAACGCTAAGGCATTAACACTGTGGAATTCCATAGTAATATACTTAGGAAATTGAAAATAACTTAGGTGAATCCACTAATTATTAAAAATACATTAAAAAACACGACATGTTTCGGAGGATACCTCCATCTAGAAGATTATCCTCCGAAACATATCGTATTATTTAATATTTTTTTAATAATTAGTGGATTAAACAAAGTTATTTTCAATTTCTTAATTTTGTTCAATCGCTCTTTACATTATTACAGAGCGAGCCAAATCGATGTAAAGGGTATAGCTATCATGATTCTTATAATATGTAATAGGTAGCAAATACAGTGTGACAATCACACTGCCTTCGCCAGGAAACGAACCGTAAAACAGTCATAGCACTTGCCACTCTGCCACGAATGTCGTCAATGCAATAATTTAAATATACTTTGATTGGGCTTATAAAGATAATATTATGCAATATTATGGTGTACTCTGGAAAAAAATAGGCATGTACCATCCAAGCTGACTATATTCGAAATCGCCCCCCCGGGTAGTTTTATTTAAAGTGTGATTCTAATTGCGTTTAATGCTCTCTGTTGGATTGTATTGGGTATTTCGGAAAGTTCGGTCCGATTTTTTGTACAAAAATCGTATTTATTTATAAAAAAAACACATAAATCAAAATAAGTTCCATCGTTAGCCACTACTTTTCACATCTTTCTGGCAATAGATGAATCCATCGTCGAAAAAACGCCCCGTTTTTTTAGGTAATCCAGGCATCGACACAATTCTTGACATCTGCATATGAATGGAACAGCTGCTCTTTTAAAGAATGCGTCATAGATCTAAACAAGTGGTAGTCCGACGGTGCCACGTCAGGTGAATAAGGTGGGTACGGCATAATCTCCCAACCCACATTCTGCATATTATTTTTTCCGCGATTGCGATGTGAGGTCGAGCGTTGTCGTGTTGAAGAATCAGCTTGCTTCCCCAAAATGCTCCACGAATATAATAAATAATTCATTGTTTTAAGTACTTCATCTTCTTCCTAGCTAAAGACCTGTGTGTTCTGCTACTCCTGTGAGGTAGATTATCAGCTGTCATTTCATCTTTTAGAAGGTCTTCCACGAGAACGGGTCCCGTGAGACTTATTTTGTAGTGCAATATAGGGGAGTCTGGTGGAGTCCATTCTTTGGACATGACCGTACAAGTCTCTCTTTCGCTCTCTCCTCCATCTACTAATATCCCTAGCCTCACATATCTCTCATATTCTGGTGTTCCTCGCGCGATCTCTTAGTGTCTTGCCTGCTATCATTCTCAGTGTCTTCATCTCGGAACTCCCTAAATGGTCCTGACTGTGTCGGCCATTGCTTCAACGCAATTTGTTATAATTGATCTTACACACGCTTTATATAATAAATTTAAATCTTACTCTTAATGGCCACGTATTTATTTTCCTATGTATATTGTGGATTTTAAAACACCAGAGATTGTAGCTACCCTATTGACTTGGGCTTATATTTCTTCACACAGATCAGCTCCTCCAACCAGATTTATGCATGTATCTAAATCTGAGATGGATTTCTGAGATGGTTTGGACATATGAAACGAATGTACGAGAGAAGAATAGTTAAAATATTGAATACAAGCAGTGTGAGTGTGAAGAGAAGTCGTTGAAGAGCAAGTAAAGCATGGCAAGACCAAATTAATCAAATACTGAAAGGCGGCCACATTCGAAGTCGGAAGAATCAACGATAATGCATGTTACGATGTATGAATGTGGAGAAAGCTAGAGAGATATGTCAGGACAGAACGGTGTGGCCCCTCCGGGGAGACTAGTCCGGAGTTAGTTAGTTAGTTAGTAAAATGAAACAAACTTTCAGAATCCATTTCAAATTGTCAAATCAGTGTCTTCATCTCGGAAGTCCTCAAAATGTGTTTGTTCCTAGCTGGGTCTGCCCTTGTTTCAACGCCATATGTTATTATTGGTCTATTATGAGTACAAGTTAAATAATTCACCGAGAAGAGAAATTGAATTCTGCACACCTTGGACAAAAAGAATTTTTCCCCATTAACATATGTATAAGAGCGGTAAAATTCCAGTGTCACGTGTTGACTTATAATTCACAAGCCTTTCTGCTGAGTCTCTTTGCTCAGGCACAATCGAACAATGGAGATCGCTTCCTATTCTAGAGGCTTCCTTCAAACTTTCCACCACCTGACTAAACATTATCACTGCCGCCGACACTCGCTAATTATAATAATTACTACCGGTGCCAACGTATTAATCATATTCTCGAGATAAAGTGCGATAATACCAATATTCAATAAGGATTAATTTTAACTCAATAGAGACGAAGATGTAAATTATTTTCTGGGAACTAGTGGAAACAGAATGTGGCGGCCGAGGCGCTTACAGGACTTATGACCTGTCATTGGTTTGGTTGAGCGGTCGCTTTATGTTTAACAACATTCCCCATTCTGCATTTATTATGACCACCACGTCTGACAAAGTGACTAAAGTTCCAAAAATTTGATCGCTCAACCCAATCAATGACAGGTCATAAGTCCTGTAAGCGCCACAACGTTGTTTCCACTAGTTCCCAGAAAACAATTTACATCTTCGTCTATATTGAGATACAATTAATCCTTATAAAAAATAATTTATCCGCAATAATATTATATTATAATAATAGAAGAAGAAAAAAACTATGTTTCAATACCACTTTGGCGCATCAATACACATTACGTCACCTGAGGGTTCCAACTAACAAAATTTCAAATTTGACTTTTTTTCGTGAAAAGGGTTCTTACTAACCTTATCTATACGTACAATTAAAAAAAAAACATGTAATATAATAGTATCGTCATTTTGATGTTACGAAAATAATCAAGTTCCATCTGATCATTCAAAACACACGATTCACTGAAGAAGGATTCATTTAAACTTCATCATCATCATCAGCCGTCTGTCATCCACTGCTGAATGTAGGCCTCTCCCAAAGCCCTCCACCGCCCCCTATCCATTGCCGCTCCCATCCATCCATGTCCAGCAATCCTCTTCAGATCGTCGGTCCAGCGGGCAGGGGGACGTCCAACTCTACGGAATCCTGTACGCGGTCTCCACTCCAGAACCCGTCTTCCCCATCGGCTGTCGGTTCTCCGACAGATATGGCCAGCCCACCGCCACTTCAGCCCGCCTATCCGTAGAGCCACCTCAGTCACCTTGGTTTGTTGTCGAATAAATTCGTTTCTAAATCTATCCCTCAAGGTTATTCCAAGCATGGCTCTTTCCATGGCGCGCTGGGCAACCTTGAATCTGTAGACTAGACCTTTTGTCAATGTCCACGTCTCGGCTCCGTATGTTATGACTGGCAAAACGCACTGGTTGAAGACTTTAGTCTTGAGGCATTGTGGTATTTTGGAAGTGAAAACATGACGAAAACATGACATTTAAACTTAGAACATTATTATTCCAACTGTTGCCAAACAAAATTTACACGTTTCTCAGTAAAAGAATCTCTGGAAATTGGAATAAAACCCTTTTATTCCAAGATATACACCCGAAACCAACAAAACTTTGATTTAATTTTTCTCAGCTTTTTACTTTTGTCAGTGAAGATTAGTACACTTCTACTTTAATAACGTGTATTGAAAATTTTAAGCACTTACAATATGGGGTTAATGTAATTTACCTCTGGGGTACAGAACAATACAGTTTTATTCTCAAAAGGGAACGTTAAACCATCGACCTCGAATCAGCGATAACGCCTCATGGAAAAAATAAACTTCCCGAAAATAGTCGACATTGGAAAACTCGTATTATGTTTAAGATATGTAATTTCATAATAGTTCGCTTCCCTGAATTTGTGTATTCACAGCTGAAATTCCATCCGCTCTTCTTCTTTTCAATATTTATTAATGTGTCTTCTATACAAGCACTAATTACTCAATCTTATTTATAAGTACTCGTACATTCGCATTTTTAAATATAGAATTTTAATTTTGCGTAATGTCCCCGTGGTTATTTAATCTGTATATGGACAATTGTATGAGAGAGCTGAAAGGGTTGGATGTAGGTGCCAAAATGAGCGGAGTGTCAGTAAGCTGTCTCTTGTATGCGGATGACGCTGTCCTACTTGCTGACAACGAGCATGAACTACAAGTCCTGGTGAATTGTATGTATGAGGTATGCATGCGAAATGATCTGATGATGAATGTTAATAAGTCCAAGGTAATGATTTTTGAAAAGGAAGAAACCACGACAGTCTGCAACATTAGCGTGAATGGTGAAAACTTGGAGCAAGTAGTTGAGTTTGTGTATTTAGGTAGTATGTTTACAAGAGATGGGAGAGTGGAGAGGGATATTGAAAGAAGGGTTGGGGGCAGGCAACAAAGTGAATGGTGCACTTAAAGTTGTCATCGCAAACAAAAACCTATCCAAAAAAGCTAGAATGGCAGTGCACAATGGTGTTCTTCTACCGACCCTTATGTATGGAAGCGAAGCATGGAACTGGCAAAAGAAGGATGAAAGTAGAATAAATGAAGTAGAAATGAGATCTCTTAGACGCATGTGTGAATTCTCTGTGTATGATAGAGTGTCGAATGAAAATATAAGAAGTGAATGCGGTGCGAATGGTGTTATGAAGAAAATAATGAAATGATCATTAAGATGGTTTGGACATATGGAAATAATAAATGAAGAAAGAATGGTAAAAAAAATTATATGTTAACGATGTAAATGGAACCAGAAATAGAGGAAGATCGAGGAAAACGTGGCACCATCAAATAAATCAAATATTGAATGTCGGCCATGTGAGGAGTCAGAGAAATCGACGCGCGTGCATGACACGATGTATGAATGTTGAGGAAGCGAGAGAAATATGTCAGGAAAGAAAAGTGTGGCATTCCATTCTTTCAGCCTACCCCTTCGGGGAGACGGCGTGATGGTTAGTTAGTTAGTTAGTTTAGAATTTTTAGAGTCTCATATTTTTTTATGAAAATAATTCATAACGACGACCTTCGTGGCCGAGTGGCCACACCGAAGGTCCCGGGCTCGCTTCCCGGCGATGACAGTATGATTGTCAGACTATCACACGGTCTGATGTAGAATTAACATGACAATGTAATGGTGGTAGATTAGCTACCTATCACATATCATAAAAATCAATATGATAGCTATACCCTTTATGGTACATCGATTTTGTCCGCGCAGTAATGATATGAAGAGCAATTAAACAAAATAATAATAATAATCATAAGAATATTAATAATAATAACTATGAAAAAAAAAAATTAAAAATACAGATCATCACGCCGTTTCCTTGGTAGGTTCATTGAGAACTGTATATCATAGATACACAATGAACAACCAGCAACTGGCACATGTATCTACTATGAAGGATCTCGGAATCATCTATGAGAGTAGGCTGACTTTTCGTGCACATATCGAGAGGATTTGTTGCATTGCACTGAGGATGTTGGGGTTCATCGTCCGGACCGGAAGAGTTTTCAGGGATCCCAATGTGGCCAGAGTCCTATATAACGCATTGGTTCGGAGCAGGCTCGAAAGTGGTTCTGTGACATGGAGTCCTCACGAGGAGAGATATTCCGTTATGCTGGAGAGGGTTCAGAAAAAAATTCTGAGGTATCTCTACATGAGGGAGTATGGTAGCTATCCGTGGCTCTATCCCACGGCATTTCTTCTGGGAATGCTCGGAACCAATTCTTTACAGCTTCGAAGAGATGGACATATAATAACCCATTTCTTCAGATTAATTAGGGGATACTTCGAGAACTCGGCCGTACTGGAGGATGTTGGTCTTTTTGTCCCCGATAGATATCTCCGACAGCGACAGCACAGATTGTTTTACCTACCGGCCGCCAGAACCAATCTGCCTCTGGTGACACCGGTGGGAAGAGCAATTAGTCTACTGAACGCGGTCTCCTCGGAGATCGACGTCTTTTATATTAGTGAAGGTACGTTCAGGGGACAAATACTCTTGACTTTAGAAAGTATCTTGTCTTCCTAATGTCGAACCATCTCTAATGCGTTCCTGGTACTTTGTTGTATTTTTATAATATTTTACCTGTACTTAATAGATCCCTTAAACATTTTCCTGTTTGTAATGTTTTTTGAGTTAATAAACTGATTTGATTTGATTTGACTTCCAAACGAAAGGGTCGGCAAATAAACACCATTGTGCAATGCAATTTTTTTTTTGGGTAGAGTTTTTGTTTGCGATGACAACTTTTACGTTAGTTCTAAAATTCGGAATAACCATGCATGTGTAATTAAGTATTCAAATAACTGATGAATTGAACACCTGTATTCGTGCTCGAAAGAAATCAGATATTCTGAAACACTAAATGGGTTTTCCAGTGTTTTGTTAGTAAAAACCTAATTTCGGTACATTGGATATCAGTTAGACATTATTATTTTTAACATCAGCGTGACGCATGCAAATTTACCAGGCCAAGTTATTGAAGACTTGTGGTTTAGACGTATTTATCACTATTATTTGAATTGCAGTTTTTTATTTAGACATTGCTCCAAATTTTATTACGAATTATGTTCCATACAAGTTGCTCAAGAAATCATGAAACATTTGTAAAGGGATTTTTTCCTATATACGCCATACTTTGTGTTGTTATGGTGGTTTATTTCTCTTACAATAGCGATTCAAAAAAATAATAATACACAAACGAACTTCTTAATTATTACAATAATTTGGTTACCTTCGTAATAATAATTTAATATGGAGTTTTACATCATTGTTTAAGATACAATATTAAAAATAAATTAACTAAAATTCCAATTCCTTTTACAAATTTCCTTTTTTCTTTTTTATATACTTTGTATATACAATACTTATATTAAAAAAATAAAATTACATAGACATGTTTCGGACAAACAGTACTTCTTCAATAAAGGTACATTTTTTTAATATTATTAAATTGTTTACATGATCTGCAAAAAGTATATGTTAACGATGTAAATGGAACCAGAAATAGAGGAAGACCGAGGAAAACGTGGCACGATCAAATGAATCATATATTGAATGTCGGCCACGCGAGGAGTCACGCGGGTGCATGACACGATGTATGAATGTTGAAGAAGCGAGAGAAATATGTCAGGAAAGAAATGTGTGGCAGTCCATTCTTTCTGCCTACCCCTTTGGGGAGACGGCGTGATGGTTAGTAAGTAAGTTAGCTAGTTAGATTTTTCCTAAGACATAGATTTCTCCTTTACCTCGTATAAACGATAAAGATCCCTATCCGTGTGGATTAACCGTCCCGTTTCCGCAAGTGCGTAGACTACCAATTAAATATACCGTTTCAAACATCTTGTAAATTTTCTGGCATAAATTCCTCTAAAGTTGCTACAAGAAAATATAAAACACCCATTAATACCCGCCGGAAATTAATGGCTGGCTTCAATAAACATAATTCTCTCGTAAAATACTAAAATATATTAAATAGGTCACGTAATAATTGTATCAAATGTGTAGGATGCAGATTATCACTTTTTTTTTAACTGATTCATAGCGACTCGGATTCACAGATCTGTTTGTAGTATTTGATAGCGTGAATTCTTAGCAACTAATAAAAAGATAAACATTTAATAGCACAATGGGCAGAATCGATAGTTATACAGAAATATATTCATGAAGATAATCTCATGATTTTACTGAAATTTCGTGATGGAAGTTCATTTTAAATAATATATTAAAGATATTAACTGTTTAAATAAAAACACTGTTATAAAATATCACAACTGATTATATTATATTTCTTTCGCAATGGTCGCGACAGTTGTTTCGCTAACCGATGTTAGCATCGTCAAGGCAGCTGCAATCTCTGGCGCTATAAAATCCACAATATGGAAAAACAAAGACATGTCCATTGAGTAAAATGAGAATCTACTCAGGTAAAGCATGCGTAGGACCAATAATGGCGTCGAAGCGAGGACAGACACAGTAAAGACCAAGCATATTTTGAGGACTTCCGAGATGAAGACACTGAGGACGATAGAAAGAAACAGAGAGATCGCGTGAGGAACACCAGAATAAGAGAGATATGTGAGGTTGAGGATATTATCAAATCAAATCAGTTTAATAACTCAAAAGATATTACAAACAGCAAAATGTTTAAGGCATCTATTGAGTACAGGTAAAATATTATAAAAATACAACATAATACCAGGAACGCATAAGAGATGGCTCGAGATTAGGAAAACAGGATACTTTCTAAAGTCAAGAGTATTTGTCTCCTGAACCTACCTTCACTAATATGAAAGAAGTCGATCTCCGAGGAGACCGCGTTCAGCAGATTAATTGCTTTTCCCACCGGTGTCACCAGAGGAAGATTGGTTCTGGTGGTCGGTAGGTAAAACAATCTGTGCTATCGGTGTCGGAGAAATCTATCAGGGACAAAAAGACCAACACATATTGATGACATATTATAAGATGGAGCAGACAGCGAAAAAGGGACTGGTACGGTCATGTTCAAAGAATGGACACCACCAGACTCCCTTATATTGCACTACATACGAATCGTCCTCGTGGAAGACCTCCTAAAAGATGGAAAGACAGCTGGGAGTCTACCTCACAGAAGTAGCAACACTCTGGAGAACAGACCACATAGATCTACAACAAGGAAGAAGAAGAAGAAGAAGAAGAGATATAATATTGATTCTCGTGACATGTGATAGTGGCTGATCTATCGCCATTTTATTGTCATGTTAATTCTACACCAGACCAAAGACAGTGTTACAATCACACTACCATCGCAGGGAATCGATTCCAGGACATAGAATTCGGTGTGGCAGTTATAGCACTTGCCACTCGGCCACGAAGGTCGTCATAAAAGTAAAACTTCTAGAAAACGGACGTGTACCTATATACGATATTATACATATAAAGTTTCCCACCACCACCCGAGACTGTGATAGGACGCAGCGACGCCCTTTCGTCAGTCTCGCTGCACTATCTAGGCCTGTTCCTCGTCCATCCGGGACTTACGTTAATTTAATTTAGCCTTTTCTTGTCATCAATCAAAAGAATGACAGACAACATTTAATCTATTATTTTAACCTTATATATCTCCCTCGCGTCCTCGCATCTCTTTATTATTAAATAAAATCAGAAGTAAATATTAAATAAAGCACACCTTAAATTAGTAAAAAAACACATTAAAATTATATAAAACACACATATTAATACACAATACACTATAGGACAAATATATAACAAACTAAATTTTAAAACAGAAAGAAGATAGTGTATGAGGGAGGCGGGAAAATGTTAAGTAAGAATGAATAAATTGGGATGGGATGGATGGAGGACAGGTTTTAGAAAGAGCAGAAATTAATTTTAAAAAAAACTATATATAAAAGACACATTATAAACAGAAAAGTATATCAGAACACACCCACCAAGGGGCAGATATATATAATCATCATCTCCATAAGATGTCGCTGTCAATAAGAATTGATTTCTTATTTCAAATTCAAATATTCAAATTCTCCAATCAGGGAAGCCAGTGATACGTACACAGAGAAAAATCATTTCTAGCGGTTCCAATAATAAGAAATCTTTGCCAAGTTAAATCCAATTCAGGCCAACTTCAACCACGTGCTAGAGTGGGCCAACATTTTCCCAGACAGAAGTATTATTGGTTTTAAACACAAACCAACCTCAAAAACACTTTTCTGTTAGACGCATATTCCTAAAATAGATCACGTAAACAAAATGTTCGTAAATATTTACTTCTTGTGCATTGTAAAATATGCCATGTAACAAACGAACTAACCATTACCACCGTTTCTTCGGAGGGGTAGGCAGAGAGGATGGACTGCTATACTGCTCTGTCCTGACATATTTCTCTACATTCGTACATCGTAACATGCACGCTCGTTAATTTTTCCGACTTCGAATGTGGCCGCCTTTTAGTTTTTGATTAATTTGGTCATTCCATTCATTAGTCTTCCGCGGCTTCTCTTTCCACTTAAATCAAATCAGTTTATTTTCTCAAAAGATATTACAAACATTTTTTAAAGTTTAAGACATATATTGAGAACAGGTAAAATATAATAAATATATAATACCAGGAACGCATGAGAGATGGTTTGACATTAGGAATACAAGACACTCTCCAAAGTCAAGAGTATTTGTCTTCTGTACGTACTTTCACGGATATGAAAGACGTCGATCTCTAAGCGATGATGATTTGATTTGATTCAATAATTTCCGTACCGTTAAATACAAAGTTTTTTTTCATTTTATTAATTAATTTTATTTATTTATTCAACTTACCCTACCGAACCATGAAGTTTTCAAAAAACGAACTGTTTCCAAATATGAACTATTCAATTGAAATGTGCGTGTACTGTGTTAATTCTATCTGATCTGAAGTGTTTTTACATATGAGAATTTTAGTAATCAGACAATTTATTATCATTTTATTAAAGTAGGTGGTTCCCTCTTACCAATATAACATTTGAAATATTACTATTTATATACATATACATAACTAAAGGAAATAACAATCAGTTTGTAGTCTGAACATAAATATTTCAATGTTTAAATGTTTATCTCCTTGCGCTCCTCGAGAGGTTATGCACGTGCCTTCAAATTGAAACTCATAACATAATACTTATTGGAAGAACGAGAAAACTTGATTACGCCCGAGCGAAGATAAAAATGTTGAAGCGAAAATATAGCCTTCTGTAGGGCAAGATCAACACGTGCGAACTTCAGGTCGTTCTTTATACAAATATGAATTTGAGAAAGTTTAAAAGATTGATGGTTGAGGTATTTGTTTGGTAAAATTCCATAATTCATTTATAATAGTAAATTCGTAATTAATTTAATTTATTTATTTATAATAGTTAATTTATAATAGTAAACTGTTTAAGTTTCAGAATGCCCTCGCAAGCCGAAACAAATTTGTCACAATTTATATCATTTATATCCATCTAAAACCACTAAACAATCTTCTTCTTCTTCTTCTTCTTCCCTTTTGGTAGACTCAGGAGTCTGTTATTTCAGGCGGGTCCTCTTGAGATGCTGAACTCCAGCTTTCTCTCCACCGTTTCGGGGGTCTTGCTGGTCGGCGTTGTCCGTTTGGCGTTCCATGGAGAGCTATGTGTGGTATTCTATTTGAGCTCATCCTTTCTACGTGTTGATGCCAGTATCGCCGTCTTTGACGTCCCCATCTGACCACATCTTCGACTTCGCAGATTTCTCGGATTGCTGTATTCCTAACTCGATCACGTAGGGTCTTGCCAGCTATAGCGCGGAGCGTTTTCATCTCGGTTGTCCTGAGCATGCTCTTTGTCTTGACAGTGTCTGCCCTCGATTCAATGCCATATGTGAGGATTGGTCGCACACAGGTCTTGTAGATGCGTACCTTGCTGTCAGTCCTCATGTCCTTGTTTCTCCATATGACATCTTTCAGGCAGCCTGCAACTGCTGCACCCTATCCACCTGTGACCTTACTTAAGTACTAAACAATCGTGTTTACTATTATAAAAAAAAAAGTTCAAAGAAATATTAAAACTAACTAACCAACTAACAATCACGCCGTTGGTAGGCAGAAAGGACGGACCGCCATACCGTTCTGTCCTGATATACCTCTCTTGCTTCCTCCACATTCATTAATCGTAACATGCACGTTAACATGCCACGTGAGAAATCCATAAAATTGATTTTCTTGCATTACACTGTGTATCATTTGAATTCGTGTAGCTGACACTGAAATTTTTATTATAATTTTTATTATAATTGTCGAGCCATTTAACGTCTTTTTTTGTTTCGTGATCCATTTGCACAGTTAACGTATATTTGCTGAACCTGAATTGACGCTTAAAGAAGTGCATTGTTGATATAATGGAGAGATACAAAGCAAATGCCTCATCAATCAATTATGCCATTCTTATGCACTAGCGGATGATATTAGCACTTAGCTTCCTGCAATGTTGATATACTATACTTTGTTCATTAAACTACACGACTCACTGGGACATTCTTCCATAATTCATATTCACTTGTTACAAACTTAGAGTTATAACTAACGTGACCATTATTTTTTTACCCCAAACCTTGACACCGAATAAAATGTAGATACTTAATAATAATAATAAATTTGGATAACATATATAAGGCTGTTTTCGAAAAATTATCCTTACAATACATCCGAAATATTATAATTGATAATTTATCATCAAAAATAATCCAGGGAATTTGCATTAAGTCCCTTGGTGCTTTTTCCCTGAACGGATTTATTTATATTGACTTATTGAGATCGGGCTTTCACAGTGGCAGGTCCGTCCGCCTGCAATATGCTTCCTGCACGTCTCAGATGCATTGGTAACCCGACAGATTTTAAATCTCACCTGAAAACCTACCTTTTCAAAATATCGCATAAAATGTAAACAACGGTTATCTTATAATCTTGACTTGTAGTGTAGATAGGACTTAGTGCGTTTTTGCAGATTGTAGAGTTATTTTTCAACAGTATAACCTCCTCATTAAGTCAAAACAGCAAAATTCTGACTTAGTGTTTTTTCGCAGAATACCCACGGTATGCATGATTTATAATAATAATAAGGTTAATTTGTATAGCGCCGTTTTCGTGAATAGCTCACCTCAAGGGACCTTTGACAATGTTTTAGTCATGAGAGATGCATGTAACACCAGCAATCAGATAACCGTTGTTTACATTTTAGGCGATGTTTTGAAAATGTGGGTTTTTAGGTGAGATTTAAAATCTGCCGGATTGCCAATGCATCTGAGGCGTGCAGGAAGCATATTGCAGGCGGACGGCGCGGACCTGCCACTGCGAAAGCCCGATCTCCGAAATTTGTCCGGGGGTTGCGCTTTGACTCAACTAATCTGCTTTTGCTGAGGAATTTGCTGATTGAAGCGTAGACAGCCGCAAGTTAGGGCTATCAACAATACAAAGTTCAAATAGTCCATTGTTTTGGCCTAAACACTATGATACTTCAACAATATTACTGTTAAAATTGGAAACACTGTTATAATATCACAATTTCTTTTTTTTCACTGAGAGTGCCGCGACAGCTGCTTCGCCAGCCGATGTTGGCATCATCAGGTGTGACAATAAAAAGTATATTGTAACACCTGATGATGCCAACATCGGTTGGCGAAACAGCTGTCGCGACACTCTCAGTGAATAAAAAGAAATTGTGATATTATAACAGTGTTTTAAATTTTAACAGTAATAAATTTCAGATGCATAGGCTGGTGCCATTCCGTGAAGCGCTTTAAAAACTATGCAGCATAGTTTAGGTATACTGGATTCTTTCAGGACACTTGAGCCAGTGAAAATCTTTAAGATGTTGTGAAATATGCGAATTTTTCGGAACACCTTTAATAAGATGATATACTAACTAACTAACTAGCCATCACGCCATTTCTCCGGAGGAGTAGGCAGAGAGGATGGATCGCAACAATGCTCTGTCCTGGCACACCTCTTGGGCTTCCTCTACATTCATACATCGTACCATGCACGCACGTCGATTATTTTTACTTCGAATGTTGCTGCCTTTTAGTAATTGATTAATTTGGTCATGCCATGTTTTCCTCGGTCGTCTTCGGCTTCTTTTTCCACTCACGCTGCTTGTGTACAACTTTTTAATTATTATTATTTTATATTTATGTATACAACAGGTTGTTTGAACCCAATTACTGTATACAATTTTTTTTTTAGCTATTATGTTGATTCTTGTGACATGTGATAGGTAGCCAATCTATCGCCATTTTTATTGTCACGTGAATTCTACACCAGACCAAAGACAGTGTGACAATCACACTGTCATCGCCGGGAATCGAACCCGGAACCTTCGGTATGGAAGTCAGAGCTCTTACCACTCTGCCACGAAGGTTTTAACCATTCTTCTCTCATACATTCGTTCCATATGTCCAAACCATCTCAAGGATCCTTTTTAATTTTATCCATGATGCAATCATCTGCCTTACATTTCTCTCTTATTTCATTAGTCATTTAAGATGATATCAAAATCATGTACATCCTGGCGTAAAGATTAAAAGTAAATCAAATGTGATATTTCCGATGAATGTGAGTGAAACGCAGGAAAATCCAATGTAAAATTAAATAAATATTTCCCAATTTTTTTTAAACGAGAAAACATTTAAAAATAAGCAGAACTCATATTAATATGAGACCGGATCTAAATGATTAGCACAACATATTTAAGATTCGTAATCATCTTGTTCACTGCTTCGCCTTGTGTTGAAATTTGACACATTCAGGGTAACGGTATCCAATAACATTTCGATGAATGTTTTCTCGATGACACTTGAATATCACGTGATACATGTATATTGTTATAGACGAAAGTTATTTACAGCAACGCCGGGATAAATTGTTCCGTTACGCAGAAACACTTATCTTTGGTTATCAAATCAAATCCAATCAAATCAGTTTATTTACTCAAGACATTACAAACAGCATAAATGTTTAAGGCATCTATTGAGTACAGGTCAAATATTATATTCATACAACATAATACCAGGTTGATAGATGGTTCTACATTAGGAAGACAAGATACTTTGTAAAGTCAAGAGTATTTATCCCCTGAACGTACTTTCATTTATATGAAAGACGTCGATCTCCGATGCAGTAGAAATGAGATCTCTTAGACAAATGTATGGATACTCTGTGTATGATAGAGTGTCGAATGAAAATATAAGAAGTTAATGCGGTGCGAATGATGGTGTTATGAACAAAATTTTAAAGGATCTTTATGATGGTTTGGACACATGGAAAGAATGAATGAAGAAAGAATGGTAAAAAAATTATATTTTAACGATGTTAATGGAATCAGAAATAGAGGAAGACCGAGGAAAACGTGGCACGATCAAATAAATCAAATATTTAATGTCGGTCACGTGAGGAGTCAGAGAAATCGACGCGCGTGCATGACACAATGTATGAATGTTGTAGAACCGATGTCAGGAAAAAAATGTGGCAGTTCATTCATTCTGACTACCCCTTCGGAGAGACGGCGTGATGATTAGTCAGTTAGTTTTAGCGATTCCCGATTCTACGTGCAGTTGTGTGATTCTGGTCCATGAAGACGCACCAAACGATACCTGGCCTTGCCTTATAGTGCAGGATTTATAGTTTTCATATGTGACTCGAAGCTGCATAGCCCCAGATGTTGGACCGTGTAAGTGAAGATTCTAGAAAACAAACGTTTTTCTTCTTCTTCTTCTGCTTTATTTAGGACTGTGTCCTGTTATTTCTCGGAGCCTGTTCCTGGGATACAGATGTCCAACTGTCTCGCCATCTTTTAGGTGGTCTTTCTGCCGGTCGATTTCCTGTTGGTACTTTATTTGCGGCTATATTGATCACTCTTTCAGAACATGCTCTTTCCACATGATCTCTCCAGTAGCGTCTTCTCAGTCTTCCCCATCGCACGACATCTTCCACATTGCAGATCTTTCTTATTTCAGAATTTCTTATTCTGTCTCGGAGTGTCGTTCCCGCAATGGATCGAAGAGTCTTTATTTCTGGGGTTCTTAGGAGACTTTTTGTTCTGATGGTGTCAGTTCTCGTTTCTATTCCATATGTCATTTTAGGACGTACGCATGTCTTGTAGATTCGAATTTTGCTCTCCTTTAGCATATTTTGTTTACAAACGTTTTTATTCGTATTAATTATTTTCAAATGAGATGTTTCGTTCTGACAGTGTCTGCTTGTGCTTCGATTTCGTTATTTATATCGCGGTTATTGATGATAAATATGTTATCAATTGTTCAAAAGCATGCTCTATATAGCAAAATATAAACCATTATCTCACAACTCTATAATATGTTTTGACTTATCTCAGTCTTGCTCTGGAACTATAACAAGTATAGTAGCTCATACAGCGAAGTAAGCATGGTTTCCTGAAGATATTTTCGTCACCAATTGAGCTCCATCAACACGGCAAATTTAGCCTCAACTCGGCCTGACGTAAGAGTCACTATTGTGTGCTGATTGTCGAAGATACCTAGTCTAATTCGTGCTATTTGAGAACAGGCGAGAGATCCATCGCTGGTGTCATGTGTTGAGGTCTGATTTATGTCCGATACCTTCCTGACTCTCGGATGTAAGAACGAGCAATCATTTTTATGGACCAGATAAAAATAGCACGCGTCGCCCTTGAACCAGCTTCACATTTAGATCAATATTAAGATATATTTTCTGCGTATGTTTTACAGTAGACGCTACATATTTTTATTGCGACTATTGTGATCACAATCCGTAAAATTATTTCATACGAAAAACATACGTTTTCATAATTAATACGAATGAAAACGTCTGTTTTCTAGAAGTTTTATTATATTTTATGGGAATAACATGTTTCGCCCTTCTAAGGCATAATCAAAAATGTTCCCATAAAATATAATAAAACTTCTAGAAAACTGACGTTTTCATTCGTATTAATTTTATTTATTTTTGTTCATTTATTTATTTATTTGTTTGTTTAGTTATTTATTTATTCATTCATTTGTTTATTTATTTATTTATTGATTTTTTTTTATTTTTTTATTTTTTTTTTTTTTTTATACATTATATAATACATTATACACAAATGAGACATTACAAACGATACAACATTTAGGCGACTCATTTGGACATAAAACGGTATTACAAAGACAAAATAAAACAAAACAACATGAGACCAAAAAAATCATACATATCAGAAGGAATCCAAATATGTCGACGTCAGTGAGGCAGTACTGTTTCCAGAATTTGTAACATTTTTTTATGAATACTGCCTCACTGACACTGAAAATGTCCAAATCCGAGATGATTAAATTCAGCGTCCGAATTGCTCTTCCTACTGGCATCACCAAAGGCAGGTTGGTTCTGCGTGAAGGAGTAAAGAACAATTGATGTCGGCGTTGTCGCAGGTAGTTATCAGGTACAAAAAGACCAATTTGCTCCAGAACATAGGGGTTCTCAATAGAGCCCCGAATCAGTTTGTAAAAATGTGTTGACAGTAATCCTTCCCTCCTCAGTTCGAGGGAGTTATACCCCAGCATACTCAAGAGAAATGCCGTTGGATAGAGCCAAGGATATACCCCGTACTCTCTCATGTACAGGGCTCTCAAGGATTTCTTTTGAACCCTCTCCAACATGAGAGAATACTGAGCCTCATGAGGACTCCATATCACGGCACCTCCCTCGAGTCTGCTTCTGACTAAGGAGTTATACAGAGTTCTAAGGACCCGGGTATCTCCGAAAACCCTAACAGTTCGAAGAACAAAACCCAGCATCTTTAACGAAACGTCACATACCTTCTCGATCTGAGCACGAAATGTCAATCGACTTTCGTAAATTATCCCAAGATCTCTGACAGTAGATACACGTTTGAGGCTTTCATTACTCATGGAATATCGATGATATGTAATGTAGTGCGCCCTAGAGAATGACATTATAACACATTTGGATATGTTGAAGTAAATCTGGTTGCTCTTGCTCCAATCCTGTCAATATCGGATTGCAAACGCAAACAGTCCTCCAATGTTGTTATTTTTAAGAAAAGTTTTAGGTCATCTGCAAATAAAAGAAATCGCGAGAAGTGAATTGCTTTCGCGACATCGTTTATGAAGATTGAGAAAAGAAGTGGACCTAGGTTTGAGCCTTTATTGTAGGGTAACATACAGTGATTGTTAATACAAGTTCAAATGAACAAACTTACAGTTAAATAAAGACATAGAAGGTTACTAGCCGCTTACCCGAAGCTGTTATAGAACGCAGCAGCACCCCTTCCTCAGCTTCGCTCAAACAATCCCTAGACCCGAATTTTTTCATTATTATATATTTAGTGTAATTCCACTTGCGTTTAACGTAGACCGGTTTCGGCATCTTGCTGCCATCTGGTAGACCAGAAGATGGCAATCTTGTTTTCTTTATTTAAAATGAACTTCTACCAAGAAATTTCAATTAAAAATATTAATTATTTAATATTTTATGAATATGAAATTTATTTAATACAGATATTTTTATTGGTTACAAATATTTATATTTATTCTGTAATGTTAAACGCGCTGCAGTCGATAAAACAGAAATCACGTTTTCGATTGTTTATTATTTCGTTTCATTATACACCGATCTTTGACCGAGCAATAAACATCTCAGGCGATAGATGAATGTGGGTCAAATAAATCGGAGATGATTGCGAAGATGTAACGATTGGAATAAAAGAGCAATTAGAAGAGAATATTTACACTTATTCTTGTTTATGCTCGTTTCAAAGACAATGGAAAAACCACGTCAGAAGCCAAAAATGCATGTTTTATTACAGTAAAAGTAATAATTATTATTAGTGAACTATGAAACAAAATGTTGCCTATGTAATTTGTTTTTGAATGTATACAAATACTTGTAGACAAATACTGGATTTTTACCCATTGCGGGTTAATCATTTTTAAGGATTAATTGTATCTCAATAAAGACGAAGATGTAAATTTTTTTGGAAACAGAATATGGTAGTTGAGGCGTTTACAGGACTTATGACTTGTCATTGGTTGGGTTAAGCGATCACTTTATGTAAACAACATTCCAATTATCTTAATAGATGGCGCTAGTGTAGATTGACCTACAAACAGTGAAGTTATTAAAAAATAGTAGCATATATACAAGTTCCAAAAATTTGTCAGACGTGATGTTGTAAGAAGGGCGAAATGGGGAATGTTGTAAACATAAAGTGATCGCTTAACCCAACCAATGACAGGTCATAAGTCCTGTAAACGCCTCAACTACCATATTCTGTTTCCAAAAAAAATACATCTTCGTCTCTATTGATATATAATTAATCCTTTATAATACAATTGCTCGCATCTCGATTTCTCCGACACACGTAGCCCATATTTTATATTTAATTAATTTGATCGTGCCACGTTTTTCCTTGATTTTTTTCTTTTACTTCTTCAAGTGCCCTGTCGGGTCCCCTCAACGTTGGCGAACACCTCGGCGAACCTGTCCCTGTCCTGCGCCGCTCGGAACAGCTCGTCCACACTTCGGATGCCGGTCCACTCCCTCACGTTTTGCAGCCAGGACATTTGTCTCCTTCCGGGCCCTCGGCGTCCCTTAATTTTCCCCTCCAATATCAGTTGGAGAAGGTGGTACTTTTTCCCACGCAGTATATGACCCAGATGTGAGATGCCATTACTTGATCCGTTTAAATGATATTTTATTTACTGTTTTTGATAACGTAAATTTCTTCCGCCTCTCTTAAAACACAGTTCACTTTTATATCACAGAGTACAGCTAGTTTCATAACAGTTCGATTACATGATTTATCAAATAATTTATTTATAATGCTAACCAAAACCGCAATGAACAAAGCATTGTATTCAAAGTGTTTCCAGGGAAAATGTTCAGATAACATTTTTTCCGAATTATTACTTGTGTGGGCCGATTACGTGTTGCATAATAGCGGTTCGCAACTGGTGGTATGCGGGAAGATTTTTTAAATTTATTTAAAACTATCATGTTGTTCGCATTAAAGTTGTATGTGAAGGAATAATTAATTAGACTAAGCTGGGCAGCTTTCGGAAACATGGGTTACATCCTTAAAAACCGGAAAATACCAATCAATCTGAAACGAAAAGTCTGCGAAGCCTGTGTTCTGCCAGTTGGTACTAATGGTCTTGAAACTGTTACATTGTCCAAACAATGTGCCGAGAAACAACGAGTGACCCAAAGAGCCACAGAAATACCCATATTAGGAATACGCCTAAGAGACAAAGTCAGAAACGATACGGTGAGAGATGAAACAAAGGTCACTGACATCATCCACCGGGTGGCGACTCTAAAATGGCAATGGGTAGGTCACGTAGCCAGAAGTTCAGATGAAAAGTGAAGGAAGACTTCTGACTTGGAGACCGTGGACGGCAAAGAAAAGTGCAGGGCGACTGCAACTACAGTGGAAGGATGATCTGAACAGAAATGTCGGTATAACCTGGATCCATTCTGCACAAGACAGACTGACATGGAAGCGAATGGAGGAGGCCTTTGTCCAGGAGTGGACGGGAATAGGCTGAGGAAGAATAAGAAGAAGATATGAAGACCTTTGTGGGAGAGTGGTTACGAGCTCTGACTTCCATGCCGAAGGTCCTGGGTTTGATTCCCGGCGATGGCAGTGTGATTGTCACACTGTCTTTGGTCTGGTGTAGAATTCACGTGACAATAAAATGGCGATAGATTGGCTACCTATCACATGTCACGAGAATCAATATAATAGCTAAAAAATAAAAATTGTATACAGTAATTGGGTCCAAACGACCTGTTGTGTACATAAAAAAAAAAAAAAAAACTTTTTTTATAAAATTTTGAATGTATACAATTACTTGTAGATGAATACTGGATTTTACCCATTGCGGGTTATCATTTCAAGGATTAATTGTATCTCAATAGAGACGAAGATGCAAATTGGAAACAAAATATGGTGGTCGAGGTCCTTACAGGACTTATGACCTTTCATTGGTTGGGTTAAGCGCACGCTTTATGTAGACATCTCCAGGCGTTATCTAGCAATACGTTAATGGCGGAAGCCTTTCACATTGCGTTAATAAAAATATCTTCTGCTTAATGCTTAATCCAATCTTCATAGATGGCGCTAGTGTGTAGATTGAACTAAAAAATGTGAAATGTGGTATTTCTTTGTAGCATATATACAATTTCCAAAAATTTGTCAGACATGGTGGTCGTAAGAAGGGTGGAATGAGGAATTTTGTAACATAAAGCGTGCGCTTAACCCAACCAATGACAGGTCATAAGCACCTCGCACCGAGTCTTGTAAGCACCTCGACCACCATATTCTGTTTCCAATTTCCATATTCGTCTCTATTGTGATACAATTAACTAACTAACTTACCATCACGCCGTCTCCCCGGAGGGGTAGGCAGAAAGAATGGAACGCCACACTGTTCTGTCCTGACATACGCCTCTCGCTTCCTCTACATTCATACATCTTGTCATGCACGCACGTCGATTTTTCCGACTCCTCACGTGACCGACATTCAATATTTGATTGATTTGATCGTGCCACGTTTTCCTCGGCCTTCCTCTATTTCTAGCTCCGTTCACGCCGTTTCCATATACCTTCTTTACCATTCTGTCTTCACTCATTCTTTCCATGTGTCCAAACCATCTTAATGACCCTTTCCTTATTTTGTTCATAACACTTTCATTCGCACCACATTCACTTCTTATACTTGCATTTGTCACTCTATCATATACAGATTTGCCACACATTCGTCTTAGAGATCTCATTTCTACTGCATTTATTCTACTTTCATCCTTCTTTTGCCAGTTCCATGCTTCACTTCCATACATAAGGGTCGGCACAAGAACACCATTGTGCACTGCCACATTTTTTATGGTATTGTTATTCGTAGCTTTTTTATTTGAGGTCTCAAAGGTTGACCATCGCTGTGGTATAATAGCCAACTGCTACAATTTCCCGGATTCGATAATCGCTAATCTTGCTGAAACTCCCGCTTATCTCTCAATAGCCGATTCCCATAACTATGGAGAGTAAATATTATAGCGCCAGGCCGAATTATAATACCGGGAAATCTTAAATAAAATGTATATTTACTTTCCCAGACATCTGGATTACATACATTCGTATTTACATGATGCGTCGATACTAAGATTAAGCTTATGACAGGTGTTATATAATATTTATTATATAATATCGGCCTTGTTGTACGTAGTGTTTTAATCTCTTAGAATGTGTGTTTAATAATATATTTCAGTATATAATAGAGTCAAATGCCGATATTATAAGAGAATACAGTGCAAGTAAAACTAAACAAACAAACCGTAATAAATTGTCTCACTACTCTATCTTGTCAAATCTTTCAAGCTTCCTCTACATTCATCAAGCGAGTCATGCACGCACATCGATTCTTCCAATTAACAGGGACGATCTTTAAAATTCGAACGAAAGCATAACGAACGCTAATTAAAACGAATGAAAACGTCTGTTTTCGAGAATTATAATTGGAATGAGATATCTCGCCTTACTGAGACATTTTGTTTGAGTTTAACTTCAATCTCGTTTCGTACTTTTGTCTGTTAACTATTATATTATTTATATTTGTGGTGGCATGTAATTAGCCTTACTTTATTTTTTCTAAGTGTTTTTTTTTCTAATATATTTTATTGATATCGCTGTATGTTACTCTTAATAAATAAATTATCAAATGATATAGGTACATCGTTTTTCAAGTAACAATATAATAATAAGACAACAATTATTTGAGCATTTAAATTTTTTCGGGTACATCATAAGATTATATATGTTTTTAAATGTGAATAATGATGTGATATAGCATACGTGAACGAACCGGATAGAGGTCTAGGGGACAAAACGCTTGGCTCCGGATCCAGGGGACTTGTATTCAAGCCTGGACACAACCAGATTCATTTCTCGTAATAATGAGCTCTTTTCTGCTCATATTGGGGATTGCACTCTAAATTCTATCACAATTTATATAATTATATTCTATATGAATGAATGTGTTTCGCCTGTCTAAGGCATTTTCAAATATCATTTGAAATTCGGGGACTGCCCTCTGCTGGGTCAATTTTTCAAATATAGTCAATCGCTCCTCGGCCTATTGGCTAAGCGTCATCACTTGTAATTTGACTAAGCAAAGTAATTTCTTGACTTTATCAGGCTTTTCCGTTTTATGTTTTATATTTTACACTAATGATAACGTTTGTTTGGGCAGTTCTAGTCATCTTCTAGATTCCAGAGTAGTCTATTGTCCAAAGCTTTCTTCTCTGTACTGTGAGCGTCTATTTGTTTTTATATCATGTATGGTGCTAATCTCGCATTACCTTGTATAACCTTACATTAACAAAGATGTTTTATTTTTTCTTAAACAGGCAAAACATATCATTCACATAAAATATGATAAAACTTCTAGAAAACGAATTATAAAACTTCAAGAAACAATAAACAATTTATTTAAATCCTTGTTTTTAATCTTATAAAATAATGGGAAATCGTGGTAAAACGATACAATCAAAACACAACCAAACCAATTTAATTGTAAATATTTTAGAATATGAATGTTAAATAGACTAGAGATATGTATCACAATAAAAGAGCGTGGCAGTCAATTCTCTTTTCCTACGCGTTTGTCAAAACAGTGTGATGATTGTTCATCGTTAAATTTATTATGATCGAATAATGTGAGTTTATTAAATAAACATTATTTATCCAGAGTCAACAAGGAGCTGAGTACCTCATTTTTAACATAGGCACACTGGCCTTGCCTTGAAATATAATTAAACAGTAATACACTCCAGCCATTTCTACACAAGTGTTATTTCCTTGGAGAGGCTAGTAATTATTTCGTTAAACAATACATTGGTTAAAAAATGAATGACATATGTATAACGATTGATATTCATCGTCAAGTTCAGCGTTATAACCCTCGGTAGATCTTACAGAGTCATTCATTCATTCATTTCTTGGCGCTACATCCCGGTGTGGGACTTCGCCTCCTCCACAACGGTCCTCCACTGACTTCTGTCTCTGGCCATCTCTCTCCATTCCCCAGCTCCTTCCATTTTCTCCTAATTTTGTACCACGCAATCCTTCTTTTTCTCGCGAGGCACCCATCTGGATATAATTTGTGGTGTTCTACCCTTTCGCATTCTTTCCACATGGCCAGCCCACCGTAGGCGTTGAAACATACAGAATCTCACTACTGTTTCCGGGTTATTAGTTCTTCATGTTCAAGGTTTCTTTTAATTCTGTAAGTCCCATCCTCCATCGTGGCTCCAAATTTTTTTCTCAGTATTAGAGAGTATCTATCTTTATATTTCGCTTGATTTCTCTTCGACAGCGTCAGCACATACTGTTTTGTCTCCCAACATGCAGAATCACCTTGTTTTAGGTTATACTGGTGGGGATAGCAATCTGCTGGACATGATCGCTTCGGAGATCTACATTTTTCATGTTGATGTGACAATGTTTAAAAGGAAAATACTCTAAATATTATAGAGTATTCAGCCTCATTAGCGTCATACAAATTCTTGTGTTTCTAGGTCGATGTACTTTATTCTTCCAATTGGGCGATTTAAATGCATTTTTGTTTTTATTTATTTATATTCATTAAAAATTACACCTTTTAAAAATTATTACTTATTTATTTATTTATTAAGGGTTACAAACGAAATCCATCACAAGCATATTTAAAAAAAATAGAAACAATAAAGTAAGGCCAATTTACATACTACCACAAATATAAAATGATAGTTAACAGTTAACAGACGACAGTGTGAAACGAGATTGAAGTTAAATTAAGACAAAATGAGACTTAAAAAAATATTAAATCGTTAAAAATAATAATAGTAGTGGAAATAAAAATAGAAAAGTAATATATTATAATATCACGTTATATTATGGTCGCATCCACGTTGCTCTGATCATTTTTTTTTAATTTCGCTAGTTTAAATGGAAAACATCAATGTCTCCAAAATGCTTATTGCAGCTGTCACAAATTCAATTCATCTAAGCGCTCTGAGCGTAGTTAGTGTGATAAACAGGAAGATGGAAAACTTGACTCGCGGTGTGTCTTGTCAAGCAACATCATATCATTAAGAGTACGTCATAGGGGTATTGAGTGTCAATTTGCAGAGAAGCTCAGAGTTATCAATTTTAAAGTGAATAATTTTATGAAGAAAGATCATATATTATCATTAAAAGTACGTCTATTTTCAAGAGATTCCGAGAAGTGCAAAAATTTGATGCAGAATTCACATTCTTTTTCTGTTTAAATCTTACTCATTTTTCTTCCCGCCCACAGGAGTAATAACTCAATTCGGACTTAAAACATATCCAATAAGAAGCCATTTGGATCCAATAATTTATTATTTAAATCGATTTGAATCATTTTGATTATTTTAAGGTTATTCAATTCAATTTGCATAGATTTCAATTGTCTTATATTTAAGATTAACATTGTATTAAAATTTCATTACGAGATAGATAAAGTATTCTGCATTACAGATAATAAAAAGACATTAATTCGGAAATATGCAGACAATATTTTTATCGTTTTTTCATAGATGGCGTGAATCAATTGTGACAAGAAAATAAAAACCATAAATTGTTGATAACTTAATTTCGATTTAACAGCTTTATTGTTATGATTATATTTGGTTAAAATTTAAAAAAAAATGTAATTAAAAATATTAATTTAGAGAATGATTTATAAAAATATATAAAATAGTACATTATTCATGGACTATTAGTAAATTAACGATTTTTTTCTTAAAAGTAAATTATTTCTGTAACTATGAAAATACAGTAATATTAAGATATAATTTTTTTTTTAATTAAACGGAAATTTCATATCTATTGAGTTTTATTTCCATTTTAAATGTGTATTTTCCATCAGTTTCAGCAGCTAATTTAAATACTTGAAAACACGTACATTTATTATGAATGTCCATAATTAGGAATTATTCTTAATTATGGAAATCCATGAACGATACACGACAGAATCTCAAATGCTGATATAAGAAAGGATTTTTTTTTTTGTATACAACAGGTTTTTCGGACCCTATTACTGTATACATTTTACATAAATTTTACAAAGGTACATTTTACATACATATAAAATACATGTTAAAATAAAACAATTAAAGTAAAATAAAACAATATTAGCAGTTGTGGTATGTACCTATATGTTCCTTAAAGGACGTATAGGTCATTTGGAAAATGTCCACATTGACTGACACCTCATTCAAGAGCACCATACCCCGAGTCATTGTATGCTGCACCTAAGAGGTATGGGCTATCAATGAGGATACGGAGTATTTTAAATCCTAAGATCATCAATGTACCCTTTCTTCTTGATTCGAGACTGCGGTTTTCTGTTGAGCGGAAGAAGGTATTATGAACAAAATTATGAAAGGATCGCTGCGTTGGTTCGGACATATGGAACGCATGGATGGAGAAAGAATGGTTAAGAAAGTATACGTTAATGGTGTAAATGGGGTACGGGCATCCGTACCGTTAAAATATTGCGTTATTTTATAAACTTTGTTATGATTCTCTTTATTGCTAATAACCTTATCTTCGACAGGATGTTTACTACTGTAATGGAAATCGTATTAAACAAGCTTAGTTATAAAGTGTAACCGCAAAATTAATACGAATAAAAAAAAATTACTAATACCTGAATAATAATAAAAATATCAAAGGCCTCCGACTATGACTGACCCTACAAAACGGAAAAAACTTTATTTTTTTTATTTTTAGATAAACTTAAGGCGTTTACACTGTGGAACTCTATAATGACGAATTTTTATATATTAAAACACTACTCCATTGTTTTGGCTGAAACACTATGATACTTTAACATTATTAACTGTTAAATGAAAAAACTTTGTTTTATGTATCACAATTGTATTTTTTTTTTAATTTAATAGTTTATATTATTAAAACACTGTTTTTACCCTTTTGAGTTTATTTTTCGCGACATGTTTCGAAGGCTTTACACCTTCATCATTGTGAGAACGATATAAACTCGTTCTCCCGATGATGAAAGTGTAAAGCCTTCGAAACATGTCGAGAAAAATAAACTCAAATGAGAACGAATAGTGTTTTATTAAAAAAATAAAAAAAGCTTTAAAAATACTGCTTTACAGATATTTACTATCATTAAATGCTAATAATATTACTAAAGGCCATATTATTTCAATCATTTTAATTCCATATCAAATATTTATTTATTATTTATTTTATATTCACTATCACTTTGTGTTGTGGATTTGCTTTTGAATATTTTTTTCTAAACATTTTATTTTCACAATACTTTTTTTTACTTTTCACAAATATGTTTCGGGTCACAGACGCCCTTCCTCAGCGTAGAAAATTAAAATGTTAAAATGTCTTCCCTTAGAAAGGCGTCTATGGCCCAAAATATGTTTGTGATAATTGCAAAAAAAGTGTACAAAATAGAATGTTTCTAAAAAAATATTAAAATTTATTTTCTACATTATGTAAATTATAGCAGCTAGAAATATTATTTTCTTTGGTATAAAAGAAAGTTCTTAGAAGTCATACACTTTTTAACAAATCAAATACTCACCAATTTACCTTCAAAACAACTTCAGAAAGGAACTCGTTCAAATATTTTTGTTGAATGTTTTCAAGCATGAAATATATTGAATTTTCTCTTTCACGAAATATTTTCTAGATGAGAGGACAAATATATTAAATGTGTTGACTTATTTCATTTCTCACTGTAATGAGATTTTTTATATACAAATGTGTAAGATGCCAATTTAAAATATGTATTTGATTCTAAGTAATAGAAAAATATTTTATTCATGTTGAATAATAAATAGTGATGAAAATGCTGTAATTTTTCCTTTTACAGTAAATTGATATCATCATCATCATCATCATCATCAGCCGTCTGTCATCCACTGCTGAATGTAGGCCTCTCCCAAAGCCCTAAATTGATATAAATACAGTTAATTGTATTTAATATGTACAAGGAAATAAAATGAAAGAGGCGTATTAATTGTTTCTTTGTTCTTTATTTAACAAACAATTATAAATATTAACAATACAAAAACACTCAATTTAGTACAAAAACATTAATTCTTCATTCATATTTCAAGTTCAATAATACAAACATATTTTTGTGAATGTCTGCATACAATCGCCATTCAGATTTGATATGTAAACACAACTGTTATACACTAAACAGATCCTCAATCATATCTGATCTTGATTCATCCACGCGTAGACAGATCACGGCTGTCTCGATGTTAACTTCATGAACATCATGGTCTCCTAGTAACCTCAATTGACCCTACAGCGATCACTTCACTACAACGGCTAGAGTAGACATTTCAACTTCTACTCTAAAAAATCAAATAGTCTTAAATCATAATGTGCGAGAAAGTAAGGCATCGCTTTAGACTTTTCACGCTCAGATGTCTCGCGAGTCTCCTCTCGGGGAGTGGGACTGTTCCAAGATGTAATTGGATGTCGCTTCAGAACTCGTCGTCCTCTTCCACGACCGGCAGGGAGCACTGGCGCGTGTAGGGCCCCGGGGGCGAGGAGAGGGCCGCGGTCCAGCCCGGGACGTCCCTCGGAGACTCGCACAGGAAGGTTAAGCTCGCGGGGCAGTCGTAACCTCCTTGGCGGAGCACGAGGCCCGAGCGCGCGCCCCTGTGAAGGCGCTGGCACGTCGTGTGGCGAAGGTTCATCACGCCAAGGGGGCGGCACGTCTCTGGCGGGTACAGCACGGCGAAGTGCTCCAGAGTGGTGCGGTACACCTTCAGCTGCACTCGCTGCTCGCCGCTGGCGGGGCACAGCATCACCAGCTCACCGCTCTTCTCTTCAGCAGACGCGTGCGCCATCTCCTCCTCGTCTTCCTCTGGGATTGTGGAGAACCTCTCCTGGCTGTAGGCGTAGGCCATGACTTGCGGCATCTTTGATTTCTTCTTCACAAAATTTACGAACTTGAAACTTTTGGCTAACACCAAAAAATACTTTATAATCGCGGTACTAAGTACTGGAAAAGCGAATTGAATTTATTTTGTATTATTCGCGATTAGAACAGATTTTGTTTTTTATTAACTTTGCTCATACGAGTGTTCTATTCAGCTTTGAGATAACTTGTGAAGAACGAACGCTCAGGCGCCCGCTTATATAGGCGTCCGCCTCGTGACGCGCCGCACACACTGGCGCCGTCCACCAATACACTCGCCCTTCGTAAATAATAGCTAGTCCACGGCTCGTTACATATTTATTCTAAATTCATAATCCTTAAACGATTATTGAAGTACTCCAGGTTCTTTTCCACAATAGTTCTGCCTCTCTTTTATTTCTACATTCAGGTCAACAGCTCAGTGCAAAAGATTTCTTCAAAAAAGACATCCAATTCCCAGCAATTTGCGACTGATATTTTTTATCTTAAACAATATAAAGTATTGATTAATTTCGCTGATTTTATAGTCTGAATCGTATTATACAATACACAGAGTACTTTTACTGTCGCGTATACTAGAAACAAATTATGTAATACATATTAATGTAATAATGGATTTGGCAAAAGAAAGATGAAGTAGAATAAATGCAGTTGAAATGAGATCTCTTAGACGAATATGTGAAAATATGTGTATGATAGAGTGTCGAATAAAAATATAATTTGTGAATGCAGTGCAAATGAAAGTGTTATGAACAAAATAATGAAAGAAACATTAAATCAAATCAAATCAGTTTATTAACTTAAAAGACATTATAAACAGCAAAATGTTTAAGGCATCTATTGAGTACAGGTAAAATATTCTAAAAATACAACATAGTACCAAGAACGCATTAGAGATGGTTCGACATTAGGAAGACAAGATTAGAATTAAGATGGTTTGGACATATGGAAAGAATAATTTAAAAAATAATGTGAACGATGTAAATGGAACCATAAATTGAGTAAGATCGAGGAATACGTGGTACGATCAAATAAAACAAATATCGAAAGTCGGCCAGGCGAGGAGTCGGAGAAATTGAAGTGCGTGCATGACGCGATGTGTGAATGTTGAGGAATCGAGAGAAGTGTATCAGGAAAGAGATGTGTGGCAGTCCATTCTTTCTGCCTTTCCCTTGGTTGGTTTGAAAAAACTATATTTTATTTTTAATAGCGTAAACGTAAAAATAAAACGTGACTTGCTTACATTTTTATTGCTTCTTAAACAAAGGTATAAAACTCCATATTCAATTATCAATATGTGATAGCAAGACAATACACGCCATTCCCATATAATATAATAAAACTTCTATAAAACAGAAGTTTTCATTAATACTTATACATTGCATACATTAATAATTAATTTTCCGTGCATATTTTAAATATATACATTTCGATTATTCTATCACTCATATATTCATAAAAACTACTTAACATACTAACTAACTAACTAACCATCGTGCCATTTCCCCGGAGGCAGAGACGATGATTCGCCACAATCCACTGTCCTGGCATACCTCTCGGGCTTCATCTACGTTCATACATCGTACCATACACGCACGTCGATTATTCCGACTTCGAATGTGACCGCCTTTTAGTAATTGATTAATTTGGTCATGTCATGTTTTCCTCGGTCGTCCTCGGCTTCTTTTTCCACTCATGCTGCTTGTGTACAACTTTCTTACCATTCTACTCTCATCCATTCGTTCCATATGTCCAAACCATCTCAGGGATCCTTTTTTAATTTTATCCATGATGCAGTCATCTGCCTTACATTTCTTTCTTATTTCATCGTTCGGTATTCTATCATACAAAGTTTTCCCGCACATTCTTCTTAGTGATCTCATTTCTACAGCGTTTATCCTGCTTTCATCCTTCTTTTTCCAGCTCCAAGCTTCACTTCAATACATGAGGGTTGGCACTAGAACTCCATCTTGTAATCTTTGCTTCTGTGGATATATTTATATTTCTTCTACTTAACATTTCACTAGGAAAAATAACAACAGCAATATCTATGTCCTTTTTCAATATTTTATTTTTAATAGCGTCAAAGTGAAAAAAAAATGTGACTTGCATGCATTTTCATAGCTTCTAGAACTAATTCATTAATTATCAATATAACAAAGCGAGACACGTTATTCCAATAAAAATAATAGTAGGACTTCTAGAAAACAGAAGTTTTCTTTCATACTAATGCACTGTACACAATAATTTTCCATGCATCTTTTAAATATTAACATATCGATTATTCTATCACTTACATATTCATAAAAAACGTATTTTTAAATATTTCATTAACCCTTAACGTACCGTGTTCAAAACAAAACGCTTGCTCCCATGTGGTAAGTTCAGTTTACCGCTAACTTTATCTAAATATCAAGCATATGACTAGATGAATCAAAATTTAATTTATGTCATCTTGTAGGGAATTTCATTAGGAATAGATCGATATCTATAACATACATGGATTATTTGAAAAACATATCATTATTAATTTTTTTCTGGAACCATGCGATTTCTGATATGTAATGCGTCATAGCATACGGTCGACTAAACATCGTCTGCCGGTCGGGTCGAAACTTGTATGCACGCCGGGCCGGCGGGGCGAAGATAAAGGCACCTAGGCAAAATGTATAGTACGTTCAAGACAACGAGTACGTATTAATATTTGTCCCTTTTGGTAAAGTGTTAATATTTTCACAGTTCTGATATTATTAACTTACGTGCTGCGTTTTCATCCAGTCGGTATTATTACGTACCTATTGAAAAGGTCAAAGATATAATTTATAATACGTTCAAAACAGCGAGTAAGTATTTGTCACTTTTGATAAAGTTGTAAATATTAGCAAAACAAATTCTACCTTAACACGAATGAAGGTGAGGGCAGTCTTAGAAAATATTTTTTTGGGATGAAGGAAGTAATTTTTTGCTTTTTTTTTTATTACGAAATATTGAAAACACTTCAATGGAGGATTACAATTTTTTTTATAATATTAGGGTCCATAGGTTTTAAGAAAATCAACTTTAAATTGGCAGTGGAAACTCAATTTACCACATGGCAACGCGACGGTTAAGAAAAATATCAACAGCAATGCTTTGTCCTAAATGACGATCTGGTGTAATCTCGAGTAACCTAAATATTTATTACATTTTGAATGTATACAAATACTTGTAGACGAATACTGGAGGCGTGGAATCTCCAGGATAGGACCAGAATCTCCAGGCGTTATCTAGCAATACGTTAATGGCGGTAGCCTTTCATATTGCGTTAATAAAAAGATCTTCTGCTTAATGCTTAATCCAATATTCATAGATGGCGCTAGTGTGTAGATTGAAATATAACATGTGAAGTGTGGTGTAACATAGTAGCATATACACAACTTCCAAAAAATTGTCAGACATGGTGGTCGTAAAAAGGGTGGAATGGGGAATGTTGTATTACATAAAGCGTGCGCTTAACCCTACTAAATGACAGGTCACAAGTCCTGTAAACACCTCGACTGCCATACTCGTATTCTGTTCCCAATTTGCATCTTCGTCTCTATTGTGATACAATAAATCCTTTAAATATTTACTTTCCAACAATGTTTCTTACAGACGTTAGAGGAATAGCCATTAGAGCTGAACCTCTGTAAGCCATTAGATCCAAGTCCAAGCGTTAAAAGCTTGCTGCTACGTGGATTGAGACATGAAAGTCCACCACACACGTGATTGGAAAACTGCAGACGTTCATCAATGGGTCTCTTTGCACATTTTAAAATCTTCTGTTCCCAGATAATCTAATACCAATCTTCGGTAATGGCAGACGAATATTTTTATAAATTTCGAAAAATCGAATCTATCCAAATTTGTCCGCAATAACGACAACAACAACAACAACAAACCATCATGCCGTTTCCCTGAAAGAGCGGGCAGAGAGAATTGATTGCCACATTACTCTATCCTGACACACCTCTCTAGATTACTTCACATTCTTACAGCGATTCATATACATACGTCGATTCTTCCGACTTCCAAAATTCAACTAATTATCTAACCATCACGCCGTCTCCTCGAAGGGGTAGGCAGAAAGAATTTAATTTTCCTGACATTTTTTTCTCGGTTCCTCAACATTCATACATCGCGTCATGCACGCGCGTCGATTTCTCTGACTCCTCACGTGGCCGACATATATATCAATAATTGATTTATTTGATCGTGCCACGTTCCTCTATTTCTAGTTCCATTTACATCATTAACATATATTTTTTTTACCATCCTTTCTTCATTCATTCTTTCCATGTGTCCAAACCATCTTAATGATCCTTACTTTATTTTGTTCATAACACCATCATTCGCACCGCATTCACTTCTTATATTTTCATTCTACACTATATCATACACAGATTATCCACACATTCGTCTAAGAGATCTCATTTCTACTGCATTTATTCTACGATTTTTATTTATACGATTTATCTATGAAGGTCATTTATAAAAGATAAATTGAATATTTCAATATTATTAAGAGTTCAATATAAAATATCAATAATCATTGAAAATCTTGCTACACCCAAGTACAAATTGGTGTAAAATCTAAATGTATTTGTAATGGTGTAAAATTCCAGATGTTTTTCTATATTTTTATATTATACATTCAAAAATAAGAATTATCGCTAAAGAACTCCTTGTGAAAAAATCATCAATATGTTTCATGCTTGACAACTTTAAATGAAAATATTTTTGAAAGAATTTCTCTCTGAAGTTGTTTTGAAGGTAAAAAAGTCGTAGAATATTTGAAATATTAAAATCACTTCAAATAATATTCCATCATTTTTACAATTACTAGCAAAATTATCAATTATTTTGGCGAAATGAAGATGAAAAAAATACAATATCACAATTGTTGGGGAGACCTATGCTTTCTTTCAAAGTCAGTTAGTTAGTTAAATAGTTGCGCTATTAATATTATTTTTCTTGAAACTATCATTCCTTTGGTTTTTTTTAATTATTTGTCGGCATAGCTCATTGCATTGTCATTATATTTGTGTTGTGTAAGGAAATAAATCAAAAGAGATGTATTAATATTTATTTTATCATATTTATTTTAAAAAATCCATAATATTAACAATACAGCACATAATTATACATAAATTACATCGATTCCACATTCATATCTTAAGTTCAACAATACAAACATTTTTCTTTGAATGTCTCCATACAATCACCATTCAGATTTATGATGTATACATAACTGTATATTATATGCATTTTTATGATAGTGAAACATATTATAATTTGTTCACAATGCTGACATTGAGGGCGATATTGTGATCGATGATTATCCGATTTTTTTCATCTTACTTCTTGCACTTCCGGTATCCTAGTAACCCCAGTCGACCCTACAGCGATCGCTTCACTACTACGTCCAGAGTAGATATTTCAACTTCTACTCAAATAGTCTTATAACAGAATCACAATTGTGCGAGAAGGCAAGGCGCCGCTCTGGACTCTCTCGCTCAGACGTCTCGCGACTCTCCCCTCGGGGAGTGGGACTGTTCCAAGATGTAATTGGATGTTCCTTCAGAACTCATCGTCCTCCTCCACGACCGGCAGGGAGCACTGGCGCGTGTAGGGCCCCGGGGGCGAGGAGAGGGCCGCGGTCCAGCCCGGGACGTCCCTCGGAGACTCGCACAGGAAGGTTAGGCTCGCGGGGCAATCGTACCCCCCCTGGCGGAGCACGAGGCCGGAGCGCGCGCCCCCGTTAAGGCGCTGGCACGTCGTGTGGCGCAGGTTCATCACGCCGAGGGGGCGGCACGTCTCTGGCGGGTACAGCACGGCGAAGTGCTCCAGAGTGGTGCGGTACACCTTCAGCTGCACTCGCTGCTCGCCGCTGGCGGGGCACAGCATCACCAGCTCGCCGCTCTTCTCTTCAGCAGACGCGTGCGCCATCTCCTCCTCGTCTTCCTCGGGGATTGTGGAGAACCTCTCCTGCCTGTAGGCGTAGGCCATGACTTGCGACATCTTTGATTTCTTCTTCACAAAATTTACGAACTTGAAACTTTTGGCTAACACCAAAAAATACTTTAATTTCGCGGTACTGAGTACTGGAAAAGCGAATTGAATTTATTTTGTATAATTCACAATAAGAACGGATTTTGTTTTTTTTATTAACTTTGCTCATACGAGTGTTGTATTTAGCGTTGAGATAACTTGTGAAGAACGGGTTGCTCGGGCGCCCGCTTATATAGGCGTCCGCCTCGTGACACGCGCCGCGCACACTGGCGTCGTGCACCAATACACTCGCCACTTGTCAATAATAGCTAGTCCACGACTCGTTACATATTTATTCTAAATTCAAAATCCTTAAACGATTACTTAAGTACTCCAGGTTCTTTTCCACAGTAGTTCTGCCTATCTTTTATTTCCAGATTCAGATAAACAGCTCAGTGCTGATGACTTTTTTCTAAGAAGACATCCAATTCACAATAATTTGAGTTCGATAACTTATTATCTCAAACGATTTAAAGTATTGATTAATTTCGACGAATTTTATATTTGAATCATATTATATAATATGCAAAGTATTTTTACTTTCGCATATGTAAGAAACACACTATGTAATACATATCTTCATGGATTGAAGCTACAAAAGAAGGATGAAAGTAGAATACAAGCAGTAAAAATGATATCTCTTAATAATCAAATCGAATATAGAGAAAATCTATGTATGAAAGATTGTAGAATGAAAATATAAGATTCGAATGAAAAATATATTAAGATATACACACGAAAGAATGATAGAAGGATGAATGGAAAAAAATATGTTAACGATGTCAATAGAAATAGAAATAGAAAGACCGAGTAAAACCTGACAGGTCAAATAAATCAAATATTGAGAAATCGACGTGTTTGCATGACACGATCTATGAATTTTGAGGATTCAAAAGAAGCATGCCAGGAAAGAAAAGTGTAGAATTTGATTATTTCTGCCTACCCCTCGAGGAGAAGGCTTGATAGTTAGTTAGTTAGTTACATAGTTATCTTCATAAACGTTTTATTTTGTGTGAAAAATCTATATTTTAGTTTTAGTACGAAAAATGAAAATGCGACAAGCTTACATTTTTATTGCGTCTTAAACAAAGGCATAAAACTCCATATTCAATTATCAATATATGATAGCAAGACAATACAAGTCATTACAATAAAATATATTAAAACTACTATAAAACAGAAGATTTCATTCATACTAATGCATTGCATACGTTAATTAATTTTCCATGCATATTTTAAATATTAACATTTCGATTATTCTACCACTCATATATTAATGAAAACAATTTACTAAACATTTCATTAGGAAAAATACCAACAGCAAGCGGTGCCCTATATGACGGTCTAGTATAATCTCAAGTAACCTCAATATTCACGCGTTCAAAGCTAGTTGATACATGAATTTAGACATGAAAGTCCACCACACACGTGATTAGAAAGCTGCAGATGTTCATCAATAAGTCTGTATCGTTCTTTGAACATTTTAGAATCTTCTGTTCCCAATTAATCTAATACCAATCTCCGGTTAATGGCAGACGAATATTTTTATCAATTTCGAAAATCGAATCTATCCAAGTTTGTCTTAAACAACAACAAACCATCACGCCGTTTCCCTGAAAGGGTAAACATAGAGAATTGAGCGCCACACTACTCTATCCTAGCACACATCTCTAGATTCCTCCACATTTTTACAGCGAGTGATTCACGCAAGTCGATTCTACCGACTTCAAATATGGCGTACCTTTAATCCTTGATTAATTTGGTCATGCCATGTTTTCTTCGACTCCGTAATCCATCTACATCGTTAACGCAGACTTTCTGACCATTCTTTCTTCATCCATGCGTTTCATGTGTCTGAACCAAAGCTATGATCCTTTCATAATTTTATTTATAATGCTTACATCTTCTCTACACTCCTTTCAGATATCAGCATTTGAAATTCTGTTATATATCGTTTTACCACACATACGTTTTAGGGATCTCATCTCATTTATTCTGTTCTCATCCTTCTTTTGCTAGGTCCATGGTTCGCTTACATGCATAGGTTTTTTTTAATATTTATATTTTGATATTGCCTTGAAATAACATTCTGAAATCGCTCTTTAAACCAAAGCATGCTTCATCATCATCATCGTCAGCCTATATCCGTCCACTCCTGGATGTAGATCTCCTGTATATGCTTCCATGTCTGTCGATCTTGAGTAACACGCATCCATGTCGTACAGGTCTCTTACAACATGCTTACCTTACAAAAACTTAATCAAATCTATTTTATCAAAATCGGATAAAAATCATATTAACTCTGTTGTAGAAAGTTATGTATAAGAAAGGAATGTAGAGCGGAAGAAGGTATTATGAAAAAAAATATGAAAGGATTGATGCGTTGATTCAGACATGTGGAGCGCATGGTCGGAGAAAGAAAGGTTAAGAAAGTATACGTTAATGATGTAAATGTAGTACGGAGTCGAGGCAGACCGAGGAAAGCATAGCATAACCAAATTAATCAAATTTTAAAGGTTGGTCATGTTAGAAGTCGGAAGAATCGACGTGCATGTATGACTCGCTGAATGAATGTTGAATAAGCTAGAGAGGTGGGCCAGGATATAGTAGTGTGACGGTCCATTGTCTTGCCTACCCCTGCGGGGAAACGGCGTAATGGTTTGTTTTGTTAGTTTTTACTCTGTTGTAAACTTATTATATGCTTGGAATTATATGTGTACCTGAGAGCCATTAAGTCTTAAGTGATATTCTGTCCGATATCCGTCACATTGTATGTATTATATTATTGTATAGTAAGAAGTAACCATTAATACAGACTATCGCCCTGGACGCACCCAAAACCTTGTGAAAATCTGACATAACTATCATTACTCATTTTGGCCAAAAACTCACATAAGACATTATGGCTCTCACGCACCATGAAACTTTCTTGTAATTTATTTATTTTATTTTAATAAAAAAAAGACTTTGTACTGGAGTGATATTCCCATGATATCGTAACAACCTATAATGCCAACATCGGTTGGCGAGACACCATTTTTATAACAAATATATATTTATGTAAAAGAAAAAAAGATAAAGAAAAGAATTGTGATATTGTGTTTTAAATCAAGCATTTAATAATGTTTGAGTATCATCGTTTTTCCACTAAAATAATTGATTATGTTCCTAGTACATAATTGTAAAAATTAATGAGAATTATCTTGTGATTTTATTCTTTTAAATACTCAACTTGTTTTTTACCTTCAAAACAACTTCAGAGAGAAATTCGTTCATCTATTTTCGTTTAAAGTTATCAAGCATGTAATGTATTGGATTTTTTTTTCCACAGGGAGATTTGCCTCTTTTGCGAAAATTCTTCTTTCCGAACGTATAATAAAAAACACATGGAAAAACACGTGGAATTTCACACCATTTAAAAGATTTTTCAACTTGTGCGTGACAAATTTTCAATGCTTAGGTATAGAAATTTTATATCTGAGTATTCATTTTATTAAATAGTGAAGATATTAATATCATTTTTCTTGGAACTTTATTTATATGCATAGTTCATTGCATTATCATTGTTATTTGTGTTGTGTAAGGAAATAAATCAAAAGAGATGTATTTATATTTCTTTTATCATATTTATTCAACAAAAATCATTAATATTAACAATACAACAGATAATTATACATAAATTACATTGATTCTACATTCATATCTTGAATTCAACAATACAAACATATTCATTTAAATGACTCCATACTATCACCATTCAGATTTGAGATGTATACATAACTGGATTTTATATACATTTTTATGATAGTGAAACATAATTGGTTCACTATGCTGACATTGAGGGCGACATTGTGATATATTGCGATTCCAAAGATTATCCGATTTTTTTTCATCTTACTTCTTGCACTTTCTGGTCTCCTAGTAACCCCAGTCGACCCTACAGCGATCGCTTCACTTATACGTCCAGAGTAAACATTTCAACTTCTACTCAAATAGTCTTATAACAGAATCACAATTGCGCGAGAAGGCAAGGCGCCGCTCTGGACTCTCTCGCTCCGACGTCTCGCGACTCTCCCCTCGGGGAGTGGGACTGTTCCAAGATGTAATTGGATGTTCCTTCAGAACTCATCGTCCTCCTCCACGACCGGCAGGGAGCACTGGCGCGTGTAGGGCCCCGGGGGCGAGGAGAGGGCCGCGGTCCAGCCCGGGACGTCCCTCGGAGACTCGCACAGGAAGGTTAGGCTCGCGGGGCAATCGTACCCCCCCTGACGGAGCACGAGGCCGGATCGTGCGCCCCCGTTAAGGCGCTGGCACGTCGTGTGGCGCAGGTTCATCACGCCGAGGGGGCGGCACGTCTCTGGCGGGTACAGCACGGCGAAGTGCTCCAGAGTGGTGCGGTAAACCTTCAGCTGCACGCGCTGCTCGCCGCTGGCGGGGCACAGCATCACCAGCTCGCCACTCTTCTCTTCAGCAGACGCGTGCGCCATCTCCTCTTCGTCTTCCTCGGGGATTGTGGAGAACCTCTCCTGCCTGTAGGCGTAGGCCATGACTTGCGACATCTTTGATTTCTTCTTCACAAAATTTACGAACTTGAAACTTTTGGCTAACACCAAAAAATACTTCAATTTCACGGTACTGAGTACTGGAAAAGCGAATTGAATTTATTTTGTATAATTCACAATTAGAAACGATTTTTTTAAGCTTTGCTCATACGAGTGTTTGTATTCAGCGTTGAGATAACTTATGAAGAACGAACGCTCGGGCGCCCGCTTATATAGGCGTCCGCCTCGTGACACGCGCCGCACACACTGGCGCCGTGCACCCATACACTCGCGCGGGAAATAATAGATTTTCCACAGTTTGCCTTTTCCATCATCGTCATCTGTACTGGATCGAGTTAGCGGGACGATGACAATTGACGGCAGAAAAAATATGATACTCGTAAATTACCACGGCGGGTGACGCCGGCGATACGCTCCTCTCTGGAGACGGGATCGTATTTCATACATAAATCACTAGTTAACCTTTGGGCAAATGAAACCCACGAATAACGCATTCACATTAACACCAGACGGCGTATTTCAAGGTATAATATCCAAGTTCAAGGTATAAAAAATGTTCCGTTATACACAATATGAAATCTCAAACGAATTACGCCTATCAAAATATTTTGGATATTTATTATTCCTAGAACAATGATAAAATATTCCTGATTATCTTACCGTTTGAAATATGTCGAGAACAACAAAATGAAAGGATAAAAATGCAGTTTCAATTCACATAAATGAAAACATCTAAGTTTTATTATATTTCATATTATGAATGACTTGTTTCGCCATACTAAGGCATTATCAATTGCCATCATATTTAGTATTGCCTTAGGAAAAATCTTCATTATATTATTTCACGTGTTAAAACTATAGTTATAGTAAT
Organism: Lepidostoma basale; assembly: GCA_022606425.2. NCBI lineage: Eukaryota > Metazoa > Arthropoda > Insecta > Trichoptera > Lepidostomatidae > Lepidostoma > Lepidostoma basale. The sequence continues at coordinate 179,268 of JAHDVF020001482.1, forward strand.
TAATATTTTTAATTGAAATTTCTTGGTAGAAGTTCATTTTAAATAATGAAAACAAAAAATCGTATAAAGCATTCACTTTGTGGTAAGACGTTTGATTTTTTTTTATTACTTATATTTAAAATAAAATCGAAATAAAAACACTGCACTTTGTTTATCACCACTATGTTATTTTAATTGCCGTGTTAGTTATTACGGTTTTAAGTTATTACGAATCTCTGAGGAAGCTTGCGTACAAGCGAAACTAGTCAGCAATTAAAATAACCGCATAGTGGTGAAAAACAAAGTGCAGTGTTTTTATTTCTATTTTTTTTTTTTAATAATAATTTTTTTTAATTAAAATTAACAATTTGATACAAAATTTCTTTATTATTATATATTTAAATAGTCCATTGTTTTGGCCGAAACACAAATTGACACAGGAACAAATACACGTAAAGATTCGAAAAATCACGAAAATTTGACATTTGATATATTATTGTAACACCTGATGATCGTCAACATTGGTTGATGAAAGAACTGTCGCGTAAAATAAAATAAAATACAATTGTGATACAAAAAACCAAGTTTATTCATTAACAGTTTAAAATTATATATTTAGTATGCTTCCACTTGCGATTAACGTCGACCGAAATAACAGCAAGCTGCCGAAACCGGTCGACGTTAAACACAAGTGGAAGCACACTTAATATATAATAAAAAAGAAAATTTGTATCAAAAAAAATTATTTTATTATTTTAAGCATGCTTTAAAAAAGAATGTATATTTTATTAAAATTTTGAGATTTTATTTTGAAAACTATTTCCAAGTATTTTTAATTAAAAAATCTAAATGCATTTTATTTTAATTCCAACTAATGTTTTTAACACCAAGGTTATCCGAAACGACTTGTTCAAACGACACATAAGTATGTGGTTTTCCCCGAAGAAGGTACATTTTAAGAATAGACTTCTATTCCGCATAAATCTATTTTGGCCCACTCCTCACTCGAAAGAAACCGATTGTTCAAATTCGCGTGAACCAGAAAATGTTTCAGCGAACACACACTTGGCAGAAAGTTTATTTATCTAATGCTTTAATCTGGTGCTAGATACGGATAACCAGTGGGCAGGGCGAAGTGTGAAGATACCTTGAAGAAGAGATTGACTCACGTCTGTGACACATTATTTTGACTGAAAAACAATTCTTATCTACGATATCATTACATTATCTCAAGTGAGCAATAAAACCAATAATAGTTGCATTGTCAAAACACAAAATTATTATATTTTACACTTTGCGCAGCACTGACCGGAACAATGGTAAGGGAAGAACCCAATCGGCGGACCTTGTCTAGGTCAGGTTTAAGTAAGTAGGGAGGGGTTTAACCGTCAGGGTATAGGGCCTTACCTAGACAGGAGTCCGCAGGTGCCTCGCAGGCAACTTGCTTAATCAACTTAGGGAGTAAACACTGTGGAAATTTTAATATCATTTTTTTATTAATTAAAACACAGTTTTCTCCAATTTTGAATTTAATTTTCTCGACAAAAAATCGTCAAAAAATCTAATCTCTCATCTATCTCAATCATACAGCCGGTCATACACGCAAGTTGATTCTTCCGACACGGCCGACCTTTAAAATTTGATTAATTAGATCACACCATGTTATATTCAGCGTTCCTCGACTCCCTACTCCATTCACATCGTTAACGTATACTTTCTTAACCATTATTTCTTCACCCATGCGTTCCATATGTCTAAACCAACGTAGCGATCATAATTTATTTCAATCCTTCCTGATGTCAGCATTTGAAATTCTCATCGTTTTATCACACATAAATATGTGATGAGAGATCTCATATCTACCGTACTTATTCCATGTCTGTTTAATTACAGTTAATGAACTTTTTTTAATGTAATGTATTTTTATAATGCATAATTCCACTAACATTTATGTCTTCGACCGGTTTCGGCAGCTCGCTGCCATCTTCTGGTCTATATTTTTGATCACCAGAAATCCATCACCAGGGGCCCATCTTTCTGGACACCAGAAGATGGCAATACAGGCCATAAACCTTAGTGGTAATTAACTAAATATATGTACATATTTATTATTAATTTTACAATATATTTTTTTTTCATTATTTACAATGAACTTCTTCCATGAAATTTCAAATAATTAATATTCCTTTCAAAATGATCTGTAATAATCAAAAAAATAATTATACAGTACATGTTTCGGCCAAAACTCTATGATCTCTCTCTCTCTGGTTTCAATCCTGGGATTGGTTTGCAGCAATTTTCTCTATTTTTCTCTTCCATTCTTCCCTGTCTTGTGCGGCTCTTTTGAAATCTGCATATTATGATGAGCAGCGCACGTCCACCAACAGGTCCTCCAGGTACTCTCGACGTGGGCGTCCCCTAGAGTTTGTCCCCTCGATCATACCCTCCATTATGGCATGCAAGAGGCCTTCTTGTCGTATTACATGGCCGATCCATCTTGCACGCCTTTCGGACAAGGTCCTGAGCAGGTGCCTTCCTCCTTCGATTCTTTGGAGAACCTCCTCATTTGTAACGTGGTCTCTCCAGGAAATTCCTAATAGTCTTCTATAGGACTCTATGATACATCAACATTATTAGCTGTTAAAATTTAACAATCAGTTATTATTATCGGTTGGCGAAACAGCTGTCACGACACTCAAATCGTGAATAATAAAAATTGTGATATCACAAAACAGTGTTATAAATTTTAACAGTTAATAATATTTTTTACACGTATTATTATTATCATAATAATAAGCGTGCTAATATATGTTTATGACTGTCGTGTTGTTAATTATTTAAATAATATTATTAATACGTAACATCAATATATAGTATATTATACATAAATATTATTATGCAATAATTATAACGTAAATAACACCTTTATATTGACATTAATACTACTTACTTCCATATGATTTTTTTTGTATTTACGTCGTTTGCCTGGTGACCCGTAAAATCGTTATCACTTATGACGTCACAACGCATGTCTGGCTGACGGAGATCGGAAAAAATGTTTCATAATATTATGGGCACAGATTTATTGCGGCGAGATGCGCACTACTCTATCACCTCAGATAATACCTTAATTTCCCATTTAGATTATTTTTACTTTATATTATTCAGTTTTGGAAACAACTACACAATCAATATACTCGTATATCTTGAAGCGGTACGGAGACGGTCAAAAATTACAAATGTTTGCGGTACCGCCTCCAGGGGGTGCTGGGTCCTTCCATGGGTGCGTTTACGTAGTGGAGGGGGGCGAACATTTTAATAATATTTATTAAATTAATAATGAAATACGGTTTGCATTAATCAACAATTGAAGGCTGGTTATTACAAAGGTTCTTAGTGGTTTTAACATAAAACAAATAAAAAGAGCAACAACTTCTTCCAATCAAATCAAATCAATGTATTTCATCAATCGACATTACAAAATTAATTAAGCATCTATTGAGAACAGGTAAAATAATATATTGTGTATATTATAGTACCAGACCAGGACGACCTCGCCAAGAGTACCTAGACCAGATTTGCCGAGATATGGGCTGCACCTCTTATGCGGGGTTGAAGAGAGTTGCCGAGGACCGAGCGGAGTGGAAGAGGAGATGCGTCGCCTTTCTGCAGATCAATCATTAGATTGAGACCAGAGAAAAAGATACTATCAGAAACGCATGAGAGATGGTTCGACATTAGGAAGACAAGATACGCTCCAGAATTCAGAGTATTTGCCTTCTGAACGTACTTTCACTAATATGAAAGACGTCGATCCCCAAAGAGACCGCGTTCAGCAGATTAATTGCTCTTCCCGTGTTACCAGAGGCAGGTTGGTTCTGGCGGCCGGTAGGTAAAAAAATCTATGCTGTCGCTATTGGAGATATCTATCAGGGACAAAAAGCCGAACACTTTCCAGCACGGCCGAGTATTCGAAATATCCCCTAAGTAATCTAAAGAAATGGGTTATGAGATGCCCATATCTTTGAAGCTGCAAAGAGTTGATCCCAAGCATTTACAAAAGAAAGACCGTGGGATAGAGCCACGGATAGCTACCATACTCCCCCATGTAGAGATACATCAGAATTTTTTTTTAAACCCTCTCCAGCATAACGGAATATCCCGCCTCGTGAGGACTCCATATCACAGAACCACTTTCGAGTCTGCTCCGAACCAATGCGTTGTATAGGACTCTGAACACATGGGGATCTCTAAAAACTCTTCCGGTCCGGACGATGAAACCCAACATTCTTAGTGCATATTTTTGGCATCTTTAAGTGACATTTGAACTACATTATGTTATTAAATCACTTTGCACATTTACACAGTTATTGACCTTTATATATAACACCAATTAGGATCAAAAACTATTTTTTTCATACTTTACACCTTTGTAATGTCCAACCCTTAATTTATCTTAGTTAGGGACATATGTAATGAATGAATGGGGATGAAAATGGAAAAAGAAGACTAAAACGACCGAGGAAAACATGGCTTGACCAAATTAATCAATTACTGATAACTATAGGATAAATGCCGTTGAAATACAATCACTGAATATAATGTGTGGGAAAACGATAAATGAAAGAATACCGAACGATGAAATGAGTGAAAAATGTAAAGCAGATGATTACATCATAAGTGGTTCGGACATGAATGAACGAATGGATGAAAGAAGAATGGTTAAAAATGTGTATACAAGCAGTGTGAGTGGAAAGAGAGGTCGCGGAAGACCAAGGAAAGCTTGAAATTACCTAATTAATCAAATAATCCCAAAAGCCGGCCACATTAAAAGTCGAAAAAATCGACAAGCGTGCTTGATACGATGTATTAATGTAGAGGAATCTCTAGAAGTATGTCAGGACAGAGCAGTGGGGTGGTGCATCTATTCGGCCTAGTGTGATGGTTAGATAGTTAGTTCGATAGTTGCAAACTAAAATACTAATTTGAATTATTGTGTTTCAGGTCCTACGCAGAATCCAAAACATGCCATTGTCCAGGTCTGAAATAGCGCTGATGGCTATATTTACCTGTTGGCGTTGAGGTATTTTCCTTTAACAATAACGTGTACGAAAGATCCAGAAATAAATCCGATCTCGGCATTCGTTTGTTTGTACAAAAGACTTCTTCAACACCCGTTACGAGCCGATAACTCAACGTGTCACCCTTTTCACGTTGTGGCCTTCAGTTATTTGCGTTATTTATATATTTTTTATTAAATTGTCATCCATAGGTATTCATAGACAAAAATACGTTGTAAGTATTCATATGTTAGACGAAAATTCATAGATGAAAATATGTTTAACTGCTTAAATAAAACTCTATTTTATATTAGTATGATATTTCACAATTGATTATATTTTATCGCGACAGCTGTTTCGCTAACCTATGTTAGCATCTTCAGATCTTACAATCAACTTAAAAGTTGATTGTAAAACCTGACGATGCTAACATCGGTTAACAAAACAGCTGTCGTGACAAAATATAATCAATTGTGAAATATCATATAAATATATAACAGAGTTTTATTTAAGCAATTAATTATGTGTTTCCGCCAAAACAATGGATTATCTAAAAATATATTTGTAGCTGTTATGGGGGAGAGGGCGTTGGAAATATTTTTCTTGTAAAAGGGACGGTGGTCCAGAAAACATTAGGAGTCTATGGTTTATATAGTCTATGATATGCTGATTAATTTCAATATATTTCATATGAATTAAATATGTTCAAGTTATTCACCATCATTCAGTCCTTTACCCCTCCCGCAATCAATGCGCATAAAAAAAACTCCCCAATAGCCCAATACGTACTCCGCCAAACAAAATGGTCTCACGCAAGCTCCTACCACAACTCCATCCAGGCACTGCTACTCTTATCTTCCCCTTAGGAACATACTTTTTTATAAATACAATCCCAACCCTTACTGGTCTTCCATTCCTTGACAATAATCTTAAATCCCCCTTTGTCTTGTTTCAGAGGGACACTCCGGGCTTTACATTTTGCCCCATCATAAAAAAATTACCAAATCACATTCCAACAATGTTCAATACAGACGTAAGAGGAATAGCCATTAGATCTGAACCTCTGTAAGCCATAAGATCCAAATTCAAGAATATGGTGAAGCTTGATTCTTCAGAAGTTTTCATTAAATTCTTCAATTAATATCAATTTTTTATAGATAATACTTTTCCTGATAAGGCAATATTGGTTTATTGTTATTATGAAACCGATAAGAATACATAAATTTAATAAGCTATCGTATTTTACGACGGGATTTCCAAAAAGGTCTTTGTTCTGAGGTGTTTCCATAATTAAATTATCATATTTAGATATGGAACGAAACAATGAATAGTGAATACTGATTTGTCACTGATATCTGTAATCATGCTCCGGCCAATAGAAATCAATCATTGCTGCTGACGAAATGTATATTCACTGATACAATTATATAGATAGGAAAAAAACCGTCAAAATGCGGTTAGAATCGGAGAAATATATAAATTTAGAAGTGATTTATATCGTTCAATATATTTTTAATTTGCAAGATAAAAGCATTATTACGTCACTAACTTTTTTTCTTCTTCTTTTTGCTCTAGGTCGTATGACCCGATTGTGATGGTGAGCTTTCCTTTGATGGTGACTTCCAGCCATCCCTCCACCTCTTCGGCCGCCTTCCTGGAAAGTCTAGCCGCTGGGGTTTTCATTTATTTATTTCGCTTTTCGTTTTTCTTTTAGATTGGTTTGCAGCAAATTCCAAAATTTTTGTTTTTCCTGGGATGGCACTTGGGCCTTTAATGTGGTAGTTTTCCGTTGCTTTCCATAAGTTTGTATACAACAGGTGATTTGAACTCAATTACTGTAAACAATCTTTAAGCCAAACTAATAATACACTTTTAGTAATTTGTATAAACACCACTTTATTTGGTGACACCAACCGGTTTCGCTCCCGCCGGAGCTTCGTCAGGATGAGATAGTAAACTGATTACTCTCTCACCCTGACGAAGCTCCGGCGGGAGCGAAACCGGTTGGTGTAACCAAATAAAGTGGTGTTAATACAAATTAATAAAAGTGGATTATTATTTTATTTTCACACCATGTGCTTCATACGAAGATCTTTTAGCTATTGATTCTCATGACATGTGATAGGTAGCTTATCTATTGCCATTGTATTATCACGTGATTTCTACAATTGACCAAAGACAGTGTGCCAATCACACTGCCATCGCTGGGAATCCGACCCGGGACCTTCGATGTGGCAATCATAGCCTTTGCCGCTCTGCCACGAAGGTCGTCTTTTCGCCCTTCTAAGGCATTATGAAATGTTTGATAATGCCTTAGACGTGCGAAACATGTCATTCTCATAAAATATAATAAAACTTCTAGAAAACTGACGTTTTCATTCGTATTAATTTTTTAATATGGAGTTCAAGAAACAATAAATGAGAATAGAGAGGATTGGAGGCGTTTTGTTTCATGGATCACGACCCTCATTAATGAGGAAACGAAAAAAGAAGAAGACACAGAATTAAAAGACAGCTGGCAGCCCACTTCTTAATAAGAAACTGGACCCCGAGAGCAACAGGCCAACCTAAATTAAGAAAAATTATCATGTAGATATGAGGAAGTATCGATAACAACAAGCTTTTATTTTCTTTGAGACAGGAGTACAGAGGAAGTTACGGCTATTATCTCCGTTGAGACCCATCGAACGATTAGATAATGGCTGCGTGACATTGCACTTGGTACTTTTCCATGTTCTGCAATCATCATTTGAACTATAAATGTCAGACTCATCTGTTTGCGCATCTTGATCTTTATTTGAAGAGGAATATAAATGATCTATCGCAGGGCAAGACTGTAAACTTTTGACGCCCGGTGAAAAATATGTAACTCAAGTTTTATTCGAGCAAGATCATTCGACAGAAAGATCAGAATTTATAAAACATGCGTGCGATCTATCATGACGTACGCTGTAGAGACGCGAGCCGACACGAACCACGCGGGCGAACCAAGGGGCTACTAAGAACATTGGAGATGAAGGTCCTAAGATCAATTGCTGGAAAAACTCTCCATAAGAAAAACTTGCGATATAGAGGATATCGTTCAGTGGAATAGATCCAGAAGAAGATACCGGAGGGACCATGTAGCCCGAATGGATGGTGACAGACTTGCATATACAGCTGCTTATGAAATCCCCTCACCGCCCACCTGGAAGACCGCCTAAGAGATGGAAGGATAGCTGGATCTCATCATCCGACGAGACAAGATTTCTGTGTCACAGATCGTCAGATCTATTAAAAGAAGATGAAGAAGAAGTTTTATGTTTTTATCTAATACAATTTCACAAAAATCAAGCTGGCGCCAGATAACTACACCCACCCGACTAAGGGAAGGCGACCCCTACATAATAAACTTATCAGAAAAGGCAACGGGAAATCTCTACGTATAGGAAAATAACGAGCATCCTACGGCTCATATTCCCGGGCAGCCATTCAATGGGCAGAGGGTACAAATAATGTCATCATAGGGAGACTTTGTTACAAAAAGAAAAAGATAATTTAAGGGGTTAGAGACACTTAGATGTATGAAAAATCTAGTATTTTCAATATTTTTTGTCAGTAATTTAATTTATTTTATGAAACCAACAATATTAAATTATTATATTGTGTTTTGACTTGATTTGACCCAAATTTAAAAACAGTATATATATATGAAGTTATCGCCATATTTGTTGGACCCTGTTCCATAAGTGGAGCTTTCGGTAAACATTATAACTTCTTACATTTTATCTAAAATCATTCAAATAAAACTTAATATATTATTTTAATAGTTAATCTAGTGCCCAATCGAAGTTTTTTTTGGAAAATAAACAAAATGCCGGCCTCTGATAATTTACTTACGGATTTTCAAGGAAAAGAGCTACAGTTAATTGTTAAAAAATATAAGTTTTCTGAAAATGAAAAAAAAATCATTCGATCAGGCACAAGATTTACTATTAAAAAAAAATTATTTGAATGTTTTCAGGATTAATTGTATCTCAATAGAGACGAAGACGTAAATTGTTTTTTTTTTTAAACAGAATATGGTAGTCTAAAAATATATACAACTTGATTAACCTAAAAAATGTGAAGTGTTTTTAACATAGTAGCATATATACAACTTTCAAAATTTTGTCGGACGTGGTGGTCGTAAGAAGGGCGGAATGGGGAATGTTGTTAACATAAAGTGATCGCTTAACCCAACCAATGACAGGTCATAAGTCCTGTAAACGCCTCGACTACCATATTCTGTTTCCAAAAAATAACAATTTACATCTTCGTCTCTATTGAGATACAATTAATCCTTAAAAATGATTAACCCGCAATGGGTAAAATCCAGTATTTGTATACATAAAAAAACAAACTGAATGTTTTCAAATAAAAAATCTTTTTCAAAATCATCAAGGAGGATAAAACTCTTCAAGAGTTTAATTTTAGATAAACTGAAGACGTAAACACTGTGGAATTCCATAATGACGATTTTTTATGAATTTAAACACAGTTTTTTCCACTTTTGAGTTTATTTTTCTCGTCATGTTTCGAAGGCTTTACAATGTTTTTATCTAGTTTATATCGTTTTCCCGATGATGAAGGTGTAAAGTCTTCGAAACATGCCGAGAAAAATAAACTCAAAAGTGGAAAAAACAAAGTTTTAATTCATAAAAAATAAACTCAAAAATAATTAATACGAATGAAAACGTCAATTTTCTAGAAATTTTATTATATTTTATGCGAATGACATATTTCGCCATTCTAAGGCATTATTAAATAACATTTTATAATGCCTTAGAAGGGTGAAACATGTCATTCCCATAAAATATAATAAAACTACTAGAAAACTGATGTTCTCATTCGTATTAATTATTTAATATGGAGTTTTACATCATTGTTCAAGAAACAATAAATAAACTCAATAGTGTAAAAAACAGTGTTCTCATTTTTATTTGAATTCATCTCCAAGAGTTTTATGGCCATAAGAAGTAAGTATTTATTTGGAGCCAATATGCAGTCGAACCGGACCTGCTCTTACTACGCACTGTAAGACTTTTTCTATAATTAGCTTTTTTTTATTTATTCAGCATTAAAATTGCAAACATTAAAACAATTGTGCCAATCTTGGGTGAAGAGGGAATTGAACGTATAATGCAAGAAATAACATTGTTTTTGGGTCGACACGTGACGTTAAAAATAAGCGCGTCCTAGACAGGATAAATTATTTTCGTCTCCAACTGATAAAAAAATATTCAAAGTTATTTACCCGCCGTAAAATAAGATACTAAAGATAAATAAGTAATTAAACAATATTTTTATGCGTCTATAAATAAAGATTTCTTTATCTTCTTTGTAAAAATGATCTGATGAAATTTTAATATTAATGTCATCGTTTTTTAAGCCCCTTGGGGGAAAAAATGTTCGACGTATTTCAACAAAGTATCTCAAAAGAAAGTTTATATGTGAATTCAGAGCGTTATGTGAAGATGTTAGACGACTAACCTTTGAATATGGTTTCAGCAGAACGGTTCGACGTCACAAACGTCCAATACATCTCTGCCACAAGTTCGTGAAACTTTCCCAGGCATATTGATTTCCAGGATTGGTGGCATAAATTGGCCTCCACTCAGTCCTGATTTAACCCCTATGGACCCAGTACGATGACTCAGCAGGCCCTTAAAATACAATAGTAGCAAAGACCAAGAGAATGGTATTCTCTCGAGCTCAGGTGGGATGTAGCGTCTCTGTGGGGGGTGTTTCAGTGGAACAGGTGGAAAAAATTTGGTTGATTTCTGGGTGTAGACTTGTGTGGGAAAACGAATCTACCATGTAAAGTGATGGGGCAAATAAACAAGGCAGCGGTCATTTCAGGATGCTTGATGAATTCGATTTGGAAAAACCCTGACAAGAAGATCAGCAGCAAAGTGAGAACCTATAAAACTTGTGTGCGACCTATCATGACATATGGGATCGAGTGCAGGGCGGACACCACAATCACAAAAAACGCGATCAGAGTGTCAGAAATGAAGACGCTCAGATATATATCTGGCAAGACACTGCAAGAGAGTATAAGGAATACACGGATAAAGGAGATACGCGAGGTCGAGGATGTCATTAGGTGGGGAAGGCAAAGGAGAAGATACTGGTATGCGCACGTGAGGAGAATGGATCCATCCAGACTCCCCTTCATTGTGTTGGGCCAGCCCCAAGGTAGACGACCACCGGGCCGATCACCAAAATTGCAACTTCTTCTTCTTCTCTGGTCTCAATCTAATGATTGGTCTGCAGCAAGGCGACGCATCTCCTCTTCTACTCCGCTCGGTCCTCGGCAACTCTGTTCAACTCCGCATAAGAGATGCAGCCCATATCTCGGCAAACCTGGTCTAGGTACTCCTGGCGAGGTCGTCCTCTGCCAATCGATCCCTCGACCATTCCCTCCAACACCTCGACCATTCCCTCCAGTTGCAACTAGCTAATATTATTATTATTATTTTGTTGAAAATATCTTTACATCATTACAGCGCGAGCCAAATCGATGTAAAGGGCGAAAAAAAAGAAAATCAAAGGAAATATACATAGAACCATATGAATAGGAATATGCCAGTTATTTCCTTGCTGCCCTTACCTTAAGGGTATTCGACTAATTCGCCATAATTGCATCCAAAGAGGTTTATCTCTTTTGTAACCTCATTTAAAAGACGAATCGCTTTCAATACAGGAGAACTTCGAAGGGCCTCTGTGCGGCAATTTGGGGCATAAAATAATATATGCCCCATTGCTCTGCTATAGCTATGGGGAACTTATAGATTTAGTTCTCTCAGTATTCCTGATTTGTAAATACCTCCGGATAATAGTTTGAAAAAATGCTTACCTAGAAAGATCTTTCGACAAGTTTCAAGAGTGTTGAAATTAAACATTCTTGTGAGAAATAGTGAGGGGTACAAAAAAAGATAGTAGTTATACTCCCTGAGGTATAAATATCTCAAAAATCGTTTCTGGATCCTTTCTAGTTCCAAGATGACTGGGGTCCCAAATAATGAAGCAGTACTCCAAATTACTACGAACCAGCGCTTCATACAGTCGACGAATCACCGTTGTGTTAGAAAAAGATCTGGCGTTTCGTAGAACAAAACCAAGTATTGTGTTGGCTCGCATGAAATTATAAAAGAAACTGCTATAAAACAGACGTTTTCATTCGTATTCTTCTTCCTCTTTTAATAGATCTGTGGATCTGTTTTAATGGCGTCGAGGTCTCCTGGGACACAGAACTCCAACTGTCTCGCCATCTCTTCGCAGGTCTTCCGGGTTGGCGAGTTCGTTCTACGTGGTCGCGCCAGAAGCGTCTTCTTTTCCTGCCCCATCTGACAATATCTTCGATATTGCAGGTCTCACGTATTACTGTGTTTTTGGTTCTGTCCCTCAATGTTTTGCCCAGAATAGCGCGGAGTGTCTTCATTTCGGCGGTTCGTAATAGTGCTTTGGTTATATTTGTGTCAGCCCTCGATTCTATACCGTAAGTCATTATGGGTCTGACACTTCTTCTTCTTCTTCTTCCTCAGCCTATATCCGTCCACTCCTGGACAAAGGCCTTGCTTCCATGTCATTCTGTCCTGTGCAGACTGCATCCAGGTTATTCCGACGTGTCTGTTTAGATCATCCTTCCACCGTAGTTGCGGTCGCCCTGCACTTCTCTTCGCCGTCCACGGTCTCCAAGTCAGCAGTCTTCTTGTCCATTTTTCATCTGGGCTTCTGGCTACGTGACCCGCCCATTGCCATTTTAGAGTCGCCACCCGGTGGATGATGTCAGGGACCTTTGTTTTTTCTCTCACCGTATCGTTTCTGACTCTTTCTCTTAGGTTTATTCCTAACATGGCTCTTTCCATGGCTCTTTGGGTCACTCGCAGTTTTTCGCCATTTTTTTTGGACAATGTAACAGTTTCAATACCATAAGTACCAACTGGTAGAACGCAGGCTTCAAAGACTTTTCGTTTCAGGTTAATCGGTTTTTCCGGTTTTTAAGGATGTAGCTTAGTCCAATTTTTATTTTTAGCTCTGCGGCCTGGTTATCTGACACGCGTCTTTATATTCGCGCTTTGCTTTCATTCGTATTAATTATTAAATATGAAATTTTGCAACATTGTTCGAGAATAACGTTGTTTGTTCTAAGCACGCAGTCTGTCAGTGATGGCACCACGTCTTCATACATATGTCGGTGCTGTTGCTAATGAGTTTTAATCAGAGCAGACACTTGTGTACACTAATGAAAAGAGTTCATCACAAGCGGCGGCCATGTGGCCCGTTCGCATGGGCTGTCATGTGTTAGAGATGTCTCTAGGCAACAATCGCGGGGCTTGACGTAATAATTAAAATGATGTATGCCTCTGGACATGCGAACTTGTGTAGTTGAAGCATGTCAGCATATGCGAGTTGATTGCTTCCGAGAAGATTATATGTAGTTTTAGATGTGTTTTTTATTCGGACGAATTTAACTATGGACGAAAAAAGAAGGCTAGTTTCTTAAACAATATTATGAAAAACTCTATATTAAATAATTAATACGAATGAAACCGTCAGTTTTCTACGTGTTTTTTTATAACTATTTACAACTCGTGAAATATTCACGGAAGTTAAGATTTTCGACCGTTTAAACACTTGATTCACTGTACAATGGTAATCATAAATAAGCTTTAAATGTAAACCTTTTTTTTCACGCTTAAAAATTTTACAAACATTTTATAATGTCTTAGAAGGGCAAAACATTTCATTCCCATAAAATTTAATAAAACTTCTAGAAAACTGCAATTAATCATGCAATTACAAATTAATCATTTAATAATTTCTAAGTAAATTATGTCTTTTCAAATGCATGTTTTTTTCTAAATGATTTTTTTTTGTATATTCATTTTTTTTAATATTATCATTGTGTATTATTATTATTTAATATTATTTCTTGGTTCTTACTGATAAAAAATTAATTATTAGTAGGTATTTATAACAAACAGCCCAGGTTAATTTTTTTTTAATTATTGAATAGAATTTTTGAACGCGTTTTTATTATAGTCTTTCTTTGTTTAGTTTTTTTTATATTATATTTTTACACCTGAAGATGGATGTATTCTCCGAAACATGACGTGTTTTTTTTTTAATTTTGTGGATTAAACAAAGTTATTTTCAATTTCCTAAGTATATTAATATTGTTATTTGAAATTTCATGGAAAATTTTCTGTTATTTCAACGTCAAGGATTTGAATCAATATTCTTCTTCTTCCAGGCGCTATCCCAGCTCATTGTCTGTGTTGACTGTTGGGGTGGGATCTTCTCAATCTCAGGCTGTACTTCTTACAGTTCTGAGTATCGCCTTCACTCAAGCTATTCCTCTGCAAGACGCTATTGCACTGACTGATCCATGTGTTCCTAGGTCTTCCTTTGGATGGTTGACGAGGAAGATTCACAGACAATGCTCTATTTACTGTGTGTTCTGAATTTGAATTTTGGAGGGTTTGAATCAATAGCATAAGAATTTATTTTACAATCTCATCAATTATGATAAAAAAAGCTCATTATTGTGAAAAATGAATCTGGTTGTGTCCAGACTTAAGCCCATGTCCGATCAGGAGCCATGATCAGGAGCCAAGCGTTTTGTCCCCTAGACCAGTGCTCCGCAAACTTTTCTCACCTACGGCACACATAAGGTCTTCCTGGAATTCCGCGGTAAATCAAAAGCTAAAATTTGGGCTGGACATGACCTTTTTTTTAGCTCAATTTTTCCTCCTTCCGAAAGATTTTCACGAATTCTACTGCCCGGAAGTCGCCGGTGAGCTAAATAAAAAGCAACTTCCGGCCAGTATAAATCGGCGGCGACTATTTTTTTAGCTCCTTCGGGAAAATCAACTGCCCGATTTTTCACGAAAAATGTAAAAAAAGGTCACCAACGTCTCCTGAGCTGATTTGCGAAAGTCGACTCTTTCGCAATTCACGAGTTCCGACTATAACTAAAAAAAATCATTATGTATTAGGTCGCGGCCCACCTGCATCCGGCTCACGGCACACCGTTTGCTGAGCACTGTCCTAGGTAATAAACCCGGTAATACTCGTAAATCAAATCAAATCAAATCAGTTTATTTTCTCAAAAGATATTACAAACAACAATTATAGTTTAAGGCATGAAAGACGTCGATCTCCGAAGCGATCATGTTCAGCAGTTTGATTGCTCTCCCCACCGGCATCACCAGAGGCAGGTTGGTTCTGCATGCTGGGAGATAAAACAGTCTGTGCTGACGCTGTTGAAGATAACCATCTGGAACATAAAGATGGATAGCCTCCAAGATAACGAAGTTCTCAATGAATCCACTGATAAGTCTAAAGAAATGGGTAAGTGTGCACCCACCTCTTCTCATCTACAAACTATATCATCCCCAGCATACCCAAGAGGAATGCAGTGAGATAAAGTCACGGATAGCTACCAAGCTCCCTCATGTAGAGATATCTCAGAAATCTTTTTTGAACCATCTCTAACATGAGCTATAAATAATGATCGTACAAAAAATGTCCATTCTTCTCTCGTCCATTCGTTCCATATATGATATAAAAACCATCTGAAGGATCCTTTTTCAATTTTACTTATAACGCAATCATCCGCCATACATTTCTTCGCATATTTCATTTTTCGGTCTTTTATTATAAATCGTTTCCGCACATTCTTCTGGGTGATCTCATTTCTAGGGCATTTATCCTACTTTCATTATTATTTTACCAGCTCCAATCTTTACTTCCGTACATTGACAAACTTCACGCCCGAATGGCAAGAGCTATGACTACCACACCGGATGTCCTGATTTCGATAGTCACACTGTCTTTGCTCTGGTGTAGAATTCACGTAACGATAAAATGGCGATAGATTAGCTACCTATCACATGTCATGAGAATCAGTATGATAGCTATACCGTATATATCGATTTGGCTCGCGCTGTAATGATGTAAAGAGCGATTCAACAAAATAATAATAATAAGTAAGGGTTGGTATGGATAACATCAAATGGGAAATGATTTTCTTCTGTCCAATTAAGGTTTAAGCAACATAAGCATGGTGGAAAATACCTTCAGAAATCACATATAAAAGTGTGGCCCGGAGATATTTGAACTTTGTAAAAGTTCGTACAAGCAGAGGGCAAAGACCTGAAATAAACTTTCCTGCGTAATGTTTTCCAGGGGTATCTAGCCTCACGTGGAAAGGGGGGTGGTCTTACGAAAACGGGTTTTTATTCTCGTCTTTCTTACAGCGCACATCTTAAATATTTGTTCACTCTTTCATAAATAATACGTTATGTGAATACTTCGACAGGATTTCCAATATTTCAAAGGTAAATAAATATAAAATAATTGTACACTTCTAGTATTTGTATCTAAACCACTTTATTATTAACACCAACCGGTTTCGCTGCTGCCGGAGCTTCGTCAAGTTAAGAGAGTAAACTGAATATAAAATCAGAGAACAACATTTAAAAAATATATATATAATGGAGAAAGTGTGCGCGAGGACGAATATAATGATAGAACGGTGAGACATGATCATTATGGAAAAATTATGGAGAATAATTCTCCATATTATATTTTTCCCTACTGATCATGACTCACCGTTCTAACATTCCATTTGTCCTCGCGCACACTTTCTTCTTCCCCCCCCCCCCATTTTTTCATTTCTTTCTTCATATGTTGTTCTCTGATTTTATATTTAGTTTACTCTCTCATCCTGACGGGAGCGAAACCATTTGGTGTTACCAAATAAAGTGGTTTAGATACATATACTAACTAACTACGGCACTCCATCCTTCTCTTTTCGCCCCGCGGGAGACGCGGTGTGATGGGTTGCGAACCTCATCGCCACGTATACTAAAAGTGTATTATTTTTTATTCAATATTGTCACGCCACAAATAAGGTGCTTCATATGAAAGTTTGGTAAATAAATATCTGTGTTTAAACCGTAAATCTGTTTTTTATCCTAATTACTTCCGCTAAAAAATTACTATAAATTCAAACCGTATTTTTCGGACTATTAGAGGCATCCGACCATCTTTGGACGACCTTTGTGGCCGAGTGGTAAGTGATAAGACTGCCACACCGAAAGTCCCGGGTTCAATACCCGGAGATGTCAGTGTGATTGCTACACTGACTTTGGTCTGGTATAGAATCCACGTGACAATAAAATGGTGAAAGCAACATATCACATGTCATGATAATCAATATGATAGATTTTTTCATTTTCATTTTTTTCATTTATTTTAATAAAAATTACAAACATTACAGACATATTTCCAGATCGTTTGCAATTACATTATGAGAATAAAAAAAAGTTTAAGAATTAGAAATAATCATAACATTGATATTGCATCCCTGAGGCAACTCACACTATCACGAAATATGTTGACCTCCGAGGCTATCCGATTAAGCAATAAGATTGCCCTACCCACAGGCATAACCATTGGCAGGTTGGTTCTGCAGCGTGGCAAATAAAACAATCTGTGCTGTCTTTGACGAAGGTAATTAATTATCAGGGACAAATAGACCTACATCACTCAGGACATCCGAGTTTTGTATACGGCCGCCAATCAGCTGAAAGAAGTGAACTCCCAAGTGAATGTTCCTCCTTCTCTCCAATGATTGGTAGCTTAGCATACCTAGCAAGAATTCAGTCGGAAAGAGCCACGGGTAATAACCGCGCTCCCTGAGGTAAAGAAAGCGCAGAAATTTTTTCTGCACTCGCTCCACCATCAGAGAATATCGGATCCCAGACGGTGACCAAATAACGGAACTATATTCCAGCCGACTTCTTACCAGAGAATTATACAATACCCGAAGTACCTGTGTGTTCGAAAATATCTTGGCATTCCTAAAAACAAATCCAAGCATTTTAATGGAACTATTACATAGAGCAACTATGTGAAGATTGAACGATAATTGAGCATCGAACAGAACACCGAGATCTCTGGATGTAGAAGCTCTTTCAAGCTGTACCCCATCCATAAGATAGCGAAAGTATAATGTTTTCGATGCCCGTGTGTAAGACATAACAAAGCACTTGGAGACGTTGAAGAATAATTTAAAGATATACTCTTTACATCGGTTTGGCTCGCGCTGTAATGATGTGAAGAGCGATTCAACTAAATAATAATAATAATAAGACGCACCCCCAAATTCATCTATCAATTTTTATAAATAAAATATGTTTTGGATGATACAAACACATTGGACCATATGACGCATCCCAATTTTTTATTGAATTTTAAGAGTAAAAATGTGCGTCTTATGATCCGAAAAATGCGGTAGCAATAAATATTATATTAATCGCGATTCCATACTAGGTTTTCAGCGTAGATAAATCTACAAAAAAGAGAGACCACGTTGATAGGATTATGGTTGGTGATTGCTAGAAGTTTTATTATATTTTATGGGAAAGACATGTTTCGCCTTGCGTTATCAATGCACATAATTCTTCTTCGATGGCTCTACAGCTCATATCAAGCCTTGGCTTTCATCTGACCTCGCCTCTTTAATTACGAAAATTTTAATTTTATGCGAAAACTTGTATTTCTCGTAACTAGTTTATGACGTCATTGTGAGTTTAGTTTGCACATCACGTCTTGTATGACCATTGCAGATGGCCGGGGTCAACTCTAGAGTGTCTATCGCGTGTGACCAAGTAAGTATATTCCATTATGACGCTTTACTGACGAGTGTCCATGAAAAGTATAATGTACAACAATGGAACTATCCATTGTGTCTTCTTCAACACACGTAATCCTCAATTCGAGTTTACTTAGGTGTTGTGACGTCATAAAGACAAACTAATACAAATTTGACTATAGTTCTCATTACCATAAAAATATATGAATTATAACTTACGGTGAATGCTCAGAGTTCTCTGGACAGACATGGTTACCAATACCGAAGTCCTGAGGCGAGCTAGAGTTGACAGGGAATCAACTATCAAGGTTCGAAAGATCTCACATCTGGGTCATATACTGCGTGGGGAAAATTCTCCAACTGATATTGGAGGGGAAAATTGAGGGACGCCGAGGGCCCGGAAGGAGACACATGTCCGGGCTGCGAAACGTGAGGGAGTGGACCGGCATCTGAAGTGTGGAGGAGCTGTTCCGAGTGGCGCAGGACAGGGACAGGTTCGCCGAGGTGATCGCCAACGTTGGGGGGACCCGACAGGGCACTTGAAGAAGAAGAAGAAGAATTGTTACTTCAACCCTTCATTCCCTGATTTTTTTAAACTTGAACAAAAACTATATTTTTAGATAATCTAATGATTTTTACTGAAATCCCCTGAGGAAAGTTCATTTTAAATAATAATTAAATAAAACATTGTTTTTTAATAACTACTTCCACATTTAGTCTTTATTATGACAGCGACCTGTTTCGCCAGGCTCGCTGGCATCGATAGACTGGACCAGTCTGCTTTAAATAATAGCAACACAACAACAACAACAACAAACCATCACGCCGTTTCCCCGCAGGGGTAGGCAGAGAGAATGGACCGCCACACTACTCTATCCTGGCAAACCTCTCTAGCTTCCTCCACATTCATACAACGAGTCATACACGCACGTCGATTCCTCCGACTTCTAACATGACCAACCTTTTAAATTTGATTAATTTGGTCATGCCATGTTTTCCTCGGTCTGCCTCGACTTCGTACCCCATTTACATCATTAACGTATACTTTCTTAACCATTCTTTCTCCATCCATGCGTTCCATATGTCCGAACCAACGGAGCGATCCTTTCATAATTTTGTTCATTATACCTTCTTCCGCTCTACATTCCTTTCTTATATCAGCATTTGATCCGATTCTGTCGTATATCGTTCTACCACACATACGTCTTAGGGACCTCATCTCTACCGCATTTATTCTACTCTCATCCTTCTTTTGCCAGTTCCATGCTTCGCTTCCATACATTAAGGTTGGGACCAGAACTCCATTGTGAACGGCCGTTTCGCTTTCATTGATAAATTCTTGTTTCCAATAACTATTTTTAAAGCTCCATTCACTTTGTTACCCGCACCAACCCTTCTTTCGACGTCACTATCCGTTCGGGCATCTGTTGTGAACATACTACCTAAATACACAAATTCCCTCACCTGTTCCAAGTTCTCTTCGTTCACACTTATATTACAAACTGTCATTTGCTCTTCCCTTTCGAAAACCATCACCTTGGACTTTCCGACATTCATCATTAAATCATTTGACTTGCATACCTCATTCATTCTCGACACCAAGATTTGTAATTCGTCCGCACTATCCGCAACGAGAACGGCATCGTCCGCGTAAAGCAGACAGTTTACAGACAGATCACTCATCTTAGCACCAGCATTTATACCTTTAAGTTTTTTCATACACTTGTCCATATACAGATTGAACAACCATGGAGACATCACGCAGCCCTGCTTAACACCCTTCGTGATATCAAACCAAGGCGTGATGTCTCCATTTACCCTAACACTGGCAGTGCTACCTTCGTAGAGAGAAGCAACCGCCCGTATCAGTTTTGTGCTCACTCCGTATTCGGACAAGATTGACCACAGTTTATCTCTGTTCACTTGATCATAGGCTTTTTGCAAATCGACAAACGCACAGAAAAGCTTACGGTTTTTGGCCATAAACTTCTCCGCAAGCGTTCGAAGTGCAAAAATCTGATCCATACATCCTCTTCCGGTCATAAAAGCGCCTTGAACATCCCATACTCTTTCAGTCGTCGTCTTTTTTACTCTTTCTATTTTAATAGTTCAATTTTAATTCGGCCGTAGAGTTTACCAACGGCGCTTAACAGACTTATTGCCCGGTGATTTCCGCAGTCCATACGAGACCCCTTTCCCTTATATAGAGGCATGATAACAGCCCTCCTCCAGTCGAGCGGCGTATATCCTTCCTCTAAACACTGGTTAAAGAGTCTGTATAACCACGCTGCAACAACTGGCCCACCGTTTTTAATAAACTCCAAAGCGACACAATCATAACCAACAGCTTTTCCACCTTTCATACAGCTTACAGATTTTACTATTTCGTTCAAACTTATTTCTGTCATATCTCTTTCGCTATTTGTACAACTCACATTTGTAACGCTCCTTCTCATTGAACTCTCAGTCATTTCACTGCCATATACATCTTTAAAGTATTCCATCCATCTTCCTTGTATACTGTCAAAATCAGTTATCATTCTTCCCTCACAACTCAAAATTGCTTTCGCACAACCATTTTCGGGAGGATTCCGGGCCTTTTTGACTTCCTTCCAGAACATTTTTATGTTGCTCTGAAAGTGACTCGTCATCTTGAGACTGTCTTCCTCCTTCAGTTTATCCTTTTTCTCTCTCACTTTCAACTTGACATTCATCTTACAAACTTTGTATGCTTCTTTTGCTCTTTTATATTTCTCGCAATCTCTTTTATCCACAGATATCATATTTAACCATGCATCCTTCTTTTCTTTGACCAGAATTTTTACACAGTCATCCCACCAAGCATCTCCATTCCTGATAAGCATTAAATAATAGCATATTATTAATAATATTATTTAGCCTTAGTTAGGCGAAACATATGATTCGCATAAAATATAATAAAACTGAAAAATAAACGCTTTCATTTAAAATAATTATTTGTTCTTTTTTAATTTCAGTTACGATTACATGATATCAAATTGTGAAAAATCATCAATCGTGGAAGTTCGTCATTTGTGGAAGATTGTAATTCGTGAAAGATCATCAATCGTAGAAGATCGTCTTTCGCGGAAGATCGTCATTCGTGAAAGATCGTCATTTCAGGAAGATCGTCTTTCGCGGAAGATCGTCATTCGTGAAAGATCGTCATTTCAGGAAGATTGTCTTTCGCAGAAGATCGTCATTCGTGAAAGATCATCAATCGTGGAAGATCGTCTTTCGCAGAATATCGTCATTCGTGAAAGATCGTCATTTCGGGAAGATCTTCTTTCGCGGACAATCGTCACTCGTGAATGATCGTCATTTCGGAAAGATCGTCTTTCGCGGAAGATCGTCATTCGTGAAAGATCGTCATTCCGGGAAGATCGACTTTCACGGAAGATTGTCATTCGTGATAGATCGTCATTTCAGCAAGATTATCTTTCGCGGAAGATCGTCGTTCGTGAAATACTGCATTTCGCGGAAGATCGTCATTCGTGGAAGATCGTCATTCGCGGAAGATCGTCATTCGTGAAAGATCGTCATTTTGGGAGGTTCATCTTTCGCGGAAGATCGTCATTTGTGAAAGATCGTCATTTCAGAATGACCATCATTCGTGACAGATCGTCCTTCGTGGAAGATTCTCTTTCGCGGAAGATTGTCATTTGTAGAAGAGCTGCACTAAATTGACTAAATAGCCACAGTCAGTTGGTGAGTACAACCACACTCGATTAATGTGTTAAAATCATAACTTATCGTATATTTTCTTAATTTAGTTCATAATCATATTATATCTAGGGCAGAAAACAATATTTACCAGTTATTTATTATCAATCAAATCATCCACGACAATGGAAATCTGGTTCATATCAGAAGTATCGATCAAAGTACTTGAAAATTTGGTTCCTTGTGATAACTTACAATATTTTTTTTATGAATATTTTAATCTACGCCGCAATTTTATTAGGTATGCATCTGTGTGTGTGTTTGAAGAGGTGTGCTTGTAAACGTGGGATCGAAAACACGTGCAATTTCCCAAGTTTTTTTCCATTACAACCGACCTCGTGAAATTATTATATATTATCACAGGAAAAATATTGGCGGGTCACAACAATATACCGTTATCCGACCGAGTCCTGTATACAATTATACCTTTTTTTGGTTTCTCTTTTTATAATCAAAACAACGATGGAACCTTGTTTTTTTTTTAACTTTGTAAACACGAACATTATTAACTAACTAGCTAACCATCACGCCGTTTCGCCGAACGACTTCTTTACATCATCGCCACATTGTTCTATCCTGACATAACTCTCGGGCCTCTTCTACATTCACACATCGTGACATGCACGCTCGTCGATTGTTTCTACTTCGAACATGGCCGCCTTTCAGTAATTGATTGGTCATGCCATATCTTCCAAGCCATAACCATCCCAGGTAGGATGTGGAAAGAAACGGGAAACTACCACATTAAAGGCCCAAGTGGCATCCCAAGAACCAGCAAAACATGAACACACCATAATTCGCACCGCATTCACTTCTTATATTTTCATTCGAAACTCTATCATACACAGAGTATCCGCACATTCGTTTAAGAGATCTCATTGCTACTGCATTTATTCTACTTTCATCCTTCTTTTGCCAATATTTAAATATTTATATTGTATATACAAAACTCTGATGAAGGGCTTCTGTGTTCGAAACATGTTTGTTTTTTAATTTATGCTTTTTTTTAACAACCATGATGTGTTAGATTATTTCTTCAAGTAGTGCCGTGTCATGTCATTTGACTTTAGCAATCACTCTGGTGAATGCTGTCAGAGTAGAGTGGTTTCCCGTTGCCTTCTGTAGGAGTAACCTTTCCTTAGCTGGTAGGTCTCAGTTCTGTGACGCCTAAGATACTCCATATGCCCTTTCCCTATCTCCTATGACCCTAATTGTAAGGTCATCCCGGGGCCTGCGGAATCACGAGGATTACTCTAGAACGCCAGGGAGTTGGACCTGAAAGTCTAGCTGTTGTCATGCAAGGTGGCATCTCACGGAAATTTATAGTTACACACTTTCCAACAGGGTATGTCCCACCGTGATGCTTCCAGTCATTGGAGTCACATAACTTATTTAAGTTTTTTTATGTGATTAAGATATACGCCTGTGAGACATGGTGCCTTACCGAAAGAGCTAGAACAGACTTGAGACCTTTGAGATGCGGTGATACAGAAGAATATTATGAATTTCCTAGAGAGATCACATCAAGAATGATATGGTTCTCACTAGAACCTAAATAGGAAGACAATTTATCAAAACCATCTCAGAGAGACTAGCCAAATAAATCTGCCACTTTATGCTTCCCTTGAGAGTGCAGTGGAAGACGAGATGCAAGACTTTGCTGCAAACCAATCCCTGGGATTTGAAGATAATCAATTGTTTTGGTGAAACTTCTATCCGGCGAAGAAGGTCTTTGTTCAGGAGTAGACGTAATAGGCTGAAAAAGAATAAATGGTTTTTGATTGTTATATCTTTGTACCACACCGTGGACAGATTTCGTCAGCAATTTGGAGGTTTTGAGGAGAGCCAAATGTAGAAGACAACTGCTAAAGCACGTTTAGTTCCGTAAAATTTCATATCTGGGTCACATTCTGCGGGGAGATAAATACAGTTTGCTCCAACTAATACTGATGGGAAAAATTGAGGGGCAGCGTGGTCCTGGTAGAAGGCAAACGTCTTGGCTGTGCAACATAAGAGACTGGACCGGGATGAGACGTGTGGGGGAGCTGTTCCGGGTTGCGCAAGATAGAGAAGCCTTCGCCGGAGTGATTGCCAACGTCAGAGGGACCTGATACGGCACGCGAAGAAGATGATAACTTTGTAAAAAAAATATTGACTAAATCAAAATGCCATTATAGAACGATGTTTTTGATGCAAGGAATGAAAATAATACGATGTCTTGTTGCCATATAATTAAATTTCAGACTGTATAATGTATTTTCAGTCTCACAGATTAGATTAGATATTTTAGTACGCCGATCTTGCAGCGAAATTAGAATCAAACGTGCCCACGCATCTGTGAATAATTTAGCTCAAGTCTTTCGTAAATAAATAGAGACACCGAGTCACTGTACTTTGGCTTTTAAACTAATTTAAATGTCTGTAAATCAAACTAAGATTCTGGGAGCGGTCTGAAATTCTTTGGAAATGGACTGCGATCCAAAAACCTTTTATTTTTCAAGATGAATAATTCCTTAAACCATGAGATCATCAAATTATAAGAAATGTAATACTCATATTCTTCCTCCTTGCTTTGGATATACGAGTATGTGGTCTGTTCTCCGGAGGGTAACTCCTCCTATTAAGTGGATTCCCAGCTGTCCATATTTTAATAAGACGAGACTTCCACGAGAACAAGTTCCGTGAGGTTGATTATGCACTGAAATATAAAGGAGCCTGGTGGTGTCCATTACCTTATATACCAGTACCTTATAACATTATCTTCTTCTTCTTCTTCCTCAGCCTATTCCCGTCCACTCCTGGAAAAAGGCCTCCTCCATTCGCTTCCATGTCACTCTGTCCTGTGCAGACTGTATCCATGTTATTCCGACGTGTTTGTTCAGATCATCCTTCCACCGTAGTTGCGGTCGCCCTGCACTTCTCTTTGCCGTCCACGGTCTCCAAGTCAGCAGTCATCTTGTCCACTTTTCGTCTAAGCTTCTGGGTACGTGATCTGCTCATTGCCATTTTAGAGTCGCAACCCGGTAGATGATGTCAGTGACCTTTGTTTTTTCTCTCAACGAATCGTTTCTGACTCTGTCTCTTAGGCTTATTTCTAACATGGCTCTTTCCATGGCTCTTTGGGTCACTCGTAGTTTCTCGGCACTTTGTTTGGACAGTGTAACAGTTTCCATACCATAAGTATCAACTGGCAGAACGCAGGCTTCATAGACTTTTCGTTTCAGGTTGATCGGTATTTTCCGGTTTTTAAGGATGTAACTCATGTTTCCGAAAGCTGTCCAGCTTAGTTTAAGAGTCCTTAGTCCTCAGCCTCACATATCCTACTTATTCTGGTGTTCCTCAAGTGATCTCTTAGTGTCTTGTATTCTATCAGCCTCAATCCTTTATCTTTGATGTCCTTAAATTTTGTTTTGCCTAGCTGTGCCTGTCCTTGCTTCAACGCCATATTATTGATCTTACGCATGCTTTATAGATTTTCGTCTTAATAATAATGACCATACTATTGTTTATCCATATTGTGGTGGATTTTAGAGTACCTCCACAATAATACTCTAATTATTTGTTTGTTTACTTGGGGAGCTGCATTACATGGGATGGTCGATCAAAGAAAGACGTCGATAGTCGTATCCACCAGGCTAAACTTGCCTTCAACAAAAAATCTAAAATATTCGGGTCCAACAACATAGACCTAAACCTCCGAAAACAACCTATAAAAACATTGGTGTGGAGTGTTTTACTGTACGGTTGCGCGACTTGGTGCCTGGGCGAAAGAGAAAGCAAAAGGCTTGAGGCATTTTAGATGTGGACCTACCGACAAATTGCTCATGTTTCATGGAGGGTTTCATTACAAATGAGGAGGTTCTCAGCAGAGTTGAAGAGAATAGGCACGTGTTAAACATTATAGCGAAGAGGCGCGCGAGATGGATTGGTCATGTGTTGCGACACGAATGTTTCCTGCATGATGTGTTGGAGGGAATGGTTGAGGGATCGATTGGCAGAGGACGACCTCGCCAGAAGTGCCTAGACCAGATTTGCAGAGATATGGGCTGCACCTCTTATGCGGAGTTGAAGAGAGTTGCCGAGAACCGAGCGGAGTGGAAGAGGAGATGCGTCGCCTTGCTACAGACCAATCATTAGATTGAGACCGGAGAAGAAGAGTACCAGATATTGCGGCTGCCTTGTTGACTTGGGCTTGTATTTCTTTACGCAGTAGTCAGCTCCTCTAACCAGGTCTATGTTTAGATATCTGAAGATACTGTCCCGTTCTATGGATTGGTTCTCTACAGTCAGGTTACATGTTTTTGGTGTTTTGGAAAAGGTCACACATTTAATCTTTTCGATATAAATGTAATACTCGTATACGTATGGGTTATGACAATGTAAGTTTTTTGTGATGATATTGCATTTTAAAAGATGGCATCAAATGCGTCGTACGAATCCACATCGCATTTGGAACATAATTATCTTTGTGTACAAAACAATAACACAGAAACTCGGTAAACAAAATACAGATAATGCTTAATCAATAATGTTAACACAAAAACAAACATGACGTCATAATTTTCACTGTTTTTTTTCTATATTTCTTCTTCTTTTTCAAGTGCCCTGTCAAGTCACTCCAACGTTGGCGATCACCTCGGCGATCCCTATCCTAGAGCCACATTTCAAATGCTTCCAGTCTGTTAATTGAGTTGACTTCCACGTTTCACATCCATATAATAAAACATACCATACATAGAAATTGATCTGGCGGAGTTTCAAATTCATGTTATCATTGCATAAGAGTGATTTCATTTTATTAAATGTAGATCTTGCTGCCTCAATTCGGCATTTTATCTCTACATCTGGGAAAAGAGATTGTGTCAATATGCTGCCGAGGTATTTAATTTTTTCCACCCTTTCAACGTTATGGCTGTTCAAATCCAATACTGACCCACTGTAGTCAAGCCGTCTGAATGTCATCCGTTTCTATATTTAAAGTATATTAATTAGATTCCATAGAAATACCGTATACGAAATACATATAATAGACACAACAGTTACCACATCATTTGCATTGTAGTAAAATTTTAAATATTCGAAGCTTGTTTAATTTTTTAAACTATTATAACATTTTTATCAATATTACCTTAATTTCACTGAGCTCTAACTGATATAAGCAAAAAATCTCGTAGAGTCGATAATCAGAATCATGGTTTTAATAAGTGTTATATATATTTATATATTTTTTATTTATTCATATTTTAACCAATATAGTTTATAATTTAACTTCTATTTTCTTGAAGTCAAGTTGAATTTCATGAGAATGACACGTTTCGCCGTGCTAAGGCATTATCAAACGTTTGATTTAATAATGACTTAGCAAGGTGAAACATGTCACCCCCATTTAATATTATATTATGAATGTTCTAGAAAATGCAAAATGTGTGTTAATTATTTAAAGTGGAGTTTAACATCATTATTCAAGAAACAATTATCATCAAAATTTTATTATAATAGAAAATATTTGATTATGTACCTATTCATTATTTCTTGAACAATGATGTAAAACTCAATATTAAATAATTAATGCAAATGAAACCCTCAATTTTATGGAGGTTTTATTATAACTCACTATTTTTATTATACCTCTGGTGACACCAGTGGGAAGAGCAATTAGTCTGCTGAATGCGCTCTCCTCGAAGATCGAAGAATTTCATATTAGTCAAGATGCGTTCAGGGGACAAATACTTTTAACTTTAGAAAGTATCTTGTCTTCCTAATGTCGAACCATCTCTAATGCGTTCCTGGTAGTATGTTGAATGTTTATTTGTACTCAATAGATGCCTTAAACATTTATGCTGTTTGTAATGTCTTTTGAGTAAATAAACTGATTTGATTGGTATTTTATACATATTTCACCTTTCTATTACACTCCCAATGCGCCTTGGTAGCATTTTTTAATACCTCAGCAAGACGAAACATGTCATTCTTATTTAACGGAGGGTGAAGTTTTACATCATTGCTCAAGAAACAATTGATTTTTAAAATAATGCTTACATTTGACGTATTGCAGTGCGGTCTACACAAAACAATATGTAAGTGTTTAAACTAAATATTTGCTGGCATAAAAAAATCAATATATACGCAACTGTTTATTGTCAAATTTGGTTGGGATTATAAATATTGAATAGTGTGACATTTTAAATGATATATAATATACAAACGGAGACTAGAGGCTTTTGAGATGTGGTCCTATAGAAGACTATTAGGAATTTCCTGGAGAGACAACATCACGAATGAGGAGGTTCTTCAAAGAATCGAAGGAGGAAGGCACCTGCTCAGGACCTTGTCCGAAAGGCGTGCAAGATGGATCGGCCATGTAATACGTCAAGAAGGTCTCTTGCATGCCATAATGGAGGGTATGACCGAGGGGACAAACTCTAGGGGACGCCCACGCCGAGAGTACCTGGAGAACCTGATGGTGGACGTGCGCTGCTCATCATTATGCAGATTTCAAAAGAGCCGCACAAGACAGGGAAGAATGGAAGAGAAGAATAGAAGAAAATAGAAGAAGAATAGCAAACCAATCCCAGGATTGAAACTTTCTAACTAACTATACTGACTCACATTTATTAAAAAATTTAATTAAAATTAAATATCAAATATGTTTCGGACTAACCAGCCCTTCATCAGTGATATTACATGAATATTTAAAATATTATAAAATTGTTTACAAATATGGTCAGTTTTGACAGATGTTATTATATAATAATTTATTTTGGAACGTTTATGCTTTTGTTATAACAAATAATATTACGAATAAATTCAAAATTTAAAAAAATTATTTGAAGTTCTATTTGGGGTTCAGGTATCTTAACTTAACAGAAATTAATTAAAGATTGTACTTACCGTTAAATTTATTTGATTATTTATATTATTTTCTGTATTTTTAATTGCTTTTTAATTTCTAAAATTTCGAAATTGTTCAAAGTTATATTTCTATTATTTACATGCAAAATTTCAACGCCATTATCTTTATTAAATGAATGATCTTTTTCAATGAGATGGTTTGCAAATTCAGAAAAGTTATTGTTAGAGAGACATCTCATGTGCTCTTTTATGCTTAATTTAAAATTACGCCTTGTTTAACCTATATAAAAAGATGAGCAATCATTACATTTCAGTTTATAAACTCCCTATTGAGAAAATTTATCTTCTTTGTCTTTATTATTTTTTATTAATTAAACTAAATCATATTTGTTAAATTATTAACAACTGAACGGTTGCAATGTTGAAAAGATGGAAAAGTTCAGATACCTCGGCAGCATGCTTACAGACACCCTTGACCCAGATGTAGAGTTGAAATGTCGGATTGAAGCAGCAAGAACAGCATTTAACAAAATGAAGTCACTCTTTTGCAATGACAATGTCAACTTAAAACTAAGACAGAGGATGTTAAAGTGTTGTGTGGTCTGTTCTGTTATATGGGTGTGAGACATGGACATTAAAAGTAAATACAATGAACCGGTTAGAGGCATTTGAAATGTGGCTTCACCGAAGAATGTTCAGGATCCCATGGACAGACAGAGTGACGAACACAGAAGTCCTGAATCGTGCAGGAGTAAATAGAGAGCTGCTGACATTAATCAAAGTCCGCAAGATTGCATATTCTGCGAGGAGAGAAGTATCGCCTGCTGCATCTAATATTGAAGGGAAAAATAGAGGGCCGCAGGGGGGCAGGGAGAAGGCAGATGTCCTGGCTGCGCAATGTGAGGGAATGGACGGGAATCGGAACTGTGGAGGAGCTGTTCCGGACAGCGCAGGATAGGGAGGAGTTTACCAGAGTGATCGCCAACGTCGGGGGGACCTGACAGGGCACTTTAAGAAGAAGAAATTATTAATGTATATAAATCTACACCATTGATTGATATTGATATTATTATTGATGGGAGCTGGATTTGTTTGGGAGCTGGGAGTTTGATATCAATTTTTTTTTTTTAATAAATGTAAAAGTACTACCTTCTCCAACTGATATTGGAGGGGAAAATTGAGTGACGCCGAGGGCCCGGTAGGAGACAAATGTCCTGGCTGCGAAACGTGAGGGAGTGGACCGGCATCCGAAGTGTGGAGGAGCTGTTCCGAGTGGCGCAGGACAGGGACAGGTTCGCCGAGGTGATCGCCAACGTTGGGGGGACCCGACAGGGCACTTGAAGAAGAAGAATAATAAATGTGAGTGTTGTATACAAAGTATATAAAAAAAATAAACATTAACATCTACAACACGAAGTTATGGCGAACACAGAAGAAAGATCTTTTTAATGTTTACCTCTGAAGTGTGTGTGATGGTTTGTTTACTATAGACAATGATAATTGTCTCTTGGCATCTGTCCCATCACACAACTGTCCCTCATGTCAGCTGTCTGTCTTGTGGCTATTGTGAGGAGTCCGTAGTCTACGAAGCCGGCAGGGCCGTTCATCACTCCCTACCCTCAGACAAGCTCACATTGTCTCCACAACCCTCATAATAGTAATTAAACGTATAAAAATATATCTTTTCAAGGGTAACTATACGCTCAATAAAAAGTCGACGTTTATTTTTCATTAGCTTGCTTACTTTCATCTGGAACAAGTGGATGAATTTGTTTATTTGGGAAGTATGTTTACAAAGGATGGGAGGGTGGAGAAGGATATTGAGAGAAAGGTTGGGACAGACAACAGAGTAAATGGTGCACTTAAAGTTGTTATCGCAAACAAAACGCATGTGTTCTTGTGCCGACCCTTATGTATGGAAGTGAAGCATGTAACTGGCAAAAAAGGATGAAAGTAGAATAAATGCAGTAGAAATGGGATTTCTAAGACGAATGTGTGGCAAATCTGTATATGATAGAGTGACAAATGCAAGTATAAGAAGTGAATGTGGTGCGAATGAAAGTGTTATGAACAAAATAAGGAAAGGGTCATTAAGATGGTTTGGACACATGGAAAGAATAAGTGAAGACAGAATGGTAAAGAAAGTATATGTAAACGGCGTGAACGGAGCTAGAAATAGAGGAAGGCCGAGGAAAACGTGGCACGATCAAATCAATCAAATAATATTGAATGTCGGTCACGTGAGGAATCGGAGAAATCGACGTGCGTGCATGACAAGATGTATGAATGTAGAGGAATCGAGAGAATTATGTCAGGACAGAACAGTGTGGCGTTCCATTCTTTCTGCCTACCTCTTCGGGGAGAGGTCAAAATCAAATCAAATCAGTTCATTTTCTCAAAAGATATTACAAATAACAATTATAGTTTAAGGCATCTATTGAGACCAGGTAAAACATAAAAAATATATATAATACCAGGAACGCATGAGAGATGGTTCGACATTAGGAATACACTCTCAATACACTCTCAGCAGTTTGATTACTCTCCCCACCGACATCACCAGAGGTCTCATCCTTACCGCGTTTATTCTGCTCTCATCATTCTTCTGCCAGTTCCATACTCCACTTCCATACACTTGGGTCGGCACAAGACCACTGATCATTCATCTTGATTTTAATCTCGTACTTTAAGCTGTCAAAATATAAGTATACTAGCTGACCCGGCAACGCTTCGCTATTGCTATATTAGAGTATATAAATACACCCAATATATATTAAAGAAATACAATTAAAGTTCAATATCAATGATTTTATTGGATAAAATGACATGTGTATAGGTGTAAGAATGTGTGTATCCTAATTCAGTTCATATCTTTAAAACATTTGTTTAATCCAAGCAAACTTGCTGTGAACTTGAATAATACTAATGTGAATTGAACAGTTGAAGGCTGGGCATTACCAAGGTGGCAAGTTTACAAAAAGTCTGAAATGAGTTTTTGATGCCAATTGGTCTTAAACATAGCTGTGCAAAAGCGCGTTATGATTTAATAATATAGTGTAGTTAAAACGTTACCCTAAAGATGCCACCCAAAAAAAGTTAATATTTATCTTTTTCAGCTTTATTTTTAAACCATTTTTGTAACGTCCAGTCTTAATTTTTTCCTTAATATTTTAAGTGAAATTAAAAAAACAAAAATATACTATATCACATTTGCATAAAACATTCATACATATACCATTCAAGGTCATAATAATGCTCTTAGAAATACAATGTTTAGAGAAACAAAACTCTTGATTTTGATGTCCATTAGATGAAGCTAATAATGCACATTCACTTAACCAATGACGAAATTTGTAAATTTGTGATGTCTGGAAATATACATTGAATCAATTCTCCTTTGGAGTGTGATTCTACAGAAATCAGTTGATAATTTAAAGCATTCATTCCATACAATGAACTTTCATTGTTGCAGAATTTTACCCCTTCCAGAAATATTTAAAATGTTGAATGTAGGTGTTTCAATGTTTTGTATCATCATCATCATGAGTCTATATCCGTTCACTCCTGGGCGTAGGCCTCCTCCATCTGATTCAATGTCTGTCGATCCTGGGCAACACGCATCCAATGTCGTCCCTCCATCGAAGTTGAGGACGTCCTGGGTTTCGGGTTACAGTACATCTATCATCAGGGCTGCGAGCGGCATGCCATTTAGCGCTGCCACTCTTCCGATGATGTCCGACACTCCTGTTCTGCCTCTAATAGTGGAATTAAACCAATTAATCCAACCTGTACATACCATTTCAAAATTAGTTCATAAATATAACAACCTGTCTTGCACATATCAAGGTGTGGGATCCATACATGCCAGTATCTTAGTATCTTGCGTTGCGTGCCCCATCTCACGACATCTTCCACCTTGGAGATATCGTGGATAGCCGTGTTCCTCACCCTATCTCAAAGAGTCTTTCCTGGTATCATACTTAGCGTCGGCATCTCTGCAAAAATCAAATAATTATATTAAAATGAGCAGTATATTAAAAAAAAAAACACTGGCGTGGGAACGTCAGAACATTTGGAAATGTTATATTACTGGATTTTTCCAACTGAGGCAGCTAATGCTGTATGTAAGAATATGTTTACCTATCACAGCATAACAGAGAAAAACTAAAACAACTGAAGTAAATCGTCTAATCCAAAAGATATTATAGGTTATCGCCCTGCCAGAACAATTTTACATTAAAATAACATTATTAAAATAGATTATACCAATTCATAGAATTGTGAGGTGTGGGATCCATACATGCCAGTATCTTGCGTTGCGTGCCCCATCTCACGACATCATCCACCTTGGAGATATCGTGGATAGCCGTGTTCCTCACCCTATCTCAAAGAGTCTTTCCTGGTATCATCCTTAGCGTCGGCATCTCTGCAAAAATCAAATAATTATATTAAAATGAGCAGTATATTAAAAAAAACACTGGCGTGGGAACGTCAGAACATTTGGAAATGTTATATTACTGGATTTTTCCAACTGAGGCAGCTAATGCTGTATGTAAGAATATGTTTACCTATCACAGCATAACAGAGAACAACTAAAACAGCTGAAGTAAATCGTCTAATCCAAAAGATATTATAGGTTATCGCCCTGCCAGAACAATTTTACATTAAAATAACTTTATTAAAATAGATTATACCAATTCATAGAATTGTGAGGTGTGGGATCCATACATGCCAGCATCTTGCGTTGCGTGCCCCATCTCACGACATCTTCCACCTTGGAGATATCGTGGATAGCCGTATTCCTCACCCTATCTCAAAGAGTCTTTCCTGGTATCATCCTTAGCGTCGGCATCTCTGCAAAAATCAAATAATTATATTAAAATGAGCAGTATATTAAAAAAAAAACACTGGCGTGGGAACGCAGACCATTTGGAAATGTTATATTACTGGATTTTTCCAACTGAGGCAGCTAATGCTGTATGTAAGGATATGTTTACCTATCACAGCATAACAGAGAAAAACTAAAACGGCTGAAGTAAATCGTCTAATCCAAAAGATATAGGTTATCGCCCTGCCAGAACAATTTTACATTAAAATAACATTATTAAAATAGATTATACCAATTCATAGAATTGTGAGGTGTGGGATCCATACATGCCAGCATCTTGCGTTGCGTGCCCCATCTCACGACATCTTCCACCTTGAGATATCGTGGATAGCCGTGTTCCTCACCCTATCTCAAAGAGTCTTTCCTGGTATCATCCTTAGCGTCGGCATCTCTGCAAAAATCAAATAATTATATTAAAATGAGCAGTATATTAAAAAAAACACTGGCGTGGGAACGTCAGAACATTTGGAAATGTTATATTACTGGATTTTTCCAACTGAGGCAGCTAATGCTGTATGTAAGAATATGTTTACCTATCACAGCATAACAGAGAACAACTAAAACAGCTGAAGTAAATCGTCTAATTCAAAAGATATTATAGGTTATCGCCCTGCCAGAACAATTTTACATTAAAATAACATTATTAAAATAGATTATACCAATTCATAGAATTGTTACTTAGAATTTAACGTTTTTCCATGTAGATTCATAACATAACCTAAAATAATAACGATATGTAACTTCATTTCTATTCGATATACCTAATTTAGAACTAAAACTTTGAAATATGTAATGCGGAAATATAATCTGCATTCATTTCAACGGCAAAATAGAATAACCTGAAGATATATATATGAATTAGAAATATAAATATTAACTTACAAAATATTGCGACGCAATCGAAAGTTTCGATTCGAAACATATCAGATGACAGCTCAGAGACCACGTGATCAATCGAACGGCTAGAAGTAATTAATAACGAAAACAAAGTTTCGTTTATAATTTGAACTGCGATCAATTTGAACGATGCCGTAAATACACCCAATATATATTAAAGGAATCCAATTAAAGTCGTTCATAACCTCAAAATGACACTCACGTAAAAATTAACAAATAATTTGAACTGCGATCAATTTGAACGATGCCGTAAATACACCCAATATATATTAAAGGAATCCAATTAAAGTCGTTCATAACCTCAAAATGACACTCACGTAAAAATTAACAAATAATTTGAACTGCGATCAATTTGAACGATGCCGTAAATACACCCAATATATATTAAAGGAATCCAATTAAAGTCGTTCATAACCTCAAAATGACACTCACGTAAAAATTAACAAATAATTTGAACTGCGATCAATTTGAACGATGGCGTAAATACACCCAATATATATTAAAGAAATATAATTAAAGTCGTTCATAACCTCAAAATGACACTCACGTAAAAATTATACTCGCTATAATTTAGAAGCACCTGTCTGCATTAATGTACATAACCAATTATTTTAGTACGCAATAAGTAAAACGTATTAAGTATTATACATCCCAAAGTAAAACGCAATATATTGGACTGTCAGAAAGAAAAACACATTGTTGCCACTACACAAAATTACATGGAGACTGAATTCTCTCCAGACCATGTCAAACGAATATAGACTCAAAAGATTGATACTCAGGTGATACGAACATTAAGGTCTATATTCGTTTGCACTACGAAAATTTTCAATTGATTGATTAATTTATAAAGTTAATTAGAGCTCGATTAATAACAAAAATATGCCTATGACGACCGCTGAATTCCAATTAGTCCATTCTCCAAATTTCAAAAGGATCAGCTCAGGAATAACCTCAGAAATAGTCCACACACACCCGGAAGGTCGCCTTTTATTTATATAGATAGATAGATAGATAGATAGATAGATAGATAGATAGATAGATAGATAGATAGATAGAAGATAGATAGATAGATAAAAAGTTTGTATACATTTGCTACTCATTTACACATATATCAAAAATACTCATTCTTAGAAAGTTGTTGTGAGTTAACCTTGCCAATTTTACAAACAAAACATTACGGCAGACACAAGAATAACAACCCAGAAGGTGATTACCTTCGTGTGACTTCTGTGAAGAAGACAGGTGGAAAAGTTTTTTAACGAATCTCTGTCTAAAAGAAATGCATTTTTTTTTCTTCTTCAACCAAACATGAATCCACATAGATCACTTGTACGTGTTGGGGGATTGCCAAGGGTCGTTCGTAATATTTCACGAAATTTAATTTTTCAATTAATGTCCCCAAGGTTTAGAAAAGGATGACCGCAGACGAAGTGTTACTTCATGATGGAAGGTCGAAAAATTCTCTGAGTTAATGAATAATTTGAAACAAAAACTTATTATCAAGATTACATTGTCATTTTTTTAATTTTCCTTATATATATAAAAAAGCAAAAACATTCCAAAATAAATCTTTATAACATCTCTAAGATCATGTAAACAACAACAATTTTATAATATTTTTATAAATATGGATCTTTACTGAAGGACTGTTTGTCCGAAACATGTCTATATAATTTTATTTTTAATAAAAGTGTTGTATATAAAAATGAAAAATATAAATAAACCATCGTAACAACACAAAGTATGGCGTATATAGAAGAAATTTCCTTATAGAAGTTAATTTTAAAAACATTTAAAATAAAATTGAATTAACTAACTAACTAACCATCACGCCTTCTCCCCGAAGGAGTAGGCAGAAAAAATGGACTGTCGTCCGTCTCTTTTGGAGACGCGGTGTGATGGGTTGTGAACCTCATCGCTACTAATTTTTCATTTGTTTATAATATTCTTTATGTTTTAATCCAATGGATTGCATTGTAGCAAAGCCTTTATTATTATTACTATATTATTATTTTGTTGAATCACTCTTTACATCATGAGAGCATGAGCCAAATCGATGTAAAGGGTATTATAGCTATCATAGTGATTCTCGTGACCCGTGATAGCTAGCTCATCTATCGCCATTTTATTGTCACGTGAATTCTACACCAGAAAAAAGACAGTGTGACAATCACACTGCCCTCGCCGCGAATCGAACCCGGAACCTTCGGGGTTTAAGTCAATGCACTAACCACTCGGCCACGAAGATCGTCAGTGACATCTTTGCTTAATTTTGGGATGCCCACTAGGGGCATTAATGTGATAGTTTCCCATTGCTTTCCACATTTTTGTGAACAACCGGTTATTTGAACCCAATTACTGTATACATTTTTTTAGCTATTTATTCTCGTGACATGTGATATGTAGCTAATCTATCCCAAATTTATTGTCACGTGAATTTTAGGCCATTCTAAAGTGAGTGTGACAACCACCCGAGACCTTCGACGTGGCAGCCATAGCTTTTGCCACTCGGCCACGAAGGCCGTATAATAATATAATTTATAAATGTATAATTCAATTATTTTATAAAAATCTTCAGTATTATTCCACTTTATTAGGATCCTTTTCAAAATTCAATCCTTTCCAAAAAAAAATATTTATAAATTTATGAAAATCTTCTGTATTAAACCACTTTTTAGGTTTATTTTCAAAAAATTTCGAGCCTTTCGTCAGCTTCACTCGTGCACTCTCTAGGCCCGTCACCCGTCCATACGGGACTTATGTTAAAAATAATAATAATAATAATATCTATATTTGCAACCATGGGGGACCCAGACCACATTTAAGCTACGCTACTCTCCCTCGTTGTCCCGCCGTACACACATAGCAATACAACAGCAAAATAAAATATTAAGCATGTAGGTTAAATGCATGACCCACATAAGTGACTTCGACTGCTGAACCAGCATATTTCATGATGAAATATATTACACGAATAACCGAAAACGCCTGACTTAGGACCTACTTATTGCAATGATGACATACATGGCATAGGCAAAAGTGATTATTCAGGGCCTGGATTTATTCACACAGGTCACTAGGTCACTAGAGCAGAGCATCGTGTGCAAAGGGAAGCAAAGCATATAAAAGCGGTACTTCTGACCACACAATAGATCAGTCAGTATTACGGCTTCTAACAGACACGAGTCTACGTTAATAAGTCTACGCCACGGGGGATCTCGGACTCCCTCCCGCGCCGACTACTACGAAGCCACGCTACTACATCATTCCTTCTTGCGACTTCTAACCGACACGAGTCTACGCTGTCAAGTCTACG
Organism: Lepidostoma basale; assembly: GCA_022606425.2. NCBI lineage: Eukaryota > Metazoa > Arthropoda > Insecta > Trichoptera > Lepidostomatidae > Lepidostoma > Lepidostoma basale. The sequence continues at coordinate 217,694 of JAHDVF020001482.1, forward strand.
TACAAAGAACTTCCGACGAGTCTTCGCTCCAGCCGACCGACGCTACTGCCCAGCGAGCCATCATCCTCTACTGCTCACCACCCGGACTCCGCCCCAGCTGCTATCGACATCCAGGTGTACGCTCCATTACGAGTACATGATACTGTTAACGTATGATTACTTGTGATCTGCAATAAACGCTGAAACCTCCACTGCTTTTAACTCTCACCACATCCCCCAAAAGCATATTGATCTCTCCTCGCACGGTTGAACCACTAGGTGGGCCCATACTTGGACCCCTGCCAACATTAAGGACGCCTCTCAATCAGAAGATTATAATACTTAAAAACATTTCTAATACTTTTTATTTTCGACAAAAAACACGTGCAAGCCGTGTATAAGTAGAAAAGCAACCTTCGAACCGGTAAATCTATCTGTCGGCATGATATTCCCGAACCAGTAATACTACAAGTCAGCCCATCTTTACATTTTACATAATAACTATTAGTGTTTTACGACTGTACTGACAATATCATTAGTGCCTACGTATCAATGCGTCCTGTATTGAAACTGGATAACACTCGATTCACTGTTTAAGTTTATAATAATTCACATCTGCTAACATGTATTTTAATACAATGTAATTTGAAGTAGGCTTATTCCTAACATGGAAAGAGCCATGTTAGGAATAAGCCTATGAGACAGAGTCAGAAACGATACGGTGAGAGAAAAAACAAAGGTCATTGACATCATCCACCGGGTGGCGACTCTAAAATGGCAATGGGCAGGTCGCGTAGCCAGAAGCTCAGACGAAACTGGACAAGAAGACTTGCAAAATTGATGACATAGTGAGATGGACTAGGCAGAGAAGATGAGGGACCACATCGAGAGAATGGGTCCAACGAGAATTCCTAAGATCGTGATGCACGAGACTTCAGAGAGCCGTCGACCATCAGGACAACCATTAAAAAAAATGAAGAGAAGGCTGGTCGTCTTTATCACAGGATGAAAGTTGATATCCTGTATAAACAGATTGCAAGGTCTACAATAAGAAGAAGAAGTAGTAGTAATTTGAAATATACGTGTGTTTAAATCCTATACAACTCATTGGTTCGGAGCAATATCGAAAATGGTTCTGTGATATGGAGTCCTCACGAGGAGTGATATTCCGTTATGCTGGATAGGATTTAGAAAAAAAATGTGATGTATCTTTTCATGAGGAATTATGGTAGCTATCCGTGTCTCTATCCCACTACATTTCTTTCGGAAAAGTGGGGGGACCAACTCTCTGCAGCTTCGAAAGGATGGGCATCTCATAATCCATTTTTTAGATTAATCAGGGGATATTTAGAGAAGCGACAGCATAGATTGTTTTGCCTACCGGCCGCCAAACTGTCTCTGGTGACACCAGTTGGAAAAGCAATCAGTCTGCTTAATATGACCTTTTCAAAGATCGACGTCTTTCATATTATTAAAAGTACGTTCAAAAGACAAACACTCTTGACTTTATAGAGCATCTTGTCTTCCTAATGTCTTTGGAGAAAAAAACTGATTTGATTTGATATAGTAATGTGAGATAATAAATGTCTCAATATTCAAGATCTTCTGATCTTTTTTGTCACAGGGGGTACTTTGAAGCTTCCTCGAAATCACTGTTTTATCTTCTTGTTCCTGTCTTATCGGAGGTTAGACGATATCGTGGGTATTTTTACTTTAGACTTAGCAGCTCTTGGATCGGCTCGGGTGTGCTACCGGTTGTCGCTTATGGCCTCGAATCTATAACATTGTCAAAACAAAGTGCCGAAACACTGCAAGTGATCCAAAGAGACATGGAAAGAGCCATGTTAGGAATAAGCCTTAAGGTCTATTTACACTGGACAGTGACCGTAACGGCACCGTACCTTCACCGACGTAGACTTGAATCTCACCGACTCGTTACATCAAATGCTATAGTAAATTCGCCGTCGGGAGAGTTGATAAGTGTCAGTTTTACGCCTGCGCGTCTCTTAGATTTTATTATAGCATTTGAGATAAGGGGTCGGTGAGATTCAAGACTACGTCGGTCATGTTACGGTGCCGTTACGGTCACTGTCAGGGGTAAATGGACCTTTAAGCTTCGGCCGTACCGAAGTGTTTCGGTTGGTGTCTCGCTTGCTGTCTGTCCGAAAATGACAGACTAATTTTTACAGCATCAAATTATTTTATTTGAAAATGTCACGCTATTGGTTAAGCAATTTATATTAACTTTAATTTATAAATCAAAAATTTTTATTATTTATTGTTTCTTGAACAATGATGTTAAACTCCATATTAAATAATCAATACGAATGAAAACGTCAGTTTTCTAGAAGTTTTATTATATTTTATAGAAATGACATGTTTCGCCCTTCTAAGGCATTATCAACATTCGATAATGCCTTAGAAGAGTGAAACAAGTCATTCCCATAAAATATAATAAAGCTTCTAGAAAACTGACGTTTTCATTCGTATTAATTAAAAAAATTAAGTAAATGGCACAAATTGATCATGATTTGTGATCACAAAGTTAATGATTAAAAATGTATTTCCAAATCGAATATTTTGCATTGAGTAAAATTGCTAACGTTTGAATATTTATTCATTTATTCGATTATGTCGACACAAAGTCGGCGAAACCTTCCGCCACAATGGTATGAGAAAAGAAGAGATAAAGAACCACCCTTAGGGAACAAGCTCGCCATTGTCGCAACAACGAAGAAGAAGAATATACATACAATAAAATACAGCCATACTTGGTAGCCTTAAAAACTAGAAGAAAAAAACATTGAAATTTTCCATTATGCAAAATAATTTTCCTTTCCGTGTTTCTCTAATTTTTCGGAGCCAAGAGATTAATTATCTGTCGACCAATGACGTCATTGAAATTTTCCTTAGTACGATGTGCAAATAATATTTTTATGTTCACAATGGAGTTCTATTGCCTACCCTTATGTATGAAAGTTAGGCATGGATTTGGAAGAAGGATGAAAGTAGGATAAATACATAGAAATGAGGTCACTAAGAAGAATGTTTGTGTGAATATTTAACAACAACAAACCATCTCGCCCATTCCCCGCAGGGGTAGGCAGTAAGAATGGACCACCACACTACCCTATTCTGACACACATTGCTAGCTTCCTCCATATTCATACAACGAATCATACACGCACGTCGATTCTTCCGACTTCTAACATGATCAATCTTTAAAATAGCCATGTTATGTTTTCTTCGGTCTACCTCGACTCCGTAATCCATTTACATCGCTAACGTATACTTTCTTAACCATTCTTTCACCATCCATGCGCTCCATATGTCCAAACCAACGTAGTGATCCTTTCATAATTTTGTTCCTTATTTTCTAATACCTTCTTACGCTCTACATTTCTTACACCAGTATTTTAAATTCTGTCGTACATCGTTCTAGCACATATACGTCTTAGGGACCTCATCTCTACCGAATTTACTGAAATCAATCAAATCAAATCAGTTTATTTTCTCAAAAGAAATTACAAACAACAATTATTATAGTTTAAGGCATTGAGAACAGGTAAATCATAAAAATATATATATAATACCAGGAACGCATGAGAGATGGTTCGACATTAGGAATACAAGAAACTCTCCAAAGTCAATGGTATTTGTCTTCTGAACGTACTTTCACGAATATGAAAGACGTCGATCTCCGATGCGATCATGTTCAGCAGTTTGATTGCTCTCCCCACCGGCATCACCAGAGGCAGGTTGGTTCCGCATGCTAGGAGATAAAACAGTCTGTATTGACGCTGTCGAAGATAACCATCTGGAACATAAAGATGGATAGCCTCCAAGATAACGGAGTTCTCAAAGAATCCCTTGATAAGTCTGAGGGTTAGTGTGCATCCATCCTTTCTTATCTGCAAACTATTGGTCCCCAGCATGCCCAAGAGGAATGCAGTGAGATAAAGCCACGGATAGCTTCCAAACTCTCTCATATAGAGATATTTTAGAAATCTTTTTTGAACCCTCTCTTTTCTGAATTCCGCACTCATCCCTCTTCTGCCAGTTCCACGCTTCGCTTCCATACATATCAGTTAGGACTAGAACTCTTAGAACTCTAGACATTTTACTTAAAACGATTAATATGGTTCACTTAAACATGGAATTATTGGCGCTTTATTCTTTCTGCATACCCCCTTCGTGAATGGTTAATAATGCAGCAGCAAGACTGATAAAGGGTGTGCCAAAGGGTTGTCACATAACACAGCATCTCAAAGAGCTCCACTGGCTGAAATGTCCAGAAAGGATACAATACAAGCTCTGCTAGACATGTTGCATGGAATGGCACCAGCTTATATATCTGAACTCTGCATCAACGAGAACCTGAATGCTAGACAGTCTACATTGCGATCAGCTAAGTCTTCTGCGATCGGTAGATTGACTGTGCCAAAACGCTGTCCAAGCACAAACTTTGGCGACCGAGCCTTCGCGGTAGCTGGCCCTTCAGCCTGGAACAGTCTTCCAGCAGACCTTAAGTGCATTAAGAATCAATCAGAGTTTAGATCGAGACTCAAAACGCACCTTTTCAAATTATCATTTCCTGACAGGAAGGGCTGATCGACTTCGTCAGGTGCAGCCCTCATACTGAATATGTTTTTTATTATTGTTATTATTATTATTATTATCTAGTTGATACAACGGAGCATCTTCTACAGCGCCCTTGAGATGAGTAATTCATAAAAATGGCGCTCTATGAATTATCCAATTTATTATTATATTAAAGTTAGTTAAAATGTTCGTTAGTGTCCAACAGTCTGATAATGCCCGTGACCCGTGTGTGTATCTGGCCCCAGGTCAGTCTGAAAGAGGTCACGAGATCACCATAGATTGGGGAACATAACAGAATCTCAGGATTAAAAACAAGATCAGATACAATGAATTGTTTGCCACCTCTCTGACGTCATCCTTTATCTCCATTTTACGTAATGAAACTAGGTTTTCCGTAACTCTGTTTTTTTGCAACAAAACAATATTTACACAAGGCAGGATTTTGTTTTCAAATACGTACATTTTTACGGGCGTAAACATATAAATATTAAATACGAAATTGCGTCACAAACGCAATTCAAATCTCATACAATGAAGTAATCAACTTTTGGGTTGATATTTTTTAAACAAAATCTTAAAGTGCTTGTTTTCTTTATATCATTATTTTATTGTGTACATATACAGCCGCTTACGAAATCCTCTTCGGACACTGTCCACCTGGACGACCACCTAAGAAATGGAGGGACAGCTGAACCTCATCATCCCAGGAGACATCTATATCAAAAGAAGAAGAAGCAGTTATTTTAATGAAGCGTATTAATTTTATTGATTAATTTGGAAGCAAAATATATTCAACGTTGTATTATATATATAATCCGCTAAATTTATTAAATATTTTTACAAAATAAAAATTTGATAATATTATCCACAACACGGAGGGAACCTCCTCCATTCTCAGGTGTAAATACAGTCGAACTCGGTTATTACGATCACGGATATAGCGAGATCTCGCTTGTAACGAGGAAACATTTCTTGACATGATTTTTCTCCATACATTTATTCACTTTTGTCACTAGCTATTTCTCGGGCATACCGATCGTAAATTTTTATTATAAAATCGATCGTTTAAAAACAACCACTTTATTAATTTATTTCAAAAACGTGGTTTCTAAATTGTTACTATCTTCTTCTTCTTCTACCTATCACACCTCTGTGGTGCAAGTGGCCTAAAGGATTTTCCTACACCCGACTCTATCGCACCCTTGATGCCTAACACCATTCCAAATGAGTCCTGCCTCCTTAACCTCGTTCTGCAATGTTCTTCTCCAGATGGCTCTAGGTCTCTCTCGCTTCCTCTTTCCACCCACAGGGGATCAGTCTAGTGCCCCCTGAGCGATGAAGGCTGAGTCAAATTGTTTTTATTATTAGGATTTTTTTTAATTACTGATATTTTTTACTGTTAAAATTTAAAACACTGTTATAATAACACAATTTCTTTTAATTCACTGAGAGTGTCGCGACAGCTGTTTCGCCAACCGATGTTGACATCATCGATAGTTTATTGTAACACCTGATGATGCCAACATCGATTAGCGAAACAGCTGTCGCGACACTCAGTTAATTTAAAGAAATTGTGATATTATAACAGTGTTTTAAATTTTAACAGTAATCATGTTGAAGTATTATTGTGTTTCGGCCAAAACAATGGATATTTCTTTATTAATAACGTAAATTCTGCTTATTCTGAACAATCGTATTAAATATTATTTGTAATATATAAACGTTAAGAAAAAATGCATTTTATCTCTTATTTTATAGATACCTAATGACTATTTTAATGAACTTAGAATATAATTAAGAAATAGCCCTAAAAATATTGTATTTTCACAACACTTTTTTGTAACTTTCACAAACATGATTCGGGACACAGACTTCCCTTTTATCGTCCTCCCGATGATGAAGGTGTAGGCCTTCGAAACATGTCGAAAAAATTAAACTCAAAAGTGGAAAAAACAGTGCTTTAATTCATAAAAATTCGTCATTATGGAATTCCACAGTGTTAACACCTAAAGTTTATCTAAAAGTATTTACAATATTAAGTTTAATTCCACCTATGTTTATGGCTTTGAGTGACAACTTCTGGTGAAGATGGCAGCGAGCTGTCGAAACCGGTCGATGCCATAAGCCTAAGTAGAATTAAACCAAGTGTTATATAAAATTATATTGTACTATAAAGATTTTTTTCATTAGTTACCTCAATATCCTTATTCTAGTATTTGTTCTGGACCATTGATTCTTCTTCTTTCCGTGTCCTGTCAGGTCTCCCCAACGTTGACTATCACCCTTGAGCAGGCCTCCCCGTCCTGGGCAGCTCAGAACAGCTCCCCCACGGTCCTCAGCGCCGTCCACTCTCGGATGTTCCTCAGCCAGGAAACCCGCCTTCTCCCAACACCTCGTCGACCCTCAATCTTACCCTCCAAGATCAGATGTAATAGTGCGTACTTTTCGCCTCTCAGAACACGGCCCAAGTAGGACACCTTACGGACTTTGATGGTGCTCAGCAACTCTCTGTCAACTCTGGCTCTATGGAGAACGTTTGTGTTGCTGACCATGTCAGTCCAGGAGATGCGTAACATCCTTCGGTGTATCCACATCTCAAAGGCCTCCAATTGGTTCATAACATTGATTGGGCAATTTATTTGGACACAAATTTGTTTTACCAGAATTAAATTAATAAAAACAAATATCACAAAACAATATAACTATCTCAGAAAGCACCCAAAATATATATAATGTTTTCGATACAATGCTTATAATACGTTTATGTAACTGACGTAAGCCACATTAAAACGTTAACGCATCTTACCAGTGGCTGTATTTTTATATTTCTCTGAAGAACTAATTTAAGGAAATCGTTTAGTAACTGAACTGCTCCGAGAATCTTTGATCTCATTTTCATCTCCCTTCTGACAATATCAGCAAGATCACGGCTTCTGGGAACATTCTGAATCGTATCTGCAGTGTTAAAAATATATCGAAACTAGTTCATATCTAATAAAATCTTTTAATTAAAGATCCAATTCAAACTGAAGTCGTTGTGGAAATTTCTTGGTAAAAGTTCATCACCAGTACTAAACTAGAATCTTGATAGAAATACATTGAAATTTGCGATACTCGAAAAATCATACGATTTTGATAATTTTGATTTTGGTTCCCACCACATACCCATGACGACCTTCGTGGTCGAGTGGTAAGTGCATTGACTGCCACCCCGAAGGTAGATAGAAATACGTTGAAATTTGCAATATTCGAAAAATCACACAATTTTGATAATTTTAGAAAAACACTGTCATTTTAACATTTTTATACAAAATATTTTTTATTTATTAATGCAATAGATAAGGGGTTCCCACCACATACCCATGACGACCTTCGTGGTCGTGTGGTAAATGTATTGACTGCCACCCCGAAGGTTCCGGGTTCGATTCCCGGCAAGGGCAGTGTGATTGTCACACTGACAATCAAATGGCGATAGATTAGCTACCTATCACATGTCACGCGAATGATAGCTATAATACCCTTTACATCGATTTGGTTCATGCTGTCATGATGTAAAGAGCGATTCAACAAAAAAAAAATAATAATAATAATACCCGAAGCTGTTATAGGGCGCAGCGTCGCCCTTTCGTCAGCCTCGCTCATGCGCTTCCTAGGCCTATTCTCCATCCATCCGGGACTTACATTTAATATATATACATCAATCGCAAGGGGATGCCAGACCGCATACTTACACATGTAAACTTATACTATATTTCTTATGGCTAGTGCCCTTGATTTTAAAAAAAAAATTATTGACCCTTTCACGCAAGGACAGTCGGTTTACCTACTCTCACTAAAATGACTGTAACTCTGTATTTTTTTAGAATTTTGGCCTAAAATGTTATCCACATATTTCCAAAGGTATAACTTTAAATTAAAAGAAAGAAGAAAAAAAATCACAAAATCTCAGTGGCATCCCCCATAATTCGTCTTTAAATCATAATTATGGAATCCCACAGGGTTAACGCCTTAAATGACCAAATACAAAGAAGTCGGAAAAATCGACGAGCGTGCATGTTACAATGTATGAATGTAGAGGAATCTACAAAGGTATGTCAGGACGGAGCAGTATTGCGGTCCATCCTCTGCCTACCACTCTGAGGAAACAACATGATGGTTAGTTAATTAGTTAACGCCTTAAGTTTATCAAAAAAAAAAAATAAGAAATAATATATAAATCAAAAATAACCACCACTCTGGATATTTTTCCCCAGGTCATCACTGAGGTGATAGTCAACGTAGGGGAGACCTGACAGGACACAGAAAGAAGAAGATATAAATCATGTAAATGGAGTACGAAATTGGAGTAGATAGATGAAATATGGCATGATCATGATCAAATCAATCAATGTTTAAATTTTTACCACATTGATAGGTCGGTGAAATGGACGTGCGTATATACTACGATACTTGAATGCTTAGGAAACGAAAAAAATGTCATGATAGAACAGTGTGACAATCCATCCTTCCTGCTACCCCTTCTAAGAAACGTAGCTAGGCTATTTTATTAATAGAAACAATCTGTTAAGACAACATTTTCCTCTTACTCAGCCGGACTAGAGGGCAATTTGCCCTTTGACCCCGGAAGACGAAGCGATTCTTCCAAATCTTAAGAACCAAAATGCGTAAAATCCAAACTTTATTTATATGAAGACACTTTGGGGCCAAATTATGAAACAATTCTCAAGAATCCAAACTTACAAAGCGAGATGAATGGGCCCTCTATATTATTGAAAGAAAAATCTTACACTGCATGTATTGGCTAGTCATATAACTGATACGACGACCTTCGTGGCCGAGGGGTTCGATTCCTGGTGAGGGCAGTGTGATTGTCACACTGTCTTTGGTCTGGTGTAGAATTCACGTGACAATAAAATGGCGATAGATTAGCTACCTATCACATGTCACGAGAATCACTATGATAGCTATAATACCCTTTACATCGATTTAGCTCATGCTGTCATGATGTAAAGAGCGATTCAATAAAATAATAATAATAATAACTAACCATCACGCCGTCTCCCCGGAGGGGTAGGCAGAAAGAATGGACCGCCACACTGTTCTGTCCTGACATACTTATTTCGCTTCCTCTACATTCATACATCTTGTCATGCACGCACGACGATTTCTCCGACTCCTCACGTGACCGACATTCAATATTTAATTGATTTGATCGTGCCACGTTTTCCTCGCCCTTCCTCTATTTCTAGCTTCATTCACGTCGTTTACATATACCTTCTTCACCATTCTCTCTTCACTCATTCTTTCCATGTGTCCAAACCGTCTTAACGACCCTTTCATTTTTTTTTGTCCATAACACTTTTTTGTTCATCCATGGAGGGAAGGCTAGGAAGAAGAAGAAGATGTAATATAATAAAACTTGTAGAAAACCGACATTTTCTTCAATATTCAATACTTAATGTGGAGTTTTTCTGTAATGTTTGATAGAATTGAAAATGTTTCATCAACAGAGAATAAATATAGCTATAGAAACGAAATGACGTGAAGTGGGCTTCGATCGGCGCCATTTTGTAGCGCGTCTGCGAATATTTAATCGCTTTTGAATTTTGGGGTTCTCAAGTAGAACTCAAGGATGAGCGGTGTTGTATAATCTCGCCCCTAGCTGCTTGCAAGCTTTATCGGGTCATTGCCCAATTGAAGCTATAAATAGCGGTGGATCTGATACGCTGTTTGCTGAAGAAAAGCCTCTGAAAGTTAAGATCCCAGTGTCCGACGGCGAGAGACACAATTTCACACAATTTTACGGCTTAATTACTCTGACTTGTACAAAAGTTCAAAGCTCTAAATTTAATTTTAAGTAATATTATTATATTAAGATTTCTCAGTCTTTATGTCATAATAACGAAGGATTGACATTAATTTTCAATAAAATTAATTACACATCTTTTTAAATAAACATTTATTTACTGAAATAATAATTTGACTGTACTTCGTATTTTTGTCGTTATATCGAATGGGGAATGTTGTATTACATAAAGCGTGCGCTTAACCCAACCAATGACGGGTCATAAGTCCTGTAAACACCTCGATCACCATATTCTGTTTCCAATTTGCATCTTCCTCTCTATTGAGATACAATTCATCCTTGAACCCGCAATGGGTAAATAAAATTCAGTATTCGTCTTCAAACGTTTGTATACATTCAAAATGTTGTAATAACGCGAAATATTCAATAATAATTGTATGATAGTGTTCATATGTTGATATACAACATTAAAGCCTTCCTTTATTCTTTACAATATGTAAATATGAATACAATCTATGCTATTTGTGTCTGGCTTTACTTCGTTGTCTAGGGCATATGATTTTATTCTGTTTTCTAAAATTTATCTAATTGTCTCATCCTATGTTTTATTTCTGTGTCTAATTTATATGTCTTATCTCTGTGTCTTATCTCTATGTCACATCTCTATGTCATATCTCTAAGTCTTACATCTATAATATGTCTCACCTCTTTCAGTCGTTTCTATGTATTTTCTATGGGTCTCATCCAAATGTTTTATGCATTATGTCCTTATATCTGTATCTCATCTTAATGTCTCACCTCTATGTTTCACCTTTATCTACATATTTATGCCTCATTCCTATATCTCTATCTCTGTATCATCCCCATGTCTCATCTATATTCTGGATCTATATTCCTCAACTTTATATATCATCTTAATGTTTTATCTATATGTCTCTTCTCTGTGTCTCAGTTTTATGTCTCAGCTTTTCGCCTCATTTCTATGGTCTCATCTCCATACCTTATCTCTGTATCTCATATTTATGCCTAATCTCTACATCTTATTATTATCACAGATCCTAATATATTTTATATAATAATTAAATAAAACGATGTTTTTTAACTAATTCCACTTTTGTCTTTATTTCGACAGCGAACGGTTTCGCCAGGCTCGCTGGCATCGACAGACTGGTGTCGACGACAGACATCGACGACAAGTCTGTCGATGCCAGCGAGCCTGGCGAAACCAGTCGCTGTCGAAATAAAGACAAAAGTGAATGTAGTTAAAAAAAACATCGTTTTATTTCATTATTATTTCAAATAAACCTTTATCAAGAGATTTCAGTAAAATCATTTGATTATATTTTCTTTTTATTTAATATTCTCTTAGTACCTATAATCGTATTTAAATTTTCGAATATTTCACATAACATATATCTCTGAACGAGTTACCACAGCTCACGGAAATACAATGCCATATATTTGTATTTTATGTATTGTGGATAAACCAGAGGATGGTCAAGGCTATATTTGGTGCATATTATTATACGGAGTGGAGACCTGTACCCTCAATGTGAACACAATAAACCATATAGAAGCACTTGAGTAGGAAGAGAATTTTTGCCTGATGTGAAATCTAGAAAGATGGCATATTTGGAATACATTATCCGGAACGAGAAATACGATCTGCCGTACCTCATCATAAAAGGGAAGATCAAGGAATGGACCGGAGTTCTAGGGGTGGGGGAGTTGTTCCGTCTGGCACAGGACAGAGAGACCTACGCCAGGGTGATAACCGACGTCAGGGGGACCTGACATGGCACTCGAAGAAGAATAAGATATAAATTATTCCTATGGCCATACAACTCTTGAAGAGTTTTAGCCTTCTTGATGATTTTCCGCCAAACTCCTCGATCCTGCGCCTTTTGCTCCCAGTAGTCCGATTCGCCCAACCTAGCCAGGTCAGCCAGAACATTGTCCATTAGGCGCTTTCTAGAGGTCTTACTCCAGTCGGTCTAGACGCGTACAGGGTCTTGATTGCTCTGGTCTCTTCGGCTCGGCATACGTGCCCAATCCATGCTAGGCGACCGGCTCTCACGGTGCTCGTTATAAGGGGCTGCTGGGTCATCGTACGGATCTCTTGGTTGGTCCTATAGCTCCAAGTTCCCGCTGCAACACCGGGTCTGGGTCAGGGGATCATTCTAAGTATCCTATTCTCAAACCAGTAGATACTTTGTTGTTCTTTAAAAGTCATTGTCCATAGTCAAGAAGAAATAAAGCAATAGACAAAATTAAGTAACTTTCTTCCTTTTTCTACGGTCTCAATCTAATTATTGGTCTGCAACAAGGCGACGCATCTCCTCTTCCACTCCACTCGGTCCTCGGCAACTCTCTTCAACTCCGCATAAGAGGTGCAGCCCATATCTTGGCAAATCTGGTCTAGGTACTCTTGGCGAGGTCGTTCTCTGCCAATCGATCCCTCGACCATTCCCTCCAATACATCATGCAGGATCTGAACATCCGTGGCGCAACACATGACCAATCCGTCTTGCGCGCCTCTCCACTATGGTGTTCAACATATGCCTATTCTCTTCAACTCTGCTGAGAACCTCTTCATTTGTAATGTGATCCCTCCATGAAACATGGGCAACTCGTCGGTAGGTCCACATTTCAAATGCCTCCAGCCTTTTGCGCTCTCTTTCGCCCAGGCACCAAGTCTCGCAGCCGTAGGTACAGTGAAACACTCCACACCAATGTTTTTATAAGTTGTTTTCGGAGGTTCAGGTCTGTGTTGTTGGACTCGAATATTTTAGACTTTCTAAACATTAGTAAAACCTTACTTATTATCTCTTATAAAGTTGGCAGGTACAACGTACATACCCGTATAGATATGTTTAGTTATATCTTTGCTGTGTGCGTACGTGCGGTGTCAATTACGGGCCCACTCGCGTTACACGCTCTGTCCACGCCGCTCCTGACGGCACACTTAGCGCCTCCGCCACTGCCCCTTATCGCCACCCGTCGCGAAACCTGACACAACCAGTTCTTCTCGCCCGCCACTGTTGACAGAACGCATTAGAGCCAACAAGAAGAGACGAAGAGGACACGGGTACAGAAATCACGCGCCATCTGCAAAAATGGCATTAAATTGAAATTAGCTAAATAGTTAGATGCGATGATTGTATTGACCCAAATTTTTATGACATTTTAAATCACATCTTAATGGTTTAACGTATACTTAACTAACTAACAACTAACCATCACCCCGTCTCCCCGAAAGGGTAGGCAGAAAGAATGGACTGCCACACTTTTTTATCCTAACATATTTTTCTTGCTTCCTCAACATTCATCGGGTCAGGCACGCGCGTCGATATTTCCGACTTTTCACATGGCTAACATTCAATATTTGTATTTTTTGTGAATGTATAATTATACTCGTACACGAATCCTGGCTAAATGCTAAAAATTAAATGCTAAATTGCTAAATGCTAAAAATTTATCTCCATAGATGGCATTAATGTGTGGATTATATAGATTAATCTTAAAAAGATTAACATATGTAATCAAATCTACATAGATGGCCAATTGAAACTGACATGTGAAGATAAGTATAGACTTGTAGCATATTTACAACCTCCAAAAATTTGTCTTACGTGGTCATAAAAAAAAGGTGCAATAGGGAATGTTGTAATTACATAAAGCGTGCGCTTAACCCAACCAATGACAGGTCATAAGTCCTGTAAACACCTTGATCAACCATATTCAGTTTCCAGATTGCATCTTCGTCTCTATTGAGATACAATTAAAATTTCATTCAATATTTTATTTATTTGATTGTGCCACTCGGTCTTCCTCCATTTCTAATTCCATATACATCGTTAATATATACTTTTTTACCATTATTTCTTCATTCATTCTTCTCATTTTTCCAAACCATCTTAATGAACTTTTCTTTTTTTTCATAACACTCATTCGCACCGCATTCACTTTATATTTGCGCCCTTGAGATGAGCAATTCATAAAAATGGCGCTTTATAAATTATCCAATTTATTATTATTATTACTTACATTCTACCCTCTATCCTACACAGGTTTTCCACATATCCGTCTAAGAGATCTCATTTTTGCTGCATTTATTCTACTTTCATCCTTCTTTTGAGAGTTAAATGCTTCGCTTCCACTGCCATTTTAGCTTTTTGGATAGGCTTTGGTTTGACAACTGCAAGTGCACGATTCACTTTGTTGCCTGCTCCAACCCTTCTCTCAATATCCCTCTCCCACTCGCCCATATTTTGTAAACATCTCCTTTGTCTTCTTCTTCTTCAGCCTATTCCCGTCTACTCCTGGACAAAGGCCTCCTCCATTCGCTTCCACATCACTATGTCTTGCCCTGCACTTCTCTTTGCCGTCCACGGTTTCCAAGTCAGCAGTCATCATTTTTCGTCCGAGCTTCTGGCTACGTGACCTACACACTGCCACTTGAATCCCCACCCGGTGGATGATGTCAGTGTCCTTTGTTTTTTCTCTCACCGTATCGTTTCTGACTCTGTCTCTTAGGCTTATTAATAACATGGCTCTTTCCATGCTGGGCAGCTTTTGGAAAAATGGGTTACATCCTATCAACCTGAAAAGAAAAGTTTATGAAGCCTGTGTTCTGCCAGTTGCTACTTATGGCCTTGAAACTATAACATTGTCCAAACAAAGTGCCGAGAAACTACGAGTGTCCCAAAGAAAAAAATATAACTAACTAACTAACTAACTTACCATCACGCCGTCTCCCCGGAGGGGTAGGCAGAAAGAATGGAACGCCACACTGTTCTGTCCTGACATACGTCTCTCGCTTCCTCTACATTCATACATCTTGTCATGCACGCACGTCGATTTTTCCGACTCCTCACGTGACCGATATTCAATATTTGATTGATTTGATCGTGCCACGTTTTCCTCGGCCTTCCTCTATTTCTAGCTCCGTTCACGCCATTTACATATACCTTCTTTACCATTCTGTCTTCACTCATTCTTTCCATGTGTCCAAACCATCTTAATGGCCCTTTCCTTATTTTGTTCATAACACTTTCATTCGCACCACATTCACTTATTATACTTGCATTTGTCACTCTATCATATACAGATTTGCCGCACATTCGTCTTAGAGATCTCATTTCTACTGCATTTATTCTACTTTCATCCTTGTTTCGCCAGTTCCATGCTTCACTTCCATACATAAGGGTCGGCACAATAACACCATTGTACACTGCCATCTTAGCTTTTTTGGATAGGCTTTTGTTTGCGATGACAACTTTAAGTGCACCATTTATTCTGTTGCCTGCCCCAACCCTTCTTTCAATATCCTTCTCCACCCTCCCATCCTTTGTAAACATACTTCCTAAATAAACAAATTCATCCACTTGTTCCAGATTTTCACCGTTTACACTAATGTTGCAGACTGTCATGCTTCCTCCTTTTTCGAAAATCATTACCTTAGACTTATTCACATTCATCATCAAATCGTATCGCTTGCATACCTCATACATACTAGACACCAGAAAAAAATATACTTAGGTAATATTGGAAAAATTATGTTTACTTCATAAAAATAATCGAAAAACATAAGCGCCTGTGTATGTTATCAATACCAAATTTACACGAATTCTTCTTCATTCATATACTTCGTTCGTTATTCTTAATCTTCTTCTAATTTTTAAAATAAGAATACTTGATGCTGGATCAAAGCAATGAGTCTAGTTTAAGCAGGTACATGGAAACCACATTGCCGAAAAACACATTTCAGACCAACGACTACATGAACCGGCGCATTTTCGTAATATATAGGTAACCTTGAGACAGATTCTAGTGATTTTTTCCTTTTATATTGTATCATTATCCTTCAATATGTGTGCTAATATTATTTAAAATTGACTGAAAAAATCCCTTGAAAATCGTAGAAGACCCTAAATCCTCCCTCGCTCTCTTTCAGAGGAGCACTCCAGACCACACATCTAGCCCCCGCATAAAACAACCACCAAATCATATTTCCAACAATGTTTCCAACAGACGTAAGAATAAAAGCCATTTGAACTGAACCTTCGTAAGCCAGATTCAAGTCCAAGTCCAAGTATGGTCCTATCGTCTATCTCATCATACTATCTCCTGTCAAAATATTTAATTCATAATCATGTTTTTCAAATCGTAAACTGTATTACGAGCCCTGTTTTACCTTTAAATATCTGTTTTAGGATAAACTAAATTTTAGTTACTGTGCTGTACGTACATGTAACATACATATACTCGTATGTCTATTATTTAAAATCGAAATCGATCTTAACTTTTGTCATTAACACAAAATTAAAAGAGTAAACTTTAACCGACATTTAAATAACACGCTGTTTGCTGTGATAATGGAATGGAGACCAAATTCGATTATTAAGTCATTATGCGAATCGAAGACCCACTCAACCAGTGGAAAAATCAGTAAAGATCTGCTTTTTTCCAGATTCGAACCCGCAGCGGACTACCGCTTGGACTAATACGTTGTACAAACATTTGCATACCTCTCAATAACCGATACGCGCCTTGTACTGCCTACTTACTTACCGGTTTCTCGACGTGCGAATTTCTGACGCTGAATTTTCGCTAACGCTTCCCCCAAACAACATTTCGTTTATAGATCACGTCACAAGATTTTGTTTTGCTTCTATGTACTTTGAAAATCAGCTTGTCCAAATAATGTCCTCTACACCTGGAGACCGAAATAGAATTACGACTCCAAGGAAGGTGTTAATTTAAACTGGTCTGCGGGTCCACTGAATTTGGACATCAAACAAAATTGAAGTTTGGAACAAGATCATTCGAATTACAAATACGTATATATTTTTAAATTTTTGTTACATTCAAACATTAATAACTCCGTGATTAAGGATTACATATAAAATTGTGTAATCCTTAATCAGACCTGTACACAATGGAGTTCTAGTGCCAACCCTCATGTATGGAAGTGAAGCTTGGAGCTGGCAAAAGAAGGATGAAAGCAGGATAAACGCCGTAGAAATGAGATCACTGAGAAGAATGTGCGGGAAAACGTTGTATGATAGAATACCGAACGATGAAATAAGAAAGAAATGTAAGGCAGATGACTGCATCATGAATAAAATTAAAAAAGGATCCCTCGAAGTCGGAACAATCGACGTGCGTGCATGGTATGATGTATGGATGTAGAGGAAGCTCGAGAGGTATGCCAGGACAGGCCAATGTGGCGATCCATCCTCTCTGCATACCCCTCCGGAGAAATGGCGTGATGAGTAGTTGGTTTCTTAATCAGACCTTAATGCAATCCTTTAATTGTAATCCTTAATTTAAGACTCAGCTATTTGCAGCATCGTTTTTTTTTTTTTTTTTGAAGAATAACATGGTTTCTAACAAAATCTCTCCACAACAGATGCAATCTTCATTCTGAAGCAAATAAAAGAGAAGGCAATTGAATATAAAAAAGTAGCCTAAACATGTTTTGTCGATTTGACTAAGGCATCCAATACTGACTGTCCAAGATCTGTGTAATTATTATGAAGACGCTTAGATCATGAGCCAAGCATTCTATCCCCTAGACCACAACTGATCAGTTACAGTTTAATCCCTGTGATACTAATATTGGTCAGTGAAACCACTATTTAAGATGATAAATTGGAATGATCTATATCTAACATTATTATAGTTCTAGTGCCAACCCTCGAGTATGGAAGTGAAGCTTGGAGCTGGCAAAAGAAGGATGAAAGCAGGATAAACGCCGTAGAAATGAGATCACTGAGAAGAATGTGCGGGAAAACGTTGTATGATAGAATACCGAACGATGAAATAAGAAAGAAATGTAAGGCAGATGACTGCATCATGAATAAAATTAAAAAGGATCCCTGAGATGGTTCGGACATATGGAACGAATGGATGAGAGTAGAATGGTTAAAAAGTTGTACACAAGCAGCGTGAGTGGGAAAAGAAGCCGAGGACGACCGAGGAAAACATGGCATGACCAAATTAATCAATTACTAAAAGGCGGCCACATTCGAAGTCGGAACAATCGACGTGCGTGCATGGTACGATGTATGGATGTAGAGGAAGCTCGAGAGGTACGCCAGGACAGGCCAGTGTGGCGATCCATCCTCTCTGCCTACCCCTCCGGGGAAATGGCGTGATGGTTAGTTAGTTATAATTGCTATTTGATTAGTGTTTTTTATAAGGGAAGAACAACAGGGAAACGTTTTTAAAACGTTCATAAAACGTCATAAAACGTTCCAGCCATATCTTTTTAAATAAGTTTTGGATCTCTTTTCTCAATTCTAAGCCAGAATACTTTATAAGTTCATTAGGGATGTTATTGATTCCGGGAGCCTTCCTATTTTTCAGTTTCTTTATATGTGTTAGTGTCTCTATTTCACTGAGTGTTTCTTCTACAGTTATTTCAATTGTCGGATATTCATGTCCCGATTTAAAGTAGAGATGTTTGAAGTACCTTTTCCATCATCATTTGGAATTTTTGTTGTCTGATTGAATTAATTGATAGATTTTCTTTGGTTTTTAAGTAATTTCCACACTTTTGGGCTCCATAAAGGTCATATTCCATATCTTTGGAAAATTTGGCCCAACATTCTGTTTTTGTTTTCTATGTATTGTTTCATATGGAAAAATCCTAACATGAAGATCAGCAGCGAAGTGAGGATTTATAAGACTTATATGCGACCCATCATGACATATGGGACCGAAAGCAGGGCAGACACCACAATTTAAAAAAATGGGCTCATAGTGTCAGAAATGAAGACATATCTGGCAAGACAATATACGTGATAGAATTAAAAACTCAAGGATAAGGAAAATATGCAAAGTCGAAGATGTCAGTAGGGGGGGAAGCAAATGAGAAGATACTGGTATGCACACGTGAGAAGAATGGATACATCCAGACTCTCATTGTGTTGCACGGCCAGCACCAAGGTAGACGACCCTCGGGCAGAACACCAAAGAGATGGATTGACAGTTGCGAGCTGCTTGTCCACCTCGCAGGAGGCCAATTCCTCTTAAGAAACAGGCCACAAAGCCTACACTAAGAAGAAGAAATAATTCATCAGCAATATTGTCTAAACTGAGAAAATAGGTTTAATGTTTTGTTTTTAAGTGTTATATTATGCTCAATGCACAAAATCAAAGTTGCACAACGGGCCATGGAAAAATCCTTGTTAGGTATCTCACTTAGAGAACATATACCCAACGTGGAGATTAGAAGACGCACCAGGGTCACCGATGTAGGGATACGCATTGCAAAGATGAAGTGGCAGTGGGCTGGTCATATATGTCGACGGGATGATGGAAGATGGAGCTCGATGACTGAATGGAGGCCAAGGTTGGGCTGGAGAAGTGTCGGGAGACAGCCAACCAGGTGGAGCGATGATATTGTGCGGACCGAGAGACCGAGAGATATGGTGTGGGGGTGGAGAGGCTTACGTCCAGCGGTGGATGGAGACAAGCTGATGAAGTTATGTTGATGCCCTAATAATTTGAAGAATTTAAAGCATTTTGAAAATACATATTTTAAAATATCTCTTTTAGTAAGACTCTTGTGAGTTTCAACTTTTTTAAAAGGTCTTGAAGGATGTACTTACTGGGATGGCGTTCACTTATGCATTAATTAAACTTGGTCATTGATACTTATTTATCTCTAGTAAATAATACTCTGCCAAATGTCATCAAAAGTTATTATCATTAAAGTTGCAGATTCTATATTGATCACAATGAGTTGTTCCATTGTAATTCTAAAATTAAAAGAATATTTAATATTACATATATACACTATTTGCTCATTGACGTCAGAGATCACGTTAAATCTGGTTATGTTACCAGCCACACTCATCTGTCATGTTCATTGTTGTATCAACTCATGAGTACAACAATTCGGGGCTATTTTAAGATGGCCCGGACAGAAATAGACTCCCTCATATTCCTACGTCACAAAGATAAGATAGGTGTGTTTGACATTGAATAAAAACATATTATCAATCTAACATCAACATGGATGTCTCGGCGCCAGATAACAATGGGCTGACCGAAGAATAGCATACACAAACAATACATGTTTGAACAAACCAAATTCTGTCTTGAAACTTTAATAAATTCTGCCAAATCATTATTTAATCTTCAATCTACACTTGACAATAACTTAAAGTCTGTGTTGTATTGCATGACTGACCCCAAGGTAGGTGACTTCCAGGTAGACCACCAAAAAGGTGGATCAACAGCTGGGAATCAAATTCACAGGAAGGCCACACTAGGCCTACATTAAGAAAAAGCATGTCTTTATTCAAGGTTTGCCAAAGCATATAATGCAACACCTTAAGGATTCATGCACACTCCATTGGCTTAAATCTCCTAAACTCAAAACCCTTAAGGCTAGGCGCGCCACAGACAGCTGGAAATATTAAGCAGCCACTTATAGCAGCCAATGAGTCAATCGACAGCCAGTTGTGACCATTCCGCTGAGCGATATGGACATGGAAGATCTTTAATTGTTTACCTTTTGTCGTGTTCTAAGAGCCTGCCGCGCCTGTGTCGCCTAGTGCGCAGGTTCCCATACACCGTTATATGTTGGACTGGCTGCCGCAGTCAGGCTGCCTAGTGTGCGATAGACCTAAATGTTTGCACTAACCCATTTCTCAATAGAGCCCCATATCAGATTGATAAAATGCATTGCCATATCCTTCCCTCCTCAGTTCGAGGGAGTTATACCCTAGCATACCCGAGAGAAATGCCTTTGGATAGAGCCAAGGTTATAATACCCCAAACTCTCTCATGTAGAAGGAGAATTTCTTTTGAACCCTATCCAACATGAGAGAATACTGAACCTCATGAGGACTCCATATCACGGCACCTCCCTCGAGCCTGCTTCTTACTAAGGGAGAGTTATATAGAGTTCTTAATTTGATAATGATAATGCCTTAGACAGGTGAAACATGTCATTCACATAAAATATAATAAAACTTATAGAAAAGACTAATATTAATTATTTACTTACAGTAGACGCTCTCTTAACCGGCGCCGCTTTAACCGTCCCACCGCTTTAACTGGTCTCTTCTAGCACTACTTTTAAAAAAAATTGAGTGATGTGTGGCTTTTTCCTGTACGTTTTCCTGTGGCGTTTTCCTGAAATGTTAATTTTTAATGTGTGAGTTTCTAATACAGAATAAATGTTTTGTTTTCTTAGTGTTTTGAAAAAATTGTGTTTTTTTTTTCTTCTCCTTGATCCTGCGCCTTGATCCTGCGCCATTTGCTCACAGCATTCCGTTTGTGTTGAGCATTCCGATATGTTTTCTAGACATTTGATACAATGCCTTAAACAGGTGAAACATGTCATTGGCATACAGTAAAACCTCGATATAACACACTATTGGGGGGAAGGGGTGTTAAAACCAAAAGTCCGTTATAATAATAATAATAATAATAATAAATTGGATAATTTATAAAGCGCCATTTTTATGAATTGCTCATCTCAAGGGCGCTGTAGAAGATGCTCCGTTTTATCTACTAGATAATAATAATAATAATAATGATAAAAAATATATATAGACATATTTAGTATGAGGGCTGCACCCGACGAAATCGATCAGCCCTTCCTGTCAGGAAATGATAATTTGAAAAGGTGCGTTTTGAGTCTCGATCTAAACTCTGATTGATTCTCAATGCACTTAAGGTCTGCTGGAAGACTGTTCCAGGCTGAAGGGCCGGCTACCGCGAAGGCTCGGTCGCCAAAGTTTGTTCTTGGACAGCGTTTTGGCACAGTCAATCTACCGATCGCAGAAGACTTAGCTGATGGCAATGTAGACTGTCTAGCATTCAGGTTCTCGTTGATGCAGAGTTCAGATATATAAGCTGGTGCCATTCCATGCAACGCCTTATATACCGTCCAGCAGAGCTTGTATTGTATCCTTTCTGGACATTTCAGCCAGTGGAGCTCCTTAAGATGCTGTGTTATGTGACAACTCTTTGGCACACCCCTTATCAGTATTGCTGCTGCATTGAATGCAGACTGGAGTTTATTTATTTGCTGCTTGGGGATGTTGGCGTAGACACCATTGCAGTAATCTAGTCGGGATACGACGAAGGAATTGATCAATGTTTTAAAACTGTCAAAACTGTTAAAACTGTTATATAAAAAAAGGTTCAAAATAAATCAAAAAACTTGTTTTTTTTTTAAGTATGTTCACTGTATTTAGAGATATATTAAACAATACAAAACACAAACAAAATTATATTTATTGTCTTCCGACACTCGTCGTGATGACGCGCTTGCTTTCGGTAATCCTGCTTTGGAAAAGGAATCAAGTTTTGTTTGCACTTTTGAAGTTTGCAGTTTTTTTATACTAAAATTCCGAAAATGCGTATAATATAGTTGAACTTCATTATCTGACGAATATAGTCAATGAATGTTATTATATTAGATCGTCGAGATGTGATCTTACCACTGATAACTTCATTTGTGTCAGTGCTTCTTCGCTATCTTCACTTCCATCCTAGCATTGTCTCAAATTATAGTGCTAGGTATAACGAGATTAACATGGTCCCTACAAATTGTTTAATTGAATTAAAACACTGCGTTTTCCACTTTTGAGTTTATTTTTCTCAACATGTTTCGAAGGCTTACACACCTTTATCATCCGGAGAACGATATAGACAGTTTATATCGTTCTCCCGATGATGAAGATGTAAGCCTTTGAAACGTGACGAGAAAAATAAACTCAAGTGGAAAAAACAGTGTTTTAATTCATAAAAAAATTTGTCATTACGGAATTCCAGTGTTAACGCCTCAAGTTTATCTGAAATTAAAAATTGTTTACATGCAGGGAAACTTGAATTTAAGCATGTATGATATTTGACCGGATATTTTGTCCCTTATATCCGAAGTTCGTTATATCGAGGTTTTACTGTATTTTATAATAAAAAGTCTAGAAAACAGACGTTTTCATTTGTATAAATTATGTCACTTAAGGATTTTAAGGGGATCGGGATGTATAAAAGAAACGAGCATATCAAATTTGGATATAATAATGTAATCAACATACACGGAATACATGCACTTACAGATTCAATTTAATAAAATAAAATCTAAAATTATCATTTTGAATCGGATTTGACTAATTTTTACGCAGTTATAACACAACGGGTCAACGTGTTCCAACGTAAAATAATCCGCACAATTTGTATACACAGAATATTCACTTCACATCCGCACAGATACAAAATTCCTAAACTATCTTTACAAAAAATATATATTGAAAATAAATTACCCTGACACAGGTTTTATATTTTATACTTAATTTAATTTCGGTAGTCGACGATCGTGGTCTTGTTCAAAAGATGCCGAATGTAGTAGCCATGTAAAACAATGGGTATAAATAATACTCTGTATGTACAGTTTGCAAAATTAAAAATTGCCTAAACAATAAGTGACCAAATACCAACAGGAACAAAATCCTGTAGGAAGAAATTACAGCATCTCCCAACCCTTCCAAAAAGGAAACTGTCTCGGTGTCAAGTGACAAACAACCTTAAAACCAAACAGCCTAAACAACCAAAAGACAATCCTAATATTAACAGTACAAACACAAGACAGTGGGATGGCCCAAGACAAAACCTGGCAATGGTCAATTAGAAGAACCGACCCCAAATAAATGGGAAACAGCTAAAATAATTATTGCATATAAAGAGTCTTTGTTGACTCATAAATGAAAGAATATTTATTATATATACAAAGTAAATGTTAACTCAAACATTTTAAAATATTTTTTTTATATAATAGTAATTAAATTATCATTAACCCTAGAACCCTACAAGGGGTGCTAGGGCACCCCAGGTTTTGTTTTTAAATTAACTTCTCTGGTTTATAATGCACAACTTTGACTTGTGGTCAGATGGGGACGTCAAAGACGGCGATACTGGCATCAACACGTAGAAAGGATGAGCTCAAATAGGATACCACACATAGCTCTCCATGGAATGCCAAACGAACAACGCCGACCAGGAAGACCCCCGAAAAGGTGGAGAGAAAGCTGGAGTTCAGCGTCTCAAAAGAACCCGCCTGAAATAACAGACTCCTGAGTCTACCAAAAGTGAAGAAGAACTTTGACTTCCTGCGTATTTTACGGATTAACCAGTGACGCGGCGACAGCCGGACAGTATAGACATGTGCATGGGTGTCATTGGGTGCTGGGGTACCCCAGTGTAGTAAAAACGTAAGTATTTTCAACATACAAAAGGAGGGATATAAAAGAAAGTATTTCGGCGATTCTCAAAAAACTTATGCCTGTCGATCCTCCTGGGTCTGAACAGGGGCGTTGTGGTTTCTGCCCCAAAAAGCAAGGATTGTAAAAGCAAGACTCGGTGCACTAGGTGCGAAATTCCAATTTGCTTGGATCACCAAGTCAAAGTATTCCAAAAATGCTCAAATTAATATCTTATTGTCAAAATTAAAAGGCTGATTTGGGATCTCTATGTTAATTAATATAAATAAAGGTTTAATTTTCTAAAACAGCTTTTATTTACATAATTTATGAACTATTTAGTTTTGGGGTACCTCATCACCCTTGTGTAGGAACACTGTATATGCCAGAGAGTGTAGGGTTTCTAGGGTTAAGATGGTTTGGACACATGGAAAGAATGAATGAACAAACGGAACTAGAAATAGAGGAATATCAAATAAATCAGATATTAAATATCGGCATATGTAAAAAATAATTATTCACATAACGTATTCATTGATATTACCGTTATATACAATTGGCAAATGCAAATATAAACGACAGACTTCTGGACCTTAGAGATCTGACGAAAATCTATTTCTATTACAAAAGAAAAGAAAAAACAATAATAATTTCAGATAGTTTGAGTTAACATTGTATTTTAGATTTAACATATGCTAAATTAATTTTAATACGACACAAATGAAGTCTTTATTTTTATTATAAGTCATTAAATAAATGCATAATGATTTTAAACAATCTATCTAGGACCAACGTATAAATGCATAAAAAAAACTGAGTATTGAAGTATAGGAATTTGGCAGTTAATTCATGATTGACTTAAATGTAAAATTACGCATGCGTTAAGTGTTAAATACTAAAAAAAAATTCAAGTAGGGTTGTTTTACAAAGTTTTTTTTTATATTATTATATAAAATTGTTTAACAGAATGTGATGATAAGAAAAATTATTTTAAAAGATTTATTTAAAAGTAATGTATAAAGGAAAATATCACAAAATTACAAATAATGTGATAAAAAAAGGAATTTAAAATTATATGTATTTTTTTTTTAATTATATAATATCTGACGTGGAATATAAGGATGTTTTTTTAGAGGTATACAATACATATTCAAAATGAAAAAAAAAACACATTTAAATAATGTTAATGTCTATGATATTGGCTTTATTTAATAGATAATTTTATGCCATTATTGTTTAAATATGATTTTGGGCATATGAGTGCCACGGCTAGCTCGAATGAAGCGCAATCGTGAAATCCAATTTTTGGCTTTGTGGATGCGTATTATCCACTAGAGTGTACGTAGTGCGAAAACGATCCATGGTCTTCCGAATAACTTGCTTAGATGGACGATTATGTCGACCGTAAAATGGACATAGTGCACGATAAGTTTGGCGAACCGAACCATGATTTTCAAAATAAATTTGCAAGCGCTGTTCTGACGTCAGTCTATTCATGACGAAATGGCAAAACGTACTGACTACAAATCATCTGTCAACTGTCAAATTGACAGTCTGTAGAAACAATGTTGCCAGTTTAAAAACCAAACTTCTAAAAAATAAAACACCTATATAATGAATGATATTAAAATGTGTATAGTTATTCAGAAGGCAACTGGTTATAAAAAATATATTATTGTTGTTGGAAAATTTAAAATCATATCAGTTTTTGTACATTATCTGTCAATTTTAAAAATACAATCGAACTCGATTATTACTCAGTTGTCTTCCTAATGTCGAACAATCTCTCATGCTTACCTGGTATTATATTGTATGCATTATATTTTACCTGTTTAAGCTTTAATATTGTTTGTAATGTCTGTTGAGATGATAAACTGATTTGATTTGATTTGATTACGGATATGGATACAGCGAGTTCTCGGATGTAACGAGGAAACAGATACTTCATGTCTTCATGTGATGGATATTTTTGAAAGCATTTAAAAATACCTATGTATTCTCTGATATAACAAGTAATACTTATAACGAGCAAATTCATTCAGTACCGTCTTTCTCGTAATAACCAAGTTCGATTGTATATACAAATAGTGTAGTACCAAAGGCTATCTGTAATCAGTGGCGGTACTCCCATAGAAGCCCAGAAGCCCCGCTTGCATAAGAAATTTTGAATCAAAACCTCTTCTGGCTTACAGAGGTTCAGCTCTTGTGGCTATTTCTCTAACGTATGATGGGAACATTGTTGGAAGGTGATTTGGTGGATTGTTGGTTTATGCGGGGGCATGATTACTTAGATTTGGGGGTTTCGATAAAAAAAATCTTAAGCAAGCCGGGCTTCTGGGCTTCTATGGGAGTACCGCCACTGTCAGTAATTAATATGAATGATTTTTTTAATGGAAATGTCATGTGCTAAAGAATTATCAAATATCGAGTAACTTATGAGGAATTACTGCAGAAAATTATCAAAACCATAAAGTGCAAGAAACTGGAATACTGGCACATTATGAGAAACGATAAACACAAAGTGTTGCAACTTATTATCCAAAGTAAAATCAACGGAAAACAAAGTGTCATGAGAAGAAGCTAGAAAACCTTCAGTTGCAGCACATCACTATTTAGACCGGCTGTATCAAAAGCAAAAATAGCCCTGATGTGTTGTCTGATAATCTCCCATAGGAGAGAAACAAGAAGCCATTATTTTTTGTTTAGCAGGGTAAAACAAGTCATTTCCATAAAATATAATAAAACGTCTAGAAAACAGATTTATTGTTTCTTGAACAATGATGTAAAACTCCATATTAAATAAATAATACGAATGAAAACGTTAGTTTTCTGGAAGTTTTATTATATTAACGCCCTTCTAAGGCATTTGATAATGCCTTAGAAGGGCGAAACATTTCATTCCCATAAAATATAATAATACTTTAAGAAAACTGACATTTTCATTTGTATTATTTAGAAAACAGATGTTTTTATTCATATTCATTATTTATTATGGAGTTTTACATCCTTGTTCAAGAAACAATAAATACAGACATCTGTCACCAACGTCGATATTGAAGAAACAATTATTGTTTGTGATTTTTTCTATTATTTTCATTGGCTACATTTTTTTTTATTCCGCATTTTATTTTATTGCTTTATTTATATCTAGAGTTTTTTCAACGTCACAATTCAATGCAAAAAAATCATGGAAAAAATGGATATCTTTGATATTACACTACTCATATATAAAAAGAAAATAAAGCAATATATATGTAACGTATGCTGTAATAATTATTGTAATCAAACAAATATTAATGAATTTAAATAAGGATTAAATATTGTTAAACGGTGTTCACATTAGTATGGATTATTAATATTTTAATGTAGAGATTAAAAGTCAATCCATTGCGTTGTTACCAGCTGAATTCTGAATAACGAAATAATAATTATTACATATAAAATATACTAGTATTTTAAAATGTCAATAGATGCGTTATTCTAGTATCCACAGTGGATAAGTTATAGATTTTCATAATTTAATAAGATTGATATTAAAATATATAAAAAAATGTTAAAATAATTATTATTATTCCTTACTGTTTTGCAAAGAGAGCAAATATTATATGGATCGTTACCACAGAACATATTAAATGAAATAAAATATTAAATTACTTCCACAAGTTAGTTATTTTATCAGAAATATAATGAATATTATATGGGTTGGTATAATCTCAATATCTCTGCCACTTCAATCTGTTGTATTACGAAGCAGAATTAAACTTTGTGAAAAAATTAAAACGTTTAAATATTACAATTATATAATTCAAAATCTCTGCCTTAAGTTTTCCGTTAGATTTCTTGCCATTACGAGGTTTGATTTTAAAAAAAAAACTATTTATTTGAAAACAGAAGTGTAGTTCATCATAATGTATGCATCGTTAAAAGGGTACTGCTGTATTGATGCGAGACTTGGAAATCTATAACGAACATCATTGGAAAACTCCAGGTGTTCATATGTTAAATAGGTGCCTTCGCTCAATATTTCAAAATCTATTGGCCCCAAACAGTGTAAAAATAAATTAAAAACTGCAGGCGAAAAATCAATTAGAGAACAAGTAGCTAGACGCAAATGGCTGTGGATCGGTCACATTTTGAGACGGAATCCAGCCTACATCGCTCAGGGAAATAGGAAGCGAGGCAGACTTAGAGCCACCTGGAGAAGAGCCCTGCAGGACGAGGTTAAAGCAGCAGGCCTCACTTGGGATGATGTAGGCATCAGGCATGTGATAGAGTCGGGTGGAGAAGGTTCCTTGAGGCCCTATACACCATGGAGGCGTGACAGGACAAAAAGAAAATTCTTTTTCGAAAAAAGAAAGAAAATCTTTTTTATTAAACCTCATAATTTCAGAAAATCTTTCTACTTTTACGTTGTATATCCGTTGAGACAGAAGAAAGCTACAGGTTAAAAATATTCTAGTATTAGAATTATAAATTAATGTTTTTTAAATACTGGTATGTTTTTTTTTTGTGGCAACATCGAATCTTTTGAAAGATATTTATTTTAAATAAACGCTCTGCGCAGTTGTAATCATTTTATTGCTATTTCATTAAATAATGATGGTCTATAATAACTAATAGAGGGGATTTAAACCAAAACAGTCATATTCTTAGCTTTAAGTGATATTTGAATAAATATTATTTACCTAACTATAACTAACTGACATTATCTAATATATACACGTACGCGGTTTCACCCGGCATACTATCGTTTCACTAAATTCACCGATTCTAACGAACCCACGTAATATTATTGGTACAATTTTTGTATATTATAATTACTAAAAACGAAAAACTTGTTCGAGTTTTTACAAAATTTTAAATTACATTTTATGAAATATGATCACCCATGGTATTCTGAATTAAACTTAACAAAATCATGTGACTAAGCTACTAGTAGCTGATACATAATTAATACAAATGAAAACGTGGTTTTCTAGATGTTTAGTATGGAGTTTAATATGGAGTTTTACATTATTGTTCAAGAATAAATTCTGGTTAGTATTGTAGTTTCCATGTCATGTTACTAAATTTACCTCCATCAATTATTGCAACTTCAGTGATTAATTAAATATTTTGAATCACTTTTTTCTATTTTTTTGGCCTAAACACTATGATACTTCAACATTATTACCTGTTAAAATTTATAACACTGTTATAACATCACAATTTTTATAATTCACTTTTTGAGAATGTCGCAACAGCTGTGTCGCCAACCGATGTTGGCATCTTCAACTTGATATTTGCAACACCTGATGATGCCAACATAGGTTGGAGAAAAAGCTAACATTCTCAAAAAGGGAATAATAAAAATTGTGATACAGTTAATACCGTTTTTTCCACTTTTGAGTTAACTTATCTCAACATGTTTCGAAAAGATTTAACACCTTCATCATCAGGAGAACGATATGAATAGTTAATATTGTTCTCCTAATAATTAAGGTGTAAAACCTTTAAAACATGTAGATAAAAATAAATTAAAAACTGGAAAAGTCTTTTAAATAAAAATGTGTTTCAGATAGGACTCATCCCCTTCAGTACAAATTTTCCATGTTTTTAAAAGTTATTCAAATGTGAATCTACAACCCAAAACAAAATCGAAATTAGAATATCCAAAGAAAAAGCTTGCAATATGATCTAGAATCACATTATTTTGGGAAGTATAAGTAATATCAGAACACCATGATGAATAATAATTATCCGTTGTGAAATTATATTTTTAAAGGATTTACTTATTTTTTAATTTTACATAATTCCATTGACGATCCGTCAAAGATTAAAAAAATAAATTATTGATCACTTGAGCGCCATACGATATTTGATTTAATTAGCCTATCGAGAAGTCGAAAGATTATATTTGTTAAAGAATTCACGACAACGAAGCTACAAGGATCGGCTGTGGGACACGTATATGTACAAACATCATCGTCCTAGCAACGTTTCCACTACAACATGGAAACACTTTCATGATTAGCTGCCGGGAGTTGGTCGCATTTCTTTATTATAAAGATTCCGCGAATCAGCCGTTAATAATATATCGTTGAAGCCATTTTATTCCTAGAAGTAACAATCGACAAAAATTAAAATCAAATAAAAATTTTAACATCATGCAGTCAAATAATTAATGTTTTTAATTTAAATTTCTTGGTGGAAGTTCATTTTAAATAATGAAAACAAAAAAAAATTTATACAAAATTTCTTTATTATTATGTATTTAGTGTGCATCCACTTGTGTTTATGTTCGACCGGTTTCGGCAGCTTGCTGCCATCTTCTGGTAAGACTAGACCAGAAGATGGCAGCAAGCTGACGAAACCGGTCGAACATAAACACAAGTAGAAGCACACTAAATACATAATAATAAAGAAATTTTGTATCAAAATTTTCATCATGCAGTCTCCCGAAGGGCTAGACAGAAAAATTAACTCCTTCACGCTATTCTTTCTTAACATACGTCTCTCGTTCCTAAACATTCATACATCGTGTCATGTGGCCGACATAAATATATATCATTGATTTGATCATGCCACGTTTTCCTTGGTCTTTTTCTATTTCTTGTTCAGTTTACATAATTAATATATATTTTCTTCATCCATTCTTTCATGGGTGACGTTTAATACATGATTGATTTGATCGTGCCACGTTTTACTCGGTCTTCCTCTATTTTCAGTTCCTTTTCAATAATTAACAAACACTTTCTTCATTCATTCTTTCTGTACGTCCAAATCATTTAATGAACCTCTCATTCAGTGGCGGAACTCCCATAGAAGCCCAGAAGCCCGGCTTGCGTAAGAAATTTTGAATCAAAACCTCTTCTGGCTTACAGAGGTTCAGCTCTTGTGGCTATTCCTCTTACGTCTTGATGGGAATATTGTTGGAAGGTGATTTGGTGGGTTGATAGTTTATACGGAGCATAATTACTTAGATTTGTGGGTTTTGATTCAAAATTTCTTACGCAAGCCGGGCTTCTGGACTTCTATAGGAGTACCGCCACTGCTCTCATTATTTTGTTGATAACACTATCATTCATACTGCATTCACTTATTTTATTTGCATTTGACACTCTATCCATATACAGATTTACTACACATTCGTCTAAGAGATCTCATTTGCACTGCACTTATTTTACTTTCATCGTTCTTTTGCCAGTGCCATCTTTCACTTTCATACATAAGCATGGGTACAAATACACCATTTTGCACTGCCATCTAAGCTTTTTTGGATAGATTTTTATTTGCAATGACAACCTTAAGTGCATCATATAGAACACATTTCAAGAGACCTCATTTCTACTCCATTTATTCTAATTTCATCCTTCTTCAGTCAACTCCAAGCTTCACTTCACATACATGAGGGTTTGCACTAGAACTCCGGTTGAACTTTGGTTAACGAGAATACAATGGCGACAATATATTAGTTTTACTCTTCGCATAATCTATATAATACTACAATATAATATATAATAATAAAATCCTACATAAAACACATACACAGAATTGCTTTAGACATGATATATACGTTAAAAATAAATCATTTCTATTCTACAAAGGAGAAATACTCTTTAGTACATACAAGTTTACTCTATCTGAGTTAAAAGTCTCATAATATCCCATACATTGAGCTTTACTAACTATACATAATTATATTTATACATATCAAAGTATTTACAACGCTCTAAAAAGTTTATAACTTATAAAATACAATTCGCCTAAACCATGACTACACATTTTTCACAATTTTACACTAACATAACCTCAAATTTGTATTTTAATGATATATACATGTATATATATAAATACTTAATCTATTTTACAAAAGTAAATTACAATTGCACAAGAAACACCATTGAAAAGATGTATATATTATTGCATAGCAATGCAGAAAATTGTCACAATTTTGTATCAATTAAATAATAATTCATTATTTTGGCAGAATCAGTTATTATATCACAATTTATTTCATTCATGTTTGTCTGTGTTAGAAGTGAGAACCAGTGGCGTTCCTAGGGTCAACCAGTAAGGCAAGCCAAGGAATTGTTAATAAATATTCGTAAAGAAATCAAATAATCTTTCTTTTCATAACATTTATGCACATAATTTAAATGACAGATAACATTCTGACAATAGAAATGAAGTTCGTTACACATCGAATAGTAACATACTTCAGAATGATAAAGCCCGGCTTCAAATCCATACAAACAATTGCATACATCTTCTGGTATATATGCACCTATCTATATGATAACAAGCCAAAAATACATAAGTGCGACAAAGACCCTTTTACATTTTGCAAGCCCGATATGAAGCCCATCGAAAACATGAAACAAAAGATATTGACGTAGGCGATTTCGCGGGCGTCTCACCTACGGTACGCATGAGTGAAATAAAATACGGCGCGTATGAGTGAAACAATACATACACGTAGGTCATTTCTGCCCATTCATTTCCAACTCAACGAAATTAAATCGCTTTAATGTCCTCACGCGAAATTCAAAATCTTATTTTATTCGTAGATGGCTCAAACGCGCAAGAACATTGTTTCAATATAGATTTTTTTAAGGCAAGCCCGGCTTCTCGGCTTGTATGGAAGTACCGCCACTGGTGAGAACCCTACGCTCCATCACAGACAAAACTCTCAGAGATCAGATCAGAAATGAGACCGATTGGGTCTATCTGTGATGATGAAGACATAGTGATGTGGGTCAGAGGCAGAAGGCGCTTTTGGAGAGACAATGTTTATCGTATGGAAGATATGAAACTTGCAAAATGAAAACCCCAACAGCAAGAGACTACCAGGAAGGCAGTTGAAGAGATATAGGGATTACTGGAGGTCATTATCCCAGGACACAATGTCACAAACAGGTCATACAGCCTAGACCAAGAGGAAGAAGAAGAAATTGGTACAACAGATGTTTCACCAACCGTCGTTTGTGATGATTTCAAGATCGGTTGTTGAAACAGCTGTTTTAACAATCGCGTAAAATTAAAAATTAAAAAATAAATTGTAATATAATAACAGTATTTCAAATTAAACAATTAATAATTAAATAAAACAATGTTTTTTGACTAACAACAGACTGCTGACAAACAGACCAGTCTGTCGATGCCAGCGAGCCCGGTGAAACCGGTCGCTGTCGAAATAAAGGCAAAAGTAGAATTAGTTTAAAAAAACATTGTTTTATTTAATTATTATTTAAAATGAACTTCCATCAAGAGATTTCAGTAAAATCATTTAATTAATTTAATAATTTGTCAAATATTTTATGTAAAGTATTCAAAACCCTATTCATAAACATTTTTGTTTTTAAATAATACATACTTAAGATTATATAAACACAGGATGGTTCAAAATGATTTACAATTATCGAAATGCTTTGTTCCAAAAAATGTATACAATAAAAAAAAGGTTACATAAATTAACATTATTTGTGATGCATTTAAAGCTTTAAGTTAAACAATATTGTGATTGATAATGGTCTAAAATAATTGTACATCGGGTGATTCTCAAACTTGTGTCGAGCCAAATCAATTTTGAACATCCCGACGTCTGCCACAACTACCGGATCTTAAAAAAAAATTAACTAGTTAACACACATTATATGCGGATACTTACAAGAACTGGAGAATCCCTGAAGTATGCATGTGAGATTTCAATTCTAATTTAGACCTTTATAACTAACTAACCATCACACCGTCTCTCCAAAGGGGCAGAAAGAATGGACTGCCAAACTTTTCTTTTCCGACATATTTTTCTCGATCCTCAACATTCATACATCGTGTCATGCACGCGCGTCGATTTCTCTGACTCCTCACGTGGTCAACATTCAATATTTGATTTATTTGATTGTGTCACGTTTTCCTCGGTCTTCCTCTATTTCTAGTTCCATTTACACTGTTATCACATATACTTTTTTTATAATTCTTTCGTCATTCATTATTTCCATATGTCCAAACCATCTAAATGATCCTTTCATAATTTTGTTCATAACACCATAATTCGCACGGCATTCACTTCTTATATTTTCATTCGAAATTTTATCATACAGAGTTTCCACACATTCATCTAAGAGAACTCATTTCTACTGCATTTTTTCTACTTTCATCCTTCTTTTGCCAGTTCCATGATCCGCTTCCATACATAAGGGTCGGTACAAGAACACCATTGTACACTGCCAAAGACCTTTATTTATACAGATTGAAAACACATAAACACAGCAATGTCCTGTTACGAATATGCAAACGATTATAAAAGATTTTAATTGCTTTTAAATAATTTGCAATATTTATTTAATCATTTAAAATAAACTAATTTCTTTGGTCAAGATTATGAGTATGTAAATGTAGAGCGGATTAAAGTATTATGAACAAAATTATAAAAGGATCACTGCGTTGGTTTGGACATGTGGAATACATGGATGAAAGAAGAATGGTTATGAAAGTATACGTTAACGGTGTGAATGGAGTACGGAGTCGTGGGAAACCGAGGAAAACTTGGCATGACTGGATTAATCCAATTTTAAAGGTCGGCCATGTTAGAAGTCGGAAGAATCGATGTGCATGTATGAATGTGGAGAAAGCTAGAGATGTGCATCAGAATAGAGTAGTGTGGCAGTCCATTCTCTCAGCCTACCCTTTTGGAGAAACGGTGTGATGGTTTGTTGTTGTTACGAAAAAAAATTACAAAACGTCAAAGACTCGACCGCACCCATGCCCTGCCCTTATAGAGTTGCTTGTGAAGACTTGTACTCAAGGATTCTTGGGCCAAGTGCGTATCCCTAACGGCTTGTTCATTTTAGGAAAATTAACTGTTTTAATTTTTCTCTGTGATCAGTTTCAAATCAAATCAGTTTGATACGGGATAGCGCAAAACGGTACAGTCAAAGTGTGCCCATCACGTATGTTCATATGCATAGGGCGGTTAATTAGATTTGGACTTGGATCTTCTGGCTTACAGAGGTTCAGACCATTCCTCTTACGTCTGTAGGAAACATTGTTGGAATGCGAGGTTAATTGGTTAATACTCGGTGTGATGAAAAAACATTATTAGAATGAACCCTTTGGTTGCTAAAAGCCGATATATCGGCTTTTGCTACACCAGTGAGAAATGCAAAATCAGACAGACGGAAGTAATGATTTATAAAAGAATCATATTCATTTTAGACAGAGTGTGAGGGAGTGCTGCATTTACATCCATCAAAGACACAAGAAAAAATTCATGACATACAAAATATCAATATTAACACTATGAATGAAACACAAAAAATATTATATAAATATAAATAATATTGGGATGTCATGTTAAGGGTTATTATATGTAATTTAAAAGCAGAATAGGAGTGATTTAGCACCCAATTTCATTGATAATACATTCATATAAACAACTGATTATATAGTATTATAGTTCCACGAGTGTCCATTTGTAATCGAAAAAAAATAGTAACCCCTTACCGCATGCTGGCTCATATATGATCCAAAATAATCTTTCGCCATAAAAAATAATAAAATATGTCTTGCTTCTAGCAATAATACTAAAGTTTTATCTATGATCCGCGTTACTAGTTGTCAAACTTCTTGCTAGATGTCTCTGGTTGTACTAGATGTGCATTCGACTGTTTCCAACTGTCGCTTTATGATTTTCTGTACAAACGTGATATTCAAAAGTGTTATTTTTTTTGTTTGTAAAACGCTATAAATAATTATATTACACTGATTTACTATTATTTTCATTAGGTAAGTAATAAAATGATCACTTTTATATAACATTATGGATAATATTGTGTAAAATATAGGGATAAAAAGGGGAAGACCTAGAAATATATTTTTTTTATTTTATTTAGGAAAAAATAAATTATTTGAAAAATAAAAAAAATATGTGTCTTTTTTTTCATCTTTTACGCATCATATATTTTTTTTACAAATTTAAAAAAAATCATGCAGTAAGGGGTTAATGTAAATTGAACATTATTATAAACAATCCCATTTGTGCAAACATCGTCAAGGACTAATGTTTATTTTGAACAGTGTGACCACAAAATATTTAATATTTAAAAAACTGAGTTCCATAATTTTTTCTTTTACATTTTAGTTATTTTATGTTATCCCTTACTGTGTTAAAAAAAATGTCTGCATATAAAATTGACTATAAAAAACTAATAATTTGTCTCTTTCGCGCTTATGAATATGGAATTAGCGAAAATGAGATGTAAATAGTGTGTGTAAGCGTCAAAATCTCTTGGTAATTCATCTCCGATTTTCGATAAAATATTCTATTGCCAATAAGAATTGATATGTGATATATATGTAATATTGAACTATTCCAATTGATGTCTAAATGTATGAATACTGAAAATCTTAAATCATCTTTTTTTAATATTTATAGAAATATTAAAGTTATTATAAACAATGTTTACTAATTTCACAGAATCGAAGATTAAAAAAAACACAATGAGCGGAAAGTGTTCCAATTTCAGCTACTAAATCACCCGTATTCTGATTTTACATAACAATAATAATAAAGTATTATTTAAAAATACAATAAATAAATTAAAATACAAAAAGCAGGTATGCACATGAACAATAATGGGCATTAGGACTCATGTCTGGTTTTGAGAATAACCTAACCTAACCATGTTGAGTGGATGCTTAAGTAACCATAGAAGCGAGAAGTAACCATTGAACGTAATCTCAAAATATTTCGGAAGATTGCATATGATTCGTTTGCAAGAACAGTGACACATTTCAAAGAAACAAATAAATATATTTTACATTTTCACAGTATTATATATTCATTATCGGGAGAACAGTATATCTGATTTCTAGAAGTTTTATTATATTTTACAGGAATCACATTTTTCACCTTGCTAAGGCATTATCAAATAATTGATAATACCTTAGCAAGGCAAAAGATGTTACTCTCTTAGAATAAAATAATACCTAAAAAACAGACGTTTTCATTAATATTTAATATGGACATCGTTCAAGACACGTTAAATAACAATTCATCATGTTTTGATTCATGACTTTTACATAGTTTTCAAAATAACTTTGTTTATCTGTGGAAAAGTTCATATTTCTTCCATTATAAAATTTTATAATAATTTCACTATTATAATAAAGATTACAGAAACCATTTTTTTTTAAATTTTACATATAAACAGTCAATTAAAAGAAAGTATAATTCTTTATTTAAATTTAGTTTAATTTAATCCTATAGTTGTCCAATTATTTTCATAATTGTGCGTATATTATCACGGTTGGCAAGATCAAGTCGCATTTTGAGTTTAAAAAACGTACTCAAAATGTTTTTTTTTTATAAACTAGGACCACTAGCAACGGCTTTCGTACCTTAATAGGTAGATGGGAATATAGAGTGTAGCATACAACAAGAATATGTATGAAATTAGAATGCTCTATATAAATATTAATAGATTTTTCGGTTTGTAGAAAATTTGCTACACCGTGTAATGAAGGGTTAAACATTCTTTAACTCATAATTGCGTAGATTTTCACGGTTGATAGCAATATGTTTTTTTGGGATCTTGGGGAAATCCGTGTAATTCGTCTTTCTGGACCGACGTTTCGGAGATCGTTGCAGTCTCCATCGTGTAACATAACTCACTCTGAAGATGGAGACTGCAACGATATCTAAAACGTCAGTCCAGAAACACTAGTTAACTTCAGAGAAATATGCAAAAAAATCTTGTTTTTTTGTTAATTAAATTTAATTAATATTAATTTCATATTTTTTTTAATTAGGAAACGTCAAAAACTCGACCACACACTTCACCTGCCCCTTGTAAAACTATCATACTTGTGAAGACTTGTACTCGAGTGTTGTTGGCACACGCGCGTATCCCTAACAGTTTGTACGTTTTGAGTAAATTCTTTTTCTCAAGGGCGTACGTGATAGAGGATAGCGCGGAATAGAACAGTCAAAGTGTGCGTATCACGTACGTTATGCTTAGGACAGTTAGACAGATTTTCCCAAGATCCTATAAAACATATTCTTTAACTCGGTGTGCCACTGTTTTTGCAAAGGATTTCACGTCGAAAGCATTAGGATGAGACGGGATGACACGGCGGCTAGCAGGACTCTACGAAGGAGGCGGGAAAGAGGCCGGTGCGGCCGGTCCTCTGCAGCGTGCCCTTGTACCAGCCGTCGCCCCATTTGCGGTGTACGAGGACCACGTCGTCCACGCGCAGCTCCAGCTCGTACTCTGAGTTGGGCGGGTAGGCCACCACGCAGCGGAAGCGCTCTCGGCCCGCGTCCAGGGACTGCGACTTGCGGTGGGACACGCCGCCCGGGGCCCTGCTCGCACGCCAGACAACACAATGCATTACAACCACGTCTGACAATAAGCTTCACAGATCCATTACTCATACACTTTCATTATAATAAAGTGAGATATTAAACTACTAAGAAGTTACTTTAATGCGTTGACTGCCAACTACAAGAAAACTCATAGTTTGCACTATTGCGTTGGAAGCCAACTACGAAGTAACTCGTAGGTCCGTTATTGCGTAGGACTCCAACTACGAGATAACTCGTAGTTTGTACTATTGCGTTGAACGCCAACTACGAAGTTACTCATAGTTTGCGTAATATCACAATAGCGTAGGACGTCAACTACGAAAGGATTAATTATTGGGCAGGACGCCAACTACGAGTTAACTCGTAGTTTGCGTTATTGTACAGGATGCCAACTACAAGATAACTCATTGTTACTCGTTTGTCCTAGATAATAACCAAAACGAGTTAACTCGAAGTTGACAGTCAACATGTTAAATCCACTTATTATTCTTGTTTCTAGGTTTCTGTGGCCAGCTAGAAACTATTATAGAAGAACAAATAAAATTAAACAAAATATTTATTGAAAAAAAATTTTTCATGAATTACTACGTGTAAAAGTGGAATGGAGGTGATTCATAAAGAAAAATATTTCTACACCTTCAACAAAAAAATAATAATGAAAATCGTCTAAAAAAACATATATTTATAGATGGGGTAGTTTAAAAAACAAAAATATATTATTTAGAAATTATTGTGTTTGAATCCTGCTGGTACCATTAGTAACTGAGGATATTTTCAAAGATTTTTTTATTCCTGTTTTTCGGTGTATTTTATGAGAAATTATTCATTAAAATTATAAAATATTTTATCCTAATCTTTGCACAAATATATATTTGAAAATAAATTCAGGAATAAACTTGCCAAATGATAAATTATAAATAAAATATTGTATATTTAATACGTATCTTCTGTAGAAATTTTTTTCAAGTTTTTCAATTAAACCAAAAAAATTTTTTTTTTTTTTTTTAATAGTTTTATTCTATCAGTCCAGACTTTGGTGAGGGTTTATTTTCTTCACTAATGATATAAAAATGAAAGTGTACAAGTCTCAAAACTTCAGTTAGTAAGACAATAATGTTATAACATGAAATGGGAAGGATTTCATTTGTTTACATATTTATAACTGGACAAATAATAATGACGAAACTGTATGACAATATCACACAAAAAACAATACAGAAAGCAATGTCACACCAGACTTATTAATTTTAAGCTTCAAAACAACAAGATGCAATTTAACCAATATTTTCTGGACACAGTTTAATTAATTTACCTCTTTTTCTCAGCATCCTGGTGACTCACTACTGTGATAGAAAAAATAGGGTGAATTTGCCTTCTTCAACATTCTCAATGTTTCTGCGGCAAAATATATACTTTTTTTCATGTATACAACAGGTCACTTGAACCCAATTACTGTATACACATTATTTTAAGCTATTATATTGATGATTCACATGACATGTGATAGGTAGCCAATCTATGGCCATTTTATTGTCACGTGAATTCTACACCAAACCAAAGACAGTGTGACAATCATACTGCCATCGCCAGGAATCGAACCCGGGACCTTAGGTATGGAAGTCAGAGCTCTTACCACTCTGCCACGAAGGCTGTCTCGTATTCATTCCTCAAACAAGTTTAATGCAAACTTCATGTGTCGAAAAATTCATGTGTAACTCTGCAGCAATTGAATATTTTGACATGAAACCCTGCTAAAATGGCAAAAACAGTACTACCAACTCAGAAAAAATGTATTTCAAGAATTCATTTTACCCGCGAGTTTACATGAAAAATTCACCATATTTTTTTTTTATCACAGAAGTATGTATCTGTAGTGTTTATAATTTTTAAGTATGCGAGGAAAAATCTGGATGCAGGTGATACGCATCAAATGCATTACGCATCAAATGTGATACGCATCAAAATGATCACATCAAATGCGATACGCATCAAATGTGATAAGCACCAAAATGATCGCATCAAATGCGATACGCATCGAATGTGATATGCATCAAATGCGATATGCATCAAATGTGATACGCATCAAATGGGATATGCAACAAATGCGATACGCATCAAATGCGATACGCATCAAATGCGATACGCATCAAATGCGATACGCAATAAATGTGATATAGCCGTGGGTACTGACCTGTCCATGGCCAAGGCTAGTGCGTGAATGGAGGGGCGTGGGCGCGGACGGGGCCCAGCGGAGAGCGTATGCCGCCCGCCGCCCTCCTGGAGGAGCTGGCTGGGACACGAGCCTGACCTGAGGGGGGACACACTGTACTGCCACCAACACAACACCCCCGTACAAGCGGTAACACGACAAGCACGGAAATGTTATTATACGAATCGGAAAATTATGCATTTATAATTTTTTTTAATCATACCATATATGATAAATATAACATTATGACAAAACAATTACTACATACAACTTTCTTCCATAATAATGAAATAAAATAGTAACCACTTTTATTTTGACCGACTATTTTCCCTAATGACTGAGTTTCTTCAGGGCAAATTGAGCCACAGTTACTTATTTGATATGGTATAAATATGAGTAAGGCAAAAAAGAAACATTTATTACGTAAAAAAAAATACATACGAGGTCTGTTCAAAAAGTATCGCGAATTTTGAATTTCCGCTAGCTACGTATATTTGATTTTTGATTTTTTTGTAGCGTTATGTTGGTACTCATGTCCCTTACTTATGCTGACAAGGTCGGCCATTTTGAATGTTTAGTTAATTTTTGACAGCTGTTTTGCTTGGATGTGTTTTGGCTCGTCTTCGATTTTTGCCTATTCCAAAAAATGGATCAAAGAATCTGTATCAAATTTTGTGTGAAAAACAAAATAAAGTGCGCGGACGCATTTCGAATGTTGACTGTGGCATATGGTGAAGCTACCTTGGACCAAAGCAACGTTTATCGGTGGTACAAAATGTTCTCAGAGGGCCGAGAAGATATGAACGACGAAGAGCGTGCCGGACGCCCGAGCACGTCAACAACAGACGAAAACATTGATAAAGTGAAGAAAATAGTATTAGCCAATCGTCGAATCACCGTTAGAGAAGTTGCTGAGGACCTAAACATATCGATTGGCTCGTGCCATTCGATTTTAACCAATGATTTGGGCATGAGTCGGGTCGCCGCGAAATTCGTGCCAAAATTGCTCAATTTCGACCAAAAACAGCATCGCGTTAACATTGCTCAGGAGATGTTGGACTCGGTCCGTGACGACCCAAATGTGCTCCAGAGGGTCATAACTGGTGACGAATCATGGGTTTATGGTTATGACGTGGAAACCAAAGCTCAATCATCCCAATGGAAGCTGCCGCATGAGCCAAGACCAAAAAAAGCGCGCCAAGTTCGGTCGAACGTGAAGGTTTTGCTCACAGTTTTCTTCGATTGCAGGGGCGTGGTGCATCATGAGTTCTTGCCACAGGGTAGTACGGTCAATAAGGAATATTACCTGCAAGTTATGCGCAATTTGCGCGAAGCAATCCGCCAGAAACGCCCGGATTTGTGGAAGAACAAAAACTGGCTTTTGCACCATGATAACGCCCCTGCTCACACATCGTTGCTTGTGCGCGAATATTTGGCCAAAAACAACACAGTAATGGTGCCGCAGCCACCGTATTCCCCAGACCTGGCCCCCTGTGACTTTTTCCTGTTTCCAAAACTGAAGAGGCCCATGAAAGGACGACGCCACGCCACGATTGAGGAGATAAAGACGGCATCGAAGGAGGAGCTGAACAAGATCACAAAAAATGATTTTTTTAAGTGCTTCGAGGATTGGAAAAAACGTTGGCATAAATGTATTATATCCGAGGGGAATTACTTTGAAGGGGACAAAATAGATATTCATGAATAAATAAATACTTTTTGAAAAAATATAAAATTTGCGATACTTTTTGAACAGACCTCGTACATATAAAAAATTAAGAATAATAAAAGTACTTAAAAGGTACTAGTTTATCATGAAATTAATTCTTCCTAAAAAAGTTAATTTTTTATAGAGAAAATATGTGTAATTCCCAATTGTTTTGCCTTAATTTGAAAAAATTATAAATGCATAGAACATTAAAATAAAAGCACACACTCAAACTTGTAGCATTAAATTATATTCAACAATATAACAAAAAGAATGGACTAGACATTTACAATAAAAAAAATACAGTTTAAATTTTTGTAATAACTTTTCTGTTTGCCATCTTGAAATGCTTTTGTTTCAAGATTTCAGAGTATGACAAACGAATGCCATTTTATTTAGTAAATATTTAAAAAATATTTTTAATAATTTTTTTTATGTGTCTAGTCTACTCTCGTATGCGTATATATTATTCCCAAGCAACTCACAATATGTGAAAACATACACAATTTGATCCTCCACACACGTATGAGTTATATAGTTTCAATATCTGTAAAATAGACCTTATTCTAGAAATATTTAAGGAATCTTTAGTATTAATTCATCATAAGGGAATTTTATATCATTTTCTCGGGCATGGTTTTATATAAACAAGCATATTAGACTCTCCATGGTTATGAAAACAATCTCCTAACCAAAAAATGATTTACACCCCCATACTGCGCAGTGGCGGTACTCCCATAGAAGCCAAGAAGCCCGGCTTGCGTAAGAAATTTTGAATCAAAACCTCTTCTAGCTTACAGAGGTTCAGCTCTTGTGGCTATTCCTCTTACATGTGATGGGAACATTGTTGGAAGGTGATTTGGTGGGTTGTTGGTTTATGCGGGGACATGATTACTTAGATTTGGTAGTTTTTATTCAAAATTTCTTACGCAAGCCGGGCTTCTGGGCTTCTATGGGAGTACCGCCACTGCATCTAACTAACTAACTAACCATCACGCCGTCTCTCCAGATAGGTAGGCGGCAAGAATGGACCGCCACACTGTTGTTCTGACTGACTTCTCTCAATTCCTCTACACATCGTGTCATGCATGCACGTTGATTTCTCCGACTTCTCACGTGACGGACAATTAGTACTTGATTGATTTGATCATGCCACGTTTTCCTCGACCTTCCGTCATCATCATCGGGTTGTGGAAACAGCGGTCGCAACAATTTCATAAAAATTAATTGAAATGGTTAACCCTTATGTATGGAAGTAAAGCATGGAACTGCCAAAAGAATGATGAAAGTAGAATAAATGCAGTAGAAATGAGATCTCTTAGACGAATGTGTTGATACTCTGTGTATGATAGAGTATCGAATGAAAATATAAGAAGTGAATGCGGTGCGAATGATGGTGTTATGAATAAAATAATGAAAATATCATTAAGATGGTTTGGACACATGGAATGAATGAATGAAGAAAAAATGGTAAAAAAAGTATATGTTAACAATCTCACGAGTGTTGAATGTCAGCCACGTGAGGAGTTAGAGAAATCGACAAGCGTGCATGATGCGATGAGACGGGGTGATGATTAGTTAGTTAGTTTTTTTAAATAAATAAAATGTGATATAAGAAGTGTTTTAAATTAAACAGTTAATAATGTTGAAGTGATTCCAAAACAGTTGATTATCTAATGAAGAAAATTTATGATTTGAGATCATTAAAGAAACAGATATTGAAACGATGTAACTCATTAGATCAAAGAATTAAAAAACTGTGAACAAATTTAATTAAAGCGTGTTATAATTACCTAACGTGAGAGGGGTGAGAGAGGGTGGCGTTGTGTGTAGGGTGGGGGTGGGGGTTGTGCGTGGGCTGCGGGTGGCCGGCCAGGAAGGGGTGGGCCCCGTGAGACGAGGGAGGGGGGCTCTTGGACCTCTTCATGGCGGCCAGTCTCTTCATCAATCCTAGACTCGAGGGCCCCTTCTCCGAAACCTTATCGCGATTCTAAAAAAAAACGATTTTTATTTCAATATCAGATAATGAATGAAAAAATAATCAATTA
Organism: Lepidostoma basale; assembly: GCA_022606425.2. Lineage (NCBI taxonomy): Eukaryota > Metazoa > Arthropoda > Insecta > Trichoptera > Lepidostomatidae > Lepidostoma > Lepidostoma basale. Next base: position 262,621 of record JAHDVF020001482.1, read on the forward strand.
AATTTTTACATTTTGAATTATAGATTAAACTACAAAATTATGTTAATATATATGTCATTATTATAAATACAGCAAAAGTCCATTAATTCGAACAATATTTCGTAATTCGAAATTTTCATAATTTGCTCGGTCCAAAAATTTACTTTACATAGCAAATTCTACCGTTAAACCGAAATATCGCGTATTTAGCGTGATATTTCGATTCAACGATAGAATAGCGCGTAGAATGAATCAGAACACTATACCACAATAAAATGAGAACACTATGTAAAAAGGATATCTTCATTACATATATTATAACTAACTAACTAACTAACCATCACGCCGTCTCCCCGAAGGGGTAGGCAGAAAGAATGGACTGCCACACTTTTCTTTCCTGACATATTTCTCTCGCTTCCTCAACATTCATACATCGTGTCATGCACGCGCGTCGATTTCTCTGACTCCTCACATGGCGACATTCAATATTTGATTTATTTGATCGTGCCACGTTTTCCTCGGTCTTCCTCTATTTCTGGTACCATTTATATCATTAACATATAATTTTTTTACCATTCTTTCTTCATTCATTCTTTCCATATGTCCAAACCATCTTAATGATCCTTTCATTATTTTGTTCATGACACCATCATTCGCACCGCATTCACTTCTTATATTTTCATTCGACACTCTATCATACACAGAATATCCACACATTCGTCTAAGAGATCTCATTTCTACTGCATTTATTCTACTTTCATCCTTCCTTTGCCAGTTCCATGCTTCACTTCCATACATAAGGGTCGGTAGAAGAACACCATTGTGCACTGCCATTCTAGCTTTTTTGGATAGGTTTTTGTTTGCGATGACAACTTTAAGTGCATCATTCACTTTGTTGCCTGCCCCAACCCTTCTTTCAATATCCCTCTCCACTCTCCCATCTCTTGTAAACATACTACCTAAATACACAAACTCAACTACTTGATACAAATTTTCACCATTCACGCTAATGTTGCAGACTGTAATGGTTTCTTCCTTTTCAAAAATCATTACCTTAAAAATCATATATTATATACTCAGGATATTTCGTGTGGCCATCATTTCTTTACTATAAATTAGAAATATTTCTTTCACAAAGTTTTCGGAGAAATTCCAAAGTTAGACAAAGCTTTTTTTTGTTGAGACATTACTTCAGAATGAGTATGTAATAAGGAAGAAAATTAATAATGATAATGATAGGACAAAACGGTTAAAATTGAAAGATGTCGGCCAATCACCACCTTGGGTGCTGTAAGCTGACCAATCGCAACGGCGTTACTCGAATGTTTTGAATATTTTCAGCGGAAAAAAAATGTAAAATCTGGTAATAAATGTACAAAAATATATCGGGACAATGAAATAATTACACGCAAATGGCCGGAAAACGTAAAATCCGGGTTTCACTGTCTTCTTTTTTATATAGGTTTTTTTATTAATAGAATTATTTTATCCCATAAAAAAGTTAATTTTAATTTCAAACCGCCATTAGACCCACAAATACGTCGTTATGTTATCCAAACACTATTGTTATTATTATAATGAACACTTGACGTTATAATTATTATTTTGACAGAACAAAAAATGACCGCGATGTTCCAAGCTGTTGGCAATTGGCGCAATTTTTTTTTTAGTGATTGCGTAATTCGTAATTAAATTTTTTTTGGGAAATCTGGTCCCTTGAATTTTGAATTATCAGACTTTTACTGTGTGTACATTAAAACTTATTTATTATTCACAAGTGACATTACAATTATCTTTTTTATCATACATATTTTATGGGAGTGTCTGTTTCTCCTTGATAGAGCATTATTAATCATTTGATAATGCTCGGAACCAATTCTTTACAGCTTCGAAGAGATGGACATCTAATAACCCATTTCTTCAGATTAATTAGGGGATACTTCGAGAACTCGGCCGTACTGGAGGATGTTGGTCTTTTGTCCCCGATAGATATCTCCGACAGCGACAGCACAGATTGTTTTACCTACCGGCCGCCAGAACCAATCTGCCTCTGGTGACACCGGTGGGAAGAGCAATTAGTCTGCTGAACGCGGTCTCCTCGGAGATCGACGTCTTTCATGTTGGTGAAAGTACGTTCAGGGGGCAAATACTATTGACTTTAGAAAGTATCTTGTCTTCCTAATGTCGAACCATCTCTAATGCGTTCCTGGTACTTTGTTGTAATATTTTTATGATATTTTACCTGTACTTAATAGATGCCATAAACATTTTCCTGTTTGTAATGTCTATTAATTTAATAAACTGATTTGATTTGATTTGATTTGATAATCCCTTAGCAAGGCGAAACGTTTCACTACCATAAAATATAACAAAACTTCTATAACACAGACATTTTCATTCATATTATTATTTAATATGGAGTTTCACATCATTGCTCAAGAAACAGTAAGTTGAAGTCTCACCTTGTCCGGCTTGGTGGCAGGAGATGCTTTAGGAGAAGATCGAAAAACTGATGTGGAATCTAAAAAATCACAAGGATATTTAGAGATTTTATCTCGACATGAATCAAATAAGAGGCGTGCCAAACACCCGAAACTGTTACAGGACGCAAAGGCGCCCTTTAATCAGTTTTGCTAGATAAAAATATAAGATAATAATATTTTCAGAGTAGTATACTAACTTGTGTTGGTGGGGGTCGGTGCTCTAGGAGGCAGATCAGGGGGCGCCTCTAATCCTCCGTCCCCCACCCCCGTCCTGCCTCCCACCCCTCCGGAAGGACCTGGCGCCCCCACACCAGGTGGCTGAAAATATAATGCAAGTTTTATAAAACACTTCGCTATAAATTTAAAAAAAAAAACTTTATTTTTCTAAGTATGTTTTGAAGATATCATACCCTCATCATCGTGAGAATGATATAAACTCCTAACTAACGAACTAACCATCACGCCATTTCTCCAGAGGGGTAGGCAGAGAGGATGGATCGCCACAATGTTCTATCCTGGCATAATTCTCGCGCCTCTTCTAGATTCACACATCGTGACATGCACGCTCATCGATTGCTCCTACTTCGAACATGGCCGCCTTTCAGTAATTGATTAATTTGGTCATGCCATGTCTTTTTTGGCCTTCCTCGACTTCTTTTTCCACTCAAACTACTTGTATATATCTTTTTAACCATTCTTCCCTCATCCATTCATTCCATATGTCCAAACCATCTTAGTGACCCTTTCTTAATTTTATTTATCGCGCATTAATCCACCTTACATTCCTTTCTTACTTCATCATTAGATATTCTATCATACATTCTTTTTCCGCACATTCTTCTTAGTGACCTCATTTCTACGGCATTTATCCTACTTTCATCCTTCTTCTGCCAACTCCAAGCTTCACTTCCATACATAAGGGTCGGCACTAGAACTCCATTGTGCACTGCAAACTTTGCTTCAGTCGATATATTTCTATTTACGGTAATGACTTTGAGTGCACCATTTATTTTGTTTCCAGCTCCAACCCTTCTTCCGATATCTTTCTCCATTCTTCCATCTCTTGTAAACTCCTATCAATTGTTTATACAAGTTTATCTGTTCTCCCGATGATGAAGGTATAAAACCTTCGGAACATGTTGAGGAAAATAAACTCAAAAGTGGAAACAAATTTCAATTCATAAAATATTCATTATTTTAAAAAATTGGATGCAGGTGCCAAAATGAGCGGAGTGTCGTAAGGCGTCAGTTGTTTGCGGATGCATACCTGCGGCGCGGCGGTGAGTGCGGAGTGCGGGGGGCGGGCGCGCGTGACGTAGTTCCCGGGGAATACTCCGGAACGGTTGGTGAGGCAGGAACAGCCCTTATACCAGCCGTCCTGGCATTTCTCCGTCACCATGTACAACCCTGGGGAACATATCACACATTACACATCCATCTATATCTACAAACGTAAAAATTAGGTACCATTCTTCAGTATCATTTTTACTACTGGTATTATTTCTTCAGATGTACAATTGATTTATGTGCGAGATTTGATCATTCGTAACATTCCCCATTCCGCCCTTCTTACGAACACCATGTCTGACAAATTTTTGGAAGATATATACAGGGTGTCCCAAAAATCAACGTCAAGCCGGAAAGGGGTGATAGGCCAAGTCGACAGTTATCAGAAAAAAAAATAAAAAATTTAATTCTTGTATTTTTCAAATTATACCTATAAAAAAATAATTCGGAAAAACTGACACCCTGTGATGATCTTTCGATTCCTGTGACTACAAATATTAACTTTTCTTAGATTATTTTTCTGTAATGTAACCATGAATAACCCTTCTGTAAATTTCAGTTTTAAATTAAAATGTAACTGCCTCAGTTTTTAATAAAATGGTTGAGTTTTGCCCAACATTGAATTCAGAATTATAATTCGGAAAGGGGTGATAGGCGACTTGGCCTATCACCCCTTTCCGGCTTGACGTTGATTTTTGGGACACCCTGTATATGCTACAATGTAACACTACACTTCACATTTTTTAGTTCAATCTACACTAGCGCCATCTACTAAGATTATTATTTTTTAGATTCATATCATTATTTTATTTTTGTTAAACCGTTTTGTGTCCAGATGAGACATCTAAATGTTTTGTTTGTTTTGTCTCATTTGTTTATAGTAAAAATACTAACCTCCTTTCCTGAGCTCTAACTCGTCCTCCTTCTGCGGCTTGTAGGGGTAGAGGGCCACGTAATTGGCGGGCAGCTGGCGGTCAGCACTGCTGGCTCGTCTGCGCTCCCGACGCCTCCCAGCCCCCGGAGCCGCAGGGGGGCCAACCCCCGGCACCGGGGCCACCCCCACAGGCTCTCGAAAGGGGCTCTCTATCACTTGGGGTATCTCCGCAGAGTGTCTGGGAACAAAATATACATTATAAAAATCAAATTTATTTATTTAACAAATAGAATTTTTTTTTTTTTTTTCAACAGGGAATTTTGAAAATTTGGTTTGGTTCATGTGGTGCTCTTGTAAATTTGGAGATATTTCGTGTATAAATTAATTGTTTTGGTCAATTTAATTGTTGCCGCACTTTATAATAGTTAATTGTGACACGTAATACGTTTGTACTGTTTTGCTGTTAAAATTATATTAGTTTTTTCATTTTTATAAAGAATTTTGACAGGTGTGAAAATAAAATTTTCATTTGTTCCAATGATAATTTGAATAATTTCTTCAATATTATTTTTAAGTTCTTGCTGGTTAAGTGCCTAATTACAGCTAATTTAAAAAACTGTGGATACGTGTAACATAAATTAAATAAACACAAAAGTCCGGATCGTCCACGTGAACATGTGTAACATCGAAAAAAACATAATGTATTATTACATTATGTGCTAAATTAAAAAACCGGTGGATTCGTGGAACATAAATTAAATAATCAATATGTGCATCATCTAAAAAGAACATTTTCTGTTTATTATTTTTATTTTATTATTATTTTATATCATTGTATTTTATATTATTTGTTTTAGATTTATTTTGTGGGTGTTGGACGATCCAAGTGTGCACGGGAGATGCCTATTGGTGGCGATGAGGTTCGCAACCCATCACGCCGCGTCTCCCGCGGGGCGAAAAGAGAAGAATAGAGTGCCGCTTCAGTTAAAGTGTGACGGTCCATTCTTTCTGCCTACCCTTTCGGGGAGACGGCGCGATGGTTAGTTAGTTAGTTAGTTAGACATTACAACATTTTGAATGTATACAAATACTTGTAAACAAATACTGGATTTAACCCATTGCGGGTTAGTCATTTTTAAGGATTAATTTTATCTCAATAGAGACGAAGGTGTAAAATGTTTTTTTGGAAACAATATGGTGGTCGAGGACTAATGACCTGTCATTGGTTGGGTTAAGCGATCGCTTTATGAAGAAGGGCGGAATGGGGAATGTTGTATTACATAAAGCGATCGCTTAACCCAACCAATGACAGGTCATAAGTCCTGTAAGCGCCTCGACCACCATATTCTGTTTCTAAAAAAACAATTTACATCTTCATCTCTATTGAGATAAAATTAATCCTTAAAAATAGACATTAGAGCTACATTAGGCTGATGATATTGTAAGATGGAGTAGACAGCGAAGGAAGGACTGGTAGTATGTCCAAAGAAAAGACACCACCAGACTCCCCTATATTGAACTACATAATCAGCCTTACGGGACTCGTCCTCGTGGAAGACCTCCTAAAATATGGAAGAACAGCTGGGAATGCACCTCACAGGAGGAGAAACCCTCTGGAGAACAGAGCACATAGGTCTACAGCAAGGAAGAAGAAGAAGACATTACATATATAAAAAAACATTCAAGTTGCCGATTCCATAATTTGATTTGCCAACACATGAACAAGAATACTTTCCAATATTTGTTCAAAATTCAAGGGAATGGATTTGATTTTTTTTTAAACATAGGGTCACAAGGAACCTTCTCCACCTGACTATCGCATGCCTGATGCCTAACATCATCCCAAGTGAGGCCCGCTGCTTTAACCTCGTCCTGCAGGGCTCTACTCCAGGTGGCTCTAGGTCAGCCTCGCTTCCTCTTTCCCCCTATAGGGGACCAGTCTAGTGCGCTCTCAGCGATGCAGGCTGCGTTCCGTCTCAGAGTGACCGATCCACTGCCATTTGTGTCTAACAACTTGTTCTCTAATTGACTTTTTCGCCTGCCATGGTCCAGAGAACGGCATAAGTTAGTTATATCAAAATGTAATTCTTAGAGTGTTTTACCTGTTCTGCGGTTGCAGGGTCACTTGGGGGGTGAGGCTGTGCCTCTTGGAGACGCGGCAGTCGGCCATGAGGGTGTAGAGGGAGGGTGGCGAGGGCGGGGAGGCGGGCGAGCTGGAAGAAGAGCCAGAGGAGGAGGCGCTGCTGCCACTGGAGGACGTGGAGGAGGGCGAGGGGGCCGGCAGCGGGGAGGGGGACGCGGGCGCCGGGGCCGAAGCTGACATGGCCGGCTGCCGGTACACCACGTTGTGGATCTGCAAAGAATAGCAAATATATTACACAGGAATTCTGGAATAATCTGTTTTCTAAAAGTTTTAGTATAGTTTATGTGAATGACATGTAAATAATGAAAATAAAAATAAATGTATTAAGAATTTTTCTATGTTTATTTTTAGTGTAAAATCTACTTATTAATTTTCGTCTTCGACCGGTTTCGGCAGCTCGCTGCCATCTTCTGGTGTCTTCCATCTTCTTGGCAGCGAGCTGCCGAAACCGGTCGAAGACGAAAATTAATAAGTAGATTTTACACTAAAAATAAACATAGAAAAATTCTTAATAATTTTTTTTTTTATTTTCATTATTTACAATGAACTTCTACCAAGAAATTTCAATCAACAACATAAATAATTTGAATGACATTTTTCGTCTGTCTAAGCCATTATTAAGACATTTGATAATGCCTTAGACAGGCAAAACATGTCATTCCCATAAAATATAATAAAACTTTTAGAAATCATGTTTTCATTCGTATTAATTATTTAATGTGGAGTCTGGAATTATTATTTACCAAAAAAATGTATGCAATGAATACAAATGAAAATTTGTTTTGTGCGATTTTGGGTAACGTGTGATTTCTCCTTCTCGACCGACGTTTCGGAGATCGTTGCAGTCTCCATCTTCAGGGTAATGTGGTGGTGGTAATAAGTGTGGTATGAGTTGTGTCTGCTAAGGTACTTCACTGTTGTACCATGTCGCCGACAGTGTGTACGTGAGAAATAGTAAGTAAGTGAAAATCACACAGCCATTGCTGGGAATCAAACCCAGGACCTTCGGTGTGACAGTTATGTTACATGTGTTAATTACCTGTTGTGATCTTTGCAAGGGACTCTCAGTGGGAGCTGGGTTGGTGGCGGGCTGAGGTACACCAACACTACAGAAAAAAAAATTATATTAAAGAGTTGCTAAACGCACCAGTACAGCTAATTTAGGCAAGGAGTACATACTACTCATGAGGGGAATACATAGCATCATAATGATCGGGTGACTTGTTTCAATATAAAGTGAGAACAAATAAAAAAAGTCTGATAGACTGATAGATTAATAAATTATTATGAACCTGAACAATTGATATGAGTTTATTTATCTCAACATATTCCAAGTTATGATTCCATCATCATCAGAAGAATGAAGCAAGCAGCTAATTGTTTTATGAAAACACTAGCTGACCCGGCGAACTTCGTACTGCCTCAGAATCAATAAATGTTGTGTTAACTTATTAGTTTAATTAAATTCAGTTATTTATTAAGTTAAAATGAATACTCAAAATGAATTCAGTTCAATTAATGTGCAAACATCAAAATGAAAAGTATTTGAATTGATATGAATGTAATTCACATGGCAGCAAGGGATTTGCTTTATTGAAGCGACTCAAAATGATTCGCATAGCATTGTTGCACTACTTTCTGTTAAACTATTATATTTGCTGGATGGGATGCACTCGGGTCGATTTTTTCTGATGTTTTAATAGTTATTCTGCTATTCAGGACGGAGACAAATCTGACAAATCAAAGATCATCAAAATCGGTCCAGCCGTTCTTGAGTTATAAATGGTATAACTAACACGATTTTGTTTTATATATATAACATAGATAAGCAGTTAGCCAAAAAGCCGCTCCATACAAAATGTATGAGATAATGAAATTTCTTCATAATTTTTTTTTGTGTTTTTTTTCCAATGTTTTAATGGTTATTCTGCTATTTGGGACAGAGACAAATCCAACAAATCAAAGATCATCAAAATCGGTCCAGCCGTTCTTAAGTTATAAATGGTGTAACTGACACAACTTTGTTTTATATATCTAGACTAGATTATTTACTTTTGCATTAAAAAAAAGTCAATATGAACAATAATAAAACTCACAATCAGCTTTATGGATTATGCAACATCAATAATAAACTGTAAGGCCAATTTTTCCATAAGGATAAGCAGAGAGAATGGACCGCCACACTACTCTATCCTGACACCTCTCTAGATTCTTCCACATTCATACCGTGAGTCATACACACCCACTCACGTCGATTCTTCCGACTTCTCACATGGCTGACCTTTAAAATTTAATTAATTTGGTCATGCTGTGTTTTCCTCGGTCTTTCTCGCGACTCTATGATTCATCATTGTGCTATGTAACTAATCTAATTGATACTGATTTCAATCACTGGCACCGTTTTGATTAGGTACTGCTAACTAGATACAATCTACATTTTCTCTAAGGCATTTGTTGTAGGCATTTTACATAGAGATAAAGATTTTTAAAATAAAATGTTTCAATCATATTAATGATTTCACACAAAATTTTCATGTCACAAGTAATATCAGGTCATATTTATTACAATCACTAACAATCTAACCATCACGCCGTCTCTTCGAAGGGTTAGGCAGAAAGAATGAACCACTACACAGTTATTTTCTGACATACTTCTCTCACTTCCTCAACATTCATGCACGCACATCGACTTCTCCGACTCCTCGCGTGGCAAACATTTAAAATTTGATTAAATTGATCATACCACGTTTTCCTCAGTCTTGTCATCTATTTCTAGTTCCATTTACGTCATTGTCATTTATATGAAAATTTGAAGAAATCAAAATTTTGTATGCCCCCAACCAAAAAGCTGACACTCACCCTGAGGAGAGCTTGATGAGGGCACGAGCCGGAGCATTCATCTCCACAAAGGCGATGGGGAATATTCCCACGCGGTCGTTGAGCCTCCCCTCGGCCCAGTTCTCGTCCACCCGCCTCAGCACGGAGAGCAAGGCCCCTTTCTGGAAGGAAAGGCAGCCCTCCTCATCCGGTGGTGCCATGTGGAAGTCGTATAGAGCCTTGCACTGGGGACCTCCACTTCCCGGAAGTCCAACAACCACCTGAAAATAAATGCAAATTAAAATTCAATAGAAGATAAGAAGTCAAGAAGATTGACAGGAGAATACAGCTCGGTTGGTCTGCATTCAAAAGGCTGCACTAAATCTTCAAGTCGGACACCCCACAAAATTTGAAAACAAAAGTGCTGGAGCATTATAGGACATAGAGGATACCTCACCGCTTATTCAAAGCTGTTATAGGCGTTACAGTGCCTTTCGTCAGCTTCACTTCTTCAATCGCTAGGCCCATCCCTCGTCCATGCGGGACTTACGTTAGTATTGTGTATATATATTTACAAATCAAGAGGGCCCCAGCCACATCTAATCTACCTCCTTTTTCTTCTATGTCCCGACGAACATGTAAATTTATAAAAATATATAATACATCAAAATATAAATAGGCAAACACCCTGGATGTCATAAAAAGAGAGAACGATAATATTTTGAATACAAGCAGTGGCGGTACTCCCATAGAAGCCCTGAAGCCCGGCTTGCTTAAGAAATATTGAATTAAAACCTCTTCTGGCTATCAGAGGTTCAGTTCTTGTGACTATTCCTCTTACGTCTGATTGGAACATTGTTGAAAGGTGATTTGGTGTCTTGTTGGTTTATGCGGAGGCATAACTTAGATTTGGGGGTTTTGATTCGAAATTTCTTACGCAAGCCGGGCTTCCGGGCTTTTATGGGAGTACCGCCACTGAATACAAGAGAGCGAGAAAGGAAAACTTCGTTTATCTCTGAAAGTAATTCGAAATGCACTCGATGCGCATGCCCTAAAACATTCTGGATTATTTTAAATTTTGTTCTGATTATTGTTGTATGGACAAGACGCACCATGGAGTGGCGACCGAGATCCGGCCATAAAAATCCAGGCAGACCACAAGCCAGATGGTCTGATGACATCAAGAGTGTCAGGGGGTCAATGGCACAGAGTGGCGAGAGATAGAGAGTTGTGGAGGTCGGGAAGGGAGGCCTATGTTCAGCACTGGATGACTAAAGCCTGATGATGATGATGATTGTTGTATGGCAAGTAGTGTAGAAAAACAATAGGAGAACAATTTGATATTGTTAATTGTGAAATTTTTAACGTGTGTGGAAAAAAAAACATTATAAGTTAAAACTTATTATTGATTACGATTGTACAGTGTACCAAGTTCAAAGGGCAGAAAATCTATACTTCCGTGAATATTTCACAGGTTGCAACTTGTTTATAATTACTTATTATATTCGTATGAATTTAAAAAAGAAACAAGAAAAATTACAAAGTCCATTTTCGGGTTTTGAGATCTTTAGATCCCCTTTAGCCCTAATTATTAAAGAATATAAAAATATGTTTTAGGGTTTAGCGAAAAATCTAAGAATATTTCAGGGTTTTCGGAGTGAAAGCAACTAAGTGGCATATTTTTAGATGAAGCTATGTTGCGCTGAAATATCGAATGGGAAGACATTTTTTGAAATGCATCTATCATGCAGGGAGAACATGTGGACGGCTCCATCAATGATTGCTCAATCTATTAATTTTTACCTATTGTCTCGACTAACGTAAAGAGGTAAATTTCCCGTCTAAAAAAATTCTTGCAATAGATCGACTGAGTCTTACCCCAAAAACATAGAAACAATTGTTGTATCCAATAGTTTGTCACACATAAGATCTTGGTTTTTTATAGTAAACATAAGGTTAATGTTAAAAAAATATTTAGTACATACTAAAAGAATATTTAAACTTTTTTTGTGAATATAAATCTAAGCCCTAGTTATCACAATGATAATTTGTCTGTACAGTAAAACCTCGATATAACAGACTAATTGGGGGGAGGGAGTGTCCGTTATAGCAGAAAGTCTGTTATATAAAAATAGGTTTAAAATAAATCTTTTTTTTTTTAAATGTATACACTGTATTTAGATATAAATAAACAATACAAAACACAAACAAAATTATATTTATTATCTTCAGAAACTCGTCGTGACATTGCTGTTTGATATCGACAAGCTTGCTTTCGGTAATTCTGCTTTGAAAAGGGAATCAAGTTTTGTTTGCACTTTTGAAGTTTGCTATTTTTTTATAATCAACTCTCTAAAATTATGAAAATGCGTAGGTGAACTTCGTTATCTGATGAAAAGTAAATAAATGTGATTAGATCGTCGAGATGTGATCTTACCACTGATAACTTATTTTTTGGCAGTGCTGTTTCTTCTTCTTCGCTATCTTCACTTCCATCCTCTGCATTATGTCTCAAATTCTAGTGCTAGACGTATGATCATGGCCGCTAAAAATTGTGTACATGCGGCGACACTTGAATTTAAGCATATAAAATATTAACAGGATGTTTTTAATTTTTTCACATTTAATCGGATTTTTTGTCCGTTATATCCGAAGTTCGTTAAATAGAGGTCCGTTATATCGAGGTTTTACTGTACGTATTGTTTTTAATAAATGAACTTACCTTAGCATAGGTGATGGGAAACGCCCCAACCTTCCCTCCACACTCCCCGTAGTACCAGTGAGTGTCTATTCTTCTCTTCAGCAGGATGACGTCTCCTTTCTTAAATGACAAATCCCTGGAAAACAAAATAAACACTAATTACTCATACATTACATTATTGCATTCAAGGAGTGCATATTTAGCCTAATCAAAGGATATGTGGATATTAAAAAAATATGTATAATTAAAATGTTTTATCAATTCATCTCAATATGATCTCATTTCATAAATTTAACATGTTTCAAGTGTAGTAAATTTTACATGTTTCAACTAACTAACTAACTAACCATCACGCCGTCTCCCGAAGGGGTAGGCAGAAAGAATGGACTGCCACACTTTTCTTTCCTGACATATTTCTCTCGCTTCCTCAACATTCATACATCGTGTCATGCACGCGCGTCGATTTCTCTGACTCCTCACATGGCCGACATTCAATATTTGATTTATTTGATCGTGCCACGTTTTCCTCGGTCTTCCTCTATTTCTGGTTCCATTTACATCATTAACATATAATTTTTTTACCATTCTTTCTTCATTCATTCTTTCCATATGTCCAAACCATCTTAACGATCCTTTCATTATTTTGTTCATGACACCATCATTCGCACCACATTCACTTCTTATATTTTCATTCGACACTCTATCATACAGAGTATCCACACATTCATCTAAGAGATCTCATTTCTACTGCATTTATTCTACTTTCATCCTTCTTTTGCCAGTTCCATGCTTCGCTTCCATATATAAGGGTCGGAAGAAGAACACCATTGTTTCAAGTGTAGTAAATTTGACATGTTTCAAGTGTAGTAAATTTGACATGTTTCAGTTATAGTAAATTTGACATGTTTCAGGTGAAGTAAATTTGACATGTTTCAGGTATAGTAAATTTAACATGTTTCAGGTATAGTAAAATTGAAATGTTTCAAATAAAGTAAACTCAACATGTTTCAAGTATGGAAAATTCAACATATTTCAAAGGTTTCATGTTTCAATTTACATATACATACTTTCAAATGCCATTCTTTCTTCATTCATTCATTCCATGTGTCCAAACCATCTTAATGACTCTTTCAGTATTTTGTTCATAATAAATCTAATATCATTTGACACTATCAAATACCGATTTATCACAAATTAGTCTAAAAGGTCTAATTTCCACTGTATTTATTCTACTTTCATCCTTTTTTTAGCCAGTTCCATGCTTTACTTCCATACATAAGTTTAGGTACAAGAACACCATTGTGCACTGCCATCTTAGTTTTTTTTTATATTTGTATTTGCGATGACAACTTTAAGTGCACCATTCACTTTATTCCCTGCCCCAACCCTTCTTTCAATATCCCTTTCCACTCGCCCATCCTTTGTAAACATACTTCTTAAATATACAAATTCATCCACTCGTAACAGATTTTCTTCATTCACGCTAATGTTGCAAACGGTAATGCTTTCTTATTTAAAAAATAATAATTAATACCAAAAATCAGAAACAATTTTTTTTACCGTGTAAGTTGTGACAAGAAAAATATATGAAAAATAATGTTTACTTTGAAGAAACACAGCATTTGGCATTGTTTATCTGGTGATAAGCCGATATCTATATTATATTTAGGCGTTCCTATGATATTGTTTTAGCCGCATAGATAAAGACAATTTTTTTTTATTACCATTTTACAATGTGCAATATGTAAGTTATTTATAACTTCATGTGCCATATTCCATGATTAAATTCTTTAATATTAAATCGCCAGAATGGTGACAGAAGCGCATGGCGTGCCATGGTGGATGGATATGACCATTGCGACTAAGGAGAAGAACAGAACAGTAACTTTTTGAACGATGTTCTATCTTGAGTAAATCGCTGTCTATAAAGTCATCTTCGACAATCTCCAACAATCTCTGAAAAGAAAGTTAATATTTAGTGGATCGACGTTATGTGAAGATGTTAGACTACTTCTTGGTGCCTGAATTGCAAAACTTTCCTGGCTATAACCAAGGAATAAGGTTCCAGCAGGATGGAGCAATGTCACACACGTCCAATACATCTCTGCCACGAGTTCGTGAAATTTTCCCTGGCAAATTGATCTACGGGAGAGGTGACATAAATTGGCCTCCACGCAGTCCTGATTAAACCCCTATGGACTTTTTCCTATAATAAACTGACTTCCCTGGCACATTTGAAAGAAAGTATTCGTCACGAAATGGCAGCCATCGCGGAGTCTACTTGCCGAGCCGTCATAAGAAAGTTTATTCTTCGACTAAATGAGTGCCGCGAACGTGAGGGTTTACATTTAGACGATATAATTTGTAAGAAATAAATTCCCAAATTGTGTACTTTGAAAAATTGTGTACTTCAAATATGATAGTTTTACAAGGGGCAGGCGAAATGTGTGGCAGAGTCTTTGACGTTTCGTAATTTTTAAAAATAAAATTAGTATATAATTAAATTTCAATAATAAAAAACTTGCTTGTTTTCTGCACGTTTCTCGGAAAATAACCCAAAGGTAGGGCGGTTAATAAACTTTTTTCGAAAAATGGCTTACTTTTTTTTTAATCCATCCACTAAATAAAAACTTTCTCTTAAAATGCCATGTATAAAAGATTCATTCAATACATTGTGATAAGCTGAACTGGTCTAGCTAAGGAGTGTTGAGGAGCTGTTTCGAGCTGCCAGGAACAGAGACGCCTAATGATAGTCAATATTGGGGGTGACCTGACATGACACCGAAAGAAGAAGAAGATAGAAAATGCTTTAATTAAATTAATTAATAAAACATAATAACCCTGGTTCTGTGGAAGGATAGTCGTAGACAGCGCGGGCATGGGGCACACTGCAGGAGGTGTGGATGAGCGGGGATGGGGCGGGCTGGACTTGAGGTTGCGGCTGAAGCTGGGGCTGTAGCTGTGGTTGCAGCTGGGGCTGCAACTGTGGCTGGAGCTGGGGCTGGAGCTGTGGCTGGTGCTGTGTCGGCTGCAGCTGGGGTTGCAGCTCAGGCTGCAGCTGTTTGGGCTGTAGCTGCGGCTGCAGGGGCTGCTGGAGGGGCTGGGTCTGGGGGGGCCGGGAGCGCATGCCCTCCAGGATCCGCATGAGCAGCACATTAGGGGGCAACTCCTCCAGGCGGACCTCCACCAACACACGGCACTCTGGACATCTCAGCTCCTTGTACGATTGGACTATCTCCTGCAATAGAAAATATATCATTTATTAAGATTATTCAGCCTCAGTATAAGCCGGACGGCCGAGGAAAACATAGCGAGACCAAATTAATCAATTACTAAATGGAGGTCTTTTAGTAGAGGGTTTAGAATTTGATCCAAATAAAAATTACAATATTTGAATTATTTCAGTAACAGTATTTATTGTTTTTTTTTTTCAATGTATACAAATACTTGCAGACAAATACTGGATTTCACCCATTGCAAAGGGCGGAATGGGGAATGTTGTATTACATAAAGCGATCGCTTAACCCAACCAATGACAGGTCATAAGTCCTCTAAACGCCTCGGCCACTATATTCTGTTTCCAAAAAGAAAAACAATTTACATCTTCGTCTCTATTGAGATACAATTAATCCTTAAAAATATTTATTGTGTCATACAAGTAGCAATATATTTATATTGCTACTTGTATGACACGGAACACTCCATTGTGATTGTGGCAAATAAATAAATTAAAAAATAAATCGAGCAAAGATGCATTCATATGCTACAAACACTTCAATCAAGATCAAAATTCATATAAATTGTGGACCTGATCAGGTCAGGTCACTAGCACAGTTATGAGTAATAGAATTGGTCATGTAATAAAAAAATTAGAGTGCAAATTAAATCTGAGAATGGGATGAAAAAATGAGACAGGATGAGATAAAAATGATAGTTTTATTAATCTCCACCTGTGCTGGGAGTGATTCAGCTATAATTTGTATGCGCTGGAATAAGTAGGAAGGGAAAAAATAGATATTCCACAATCTGCCATCGTGAAACATTACGATGAGTCAATGGAAGGAATCAACTTGTGTGACAGGCTAATCGTAAACTATCAGACGTTAAAAAGTACTCATAAATAGTTTGTGAGGATATTTTTTATATTTTGTGGATCTAGTAACTAGTCAACTGTTGGGTTATATGCCAACATTTGCAAAGATAGATATCGGCTTTAAGATAATCAAATGATTTTATTGAAATCTCTTGATGGAAGTTCATATTAAATAATAATTAAATTAAACATTTTTTAACTATACGTCACCTGAGAGTAATGGGGTTCCAACTAACAAAATTTCACATTTGGCTTTTTTTCGTGAAAAGGGTTTTTACTAACCTTATCTATACGTACAATTAAAAAAAACATGTAATAGTATCGTCATTTTGATGTTACGAAAAGAATCAAGTTCCATCTGATCATACAAAACACACGATTCACTGAAGAAGGATTCATTTACACTTACAACTTTATTATTCCAACTGTCGCCAGAAAATTTACACGCTTCTCGGTAAAAGAGTTTCATCTGCTTCAGATGGAACCCTTTTATTACAAGATACACACCCGAAACCAACAAAACTTTGACTTCATTTTTCTCAGCTTTTTACTTTTGACAGTTAGAACCTTCTTACTCTCAGGTGACGTATAGTTGAACGTCGTTTATCCGGACTAATTGGGACCAGAGGTGTTCCGGATAATCGATTATCCAGAAAATCAAACAAGCGCTAATTCATTTAGCAAAATAAAGTGTAAATAGTTTTTATTTCTCACCTCATTTATTTATTAATATTTTTTTTTCTTTTGCATGATATACATTAATTTAATAAATAAAATAAAACATTTATGGACTGTAGTTGTGACACTAGGCATGGCCTGTATCGTGACAACTACATAAAATAGCATCTTAGTGGAATTGTTAGTAACATGGCGATTTGTTAGTATTTGTTAGTAATCTTATGCTAACATTGGTAAGTGACTTATGGCAACATGATTATATAATTAAAATTGAATGCTAGGAAAGTTGTGAAAATAAATTTACATACTAGGATAGATAGGAAATCTCTTCTAAATCTAATAGAAAAAAACTTTTTCTATGTCTATGGTTGATCCCTTAATATATTTGGTTAGAGCATGTTGAAATTTCTTTGTCATTAATAGATTTGGGATTCTCAGGAAGACGATTGAAAATATAGGGCGCGCGGAATGGAAATTGTTTTTGGGCTAGAGCTGAGCGACAGCGAGGAACTATAAAATTATGATGAGAGGAATATCTTGTGGGACGGTTCTGTTGTGATCTTGAATTCGAAATTTTAAATTTGGAGAAAATAGCTGATATTTTCATGTAAAATTGTCGAATACTAAGGATTTGATATTCTTTGAACAACAAGGACGATGGATGCCTAATGGGTTATTGATTATGTAATTACAAAATTTACTGCAAAAACATGTACGTATGTAGTACATGTACATAAAAAGGCTTACATTACTGTACAGTACTGGAAAAATCTACCGCTGACGTTATTGGTAAACTCCAGGTGTTTATAAATAAGTGCCTTCGCTCAATATTCAAAATCTATTGGCCCCAAACAGTGTCAAATGCTGTTCTCTGGACCATGGCAGGCGAAAAGCCAATTAGAGAACAAGTTGCTAGACGCAAATGGCAGTGCATCGGTCACACTCTGAGACGGAACCCAGCCTGCATCGCTCAGGGTGCACTAGACTTGGTCCCCTATGGGGGGAAAGAGAAAGCGAGGCAGACCTAGAGCCACCTGGAGAAGAACCCTGCAGGACGAGGTTAAGGCAGCAGGCCTCACATGGGATGATGTTAGGCATCAGGCATGCGATAGAGTCGGGTGGAGAAGGTTCCTTGAGGCCCTATGCACCACGGAGGTGTGACAGGACAAAAAGAAGAAGACGACTGGATCATAGATATTTTTTAACAAGATTTCATCGTCTTTTTTGCAGCTTAATTGCGGATTCATAAATTAACTAACATTTAATGATATATAATTGATTGATAATAATTTAATTCAAAAACTACATAAAATTATATGGTTACTTTTTCATATAATTATAATCGATTAAGATATTATCAGTATCAATTTAAAATCTCTTTTAACAATAAATAAGATTAGATAATGCAAACACAATAGGTTATTCCCGGATTTGAAAATCTTATCTAAAAGAAAAAATCATTCTTACTGCACTGGTTAAACATATGGCAGTACTGCCATACTGCCAACCGTTTACAATACCCTCTATATCTCTACTAGATGACCACAAAAGTAATTGCCGATAATACCAAAAAAATAATTATTATGTTATTTTATTTTATATCATTGTATTTTATATTATTTGTTTTAGATTTATTTTGTGGGTGTTGGACGATCCAAGTGTGTGCGGGAGATGCCTATTGGTGTCGATGAGGTTCGCAACCCATCACACCGCGTCTCACACGGAGCGAAAAGAGAAGGATGGAGTGCCGCATCAGTAAAAGTGTGACAGTCCATTATTTCTGCCTACCCTTTCGGGGAGACGGCGTGATGGTTAGTTAGTTAGTTAGTTAGTTACCAAAAAAATATTTTACCTACCATCAAAATTAATGAATAAAAATCATATTCGAAGTGTTATACCTATATTCTGGAACAGAGGTACCCAAACTTTTTTGGCCCGTAGATCCCCTGCTGATTTCTTTTATCTTGTGCAGACCCCCTACTTTCGTAATATTGATTTTTTTACAAATTCACCTATAACTATAAAATAAGTATTTGAAGCTGACACAGAGCAAAATCAGGCTAATAGAAAAAATAATCTGACCGCCGCAACATTCTCAAAACAAATAACATCGCGTAGCTGTTCCCTTTTTCATGAATGAGCCAAAAATAAAATAAAAAGTCGACTGATTTAACTGAAATTTCTTGATGGAAGTTCATTTTAAATAATAATTAAACAAAACAACGTTTTTGATAACTACTTCCACATTTGTCTTTATTTTGAGACTGACCGGTTTCGCCAGGCTCGCTGGCATTGACAGACTGATGATGTTGGGAGGTGATGAGACCAGTCTGTCGATGCCAGCAAACATGGCGAAACCGGCCACTGTAGAAATAAAGACAAATGTGGAAGTAGTTATAAAAAAAACATCATTTTATTTCATTATTTTTTTTAAAAGTCAACAATGGATTCCGTTTTATTTTTTCTAAAACAAAAACACTATCGATATTCAGCTTCAATTTAGTT
This sequence comes from Lepidostoma basale, assembly GCA_022606425.2. Lineage (NCBI taxonomy): Eukaryota > Metazoa > Arthropoda > Insecta > Trichoptera > Lepidostomatidae > Lepidostoma > Lepidostoma basale. Next base: position 282,181 of record JAHDVF020001482.1, read on the forward strand.
GAACCATCTCATAGACCCCCGATGTAAAAATGGCCAATAATTTATTCATTGTTATTTATTATAACTTCCATAATAATAAAAATGTGTCACAATTATTATTTTTTTATATTAAACCTTGCGCGGACCCCCTGACGTTGTTCAGAGACCCCCAAATCAATTTTAATTTTCCACGGACTCCCTGAATGATCCCCTAGGTTTGGAAACCACTGTTCTGGAAGAAGTGTATGAATTTGTATATATAAATCAAGTAAATTTGTATACACAAAAGGGTAGGCAGGCAAGAAGAGAATGGAATGCCACACTACTCTATCCTGACACACCTCTCTAGATTCCTTCACATTCATACAGCAAGTCATACACGTACGTCAATTCTTCTATATTCTAACATGACCCGATCTTTCAGAACTCCATTGTGACCGGCCGTTTTCACTTTCATTGATAAATGCTCCATCCACTTTGATTACCGCACCAAATCTTCCATCAATATTACTGTCCATTCGGCTTTCCACTGTAAACATGCTACCTAGATACACAAATTCTATAACCTGTTTTCGGTTCTCCTCGTTTACACTTATATTACAAACTATCATTTCCTCATTCCTTTCAATAATCGTCACCTTTGATTTTTCAACATTCATCATTAAATTGTTTGCTTTGTATACCTCATACATTCTCGACATCAGGACTCCTAATTTAATAATCAATATAGAGTTTTACTACCATTGCTCAAGCAGGAAATAACACAAATTCACAAACGCTACTATCTTTCCTTATAAAACGGCTTACTATCAACTTGTATACAACAACATTCAATTGTTTATATGTAAAACAAAAACACAATTACTTTCCAAGATATTTCCTTGTTTACAATTTTGTAAAGTACCGTTATTTAACTATTGACATAGTATAAATTATCATACACACAGTTGTTTTGTTGTGAAAGTTTTTTTTTTAATAAAAGTAGTAAGAAAATTTAATGAAAAATTTACAGAGATATAAAATTTAACACACAATATAATTCACTAGTAAGCATGGCGTATCAAAAAACTGATTATTTATTAAAATTAATAAAAATGTGTATTTTCGAGTTTTATTACATTTTATGGGAATCTTAATTAAATCCAATTATATCAGTTTATTATCTCTAAAGACATTTCAAAAAATATAATTGTTCAGGCATCTATTGAGTACAGATAAAATATAATACCAGGAACACATGAGATGATTCGACATTAGGAAGACAAGATACTCTCTAAAGAATTACATATTTCGCCCTGCTAAGATATTATAAAATTCCTAACTAACTAACTAACTAACCATCACGCCGTCTCCCCGAAGGGGTAGGCAGAAAGAATGGACTGCCACACCTTTCTTTCCTGACATATTTCTCTCGCTTCCTCAACATTCATACATCGTGTCATGCACGCGCTTCGATTTCTCTGACTCCTCACATGGCCAACATTCAATATTTGATTTATTTGATCGTACCACGTTTTCCTCGGTCTTCCTCTATTTCTGGTACCATTTACATCATTAACATATAATTTTTTTACCATTCTTTCTCCATTCATTCTTTCCATATGTCCAAACCATCTTAATGATCCTTTCATTATTTTGTTCATGACATCATCATTCGCACCGCATTCACTTCTTATATTTTCATTCGACACTCTATCATACACAGAATATCCACACATTCGTCTAAGAGATCTCATTTCTACTGCATTTATTCTACTTTCATCCTTCCTTTGCCAGTTCCATGCTGCCATTAATTCCTTCTTGCCATTATATTTGCACCTTCAGTCGGATACTAATAATATTGTTAACTGGAGTCACAATAATCACATGCAATTCAAATGTATGGAAGCAAAGCATGGAATTGGCAGAAGGATGAGAGCAGAATAAATCAAATCAAATCAAATCAGTTTATTTTCTCAAAAGATATTACAACCAATTTTTATAGTTTAAGGCATCTATATTGAGAACAGGTCAAATATAAAAAATATATAATACCAGGAACGCATGAGAGATGGTTCGACATTAGGAATAAATAGATAGAATAAATGCGATAGAGATGAGACCCCTTAAACGTATATGTGGAAAAACGATGTACAACATAGTTTCAAATGCGTTAGGAAGGAATGTAGAGCGGAAGAAAGTATTTTGAGCAAAATTATGAAATGATCACTGCTTTGATTTAGTCACATGGAACGCATGTATGAAAAAAGAACGGTTATGAAAGTATACGTTAGCGATGTAAATAAAGTAGAGTCGAGGTAGACCAAGGAAAACATAGCATGACCAAATCAATCAAATTTTAAAGATCGGCCATGTTAAAAGTCAGAAGAATCGACGAGCGTGTATTATGAATGTGGGAGAATCCAGAGAGGTGTGTCAGGATAGAGTAGTGTGGCGGTCCATTCTCTCCGCCTACCCTTTCGGTGTAACGGCGAGATGGTTTGTTGTTTAATTAAAATATTGAGGACGATGATGACCAAATAAGGAAGAAATGTAAGGCAGATGATTGTACATCATAAGTAAAATTAAAAAAAGATCCCTCAGATGGTTTGGACATATGGTACGAATGGACGAGAGAAGAATGGTTAAAATGTTGTATACAAGCAGTGTGAGTGGAAAGAGAAGTCGTGGAAGACCAAGGAAAGCACGGCATGACCAAACTAATCAAATACTGAAAGGCGGCCACATTCGAAGTCGGAAAAATCAACAAACGTTCATGTTACAATGTATGAATGTGGAGGAAGCTAGAGAGGTATGTCAGGATAGAACGGTATGGCGGTCCATCCTCTCTGCCTACCCCTCCGGAGAAACGGCGTGATGGTTAGTTAGTTAGTCAGTTTTAAAATATTAATGACAAAAATGAATAATTGAAACATTTTTTTAATTTCGAATATATTATTTGTAAGAAATGATTTAGGATGAGGAATGTATACGCATTTGTATGAAAAGTAATTCAACAATCACCCAAGTTGGAGGATAATGTGAATAGATTAGTCACAGATGATAGGAACCCGGGTGCTGAGTGTCTGCCTGGGGTGAATCACCAGCCAAACAAGTTATGGGGAACACCAAACCCACATTCTGATTGTTTACATACGCAGGAAGCATTAGTCCTGAATTCGCCACTAATTAATACAATTCACTATACTACAGCAAATCAATACGTATTTCATATTTTGTTGGATAATGTTAATTTTTTTTTAAATCATTTTAATGTATTTAGTTTAATTCCGAAGATTTTTCTATTTTGTTCACAATGGAGTTCTAGTTCCAATCCTCGTGAATGGAACCGAAGCATGGAACTGGCAGAAGAAGGATGAGAGCAGAATAAATGCGGTAGAGATGAGATCCTTTAGATGTGTGTGTGGTAAAACGATGCACAACAGAATTTCAAATGTAACCATCACGCCGTCTCTCCGAAGGGATAGGCAGAAAGAATGGACTGCCACACTTTTCTTTCCTGACATATTTCTCTCGCTTCAACATTCATACATCGTGTCATGCACACGCATGTCAATTTTTCAGACTCCTCACATGGCCGACATTCAATATTTAATTTATTTGATCCTGCCACGTTTTCCTCGGTCTACCTCTATTTCTAGTTCCATTTACAACATTAACATATACTTTGTTTACCATCCTTTCTTCATTGAATTTTTCCATATGTCCAAACCATCTTATGTTCCCTTTGTTATTTTGTTCACAAGTTTCATTCGCACTGCATTCACTTCTTATATTTTCATTCGACACTCTAGCATTCACAGATTTTCCCGACATTAGGTCTCATTTCTACTGAATTTATTCCACTTTATTTCTTTTTTAGTTTTTTAACTAACTAAACTAACCATCACGCCGTCTCCCCGACGGGGTAGGCAGAAAGGAATGACTGCAACACTTTAACCGATGCGGCACTCCATCCTTCTCTTTTCGCCCCCGCGAGTGACACGGTATGATGGGTTGCGAACCTCATCGCCACCAATAGGCCATCTCCCGCACTTTGATCGTCCAACGTCCACAAAATAAATATAAAATAAATTTCATTGCAATTTAAACCTTGGAATGCTAAATAACGATATATATTTCGCAATACCATCAAGAAATGTTAGCAACGATAGTCAATCCCTATAATATGACTCATAATTGTTTGAATTAAAATAATTTCTGTGCAATAACTGTAAATACAAAATGTAAATATTTACTAAACCTTGCACGTGAAAGTGAAACTTTAAGTTATCAAAAAAGTATTAATGTCCTAGAAATGATATGACTTAGATTATGCTAAAAACCTTATATGATAGAATACCGAACAAAAAATAAGGAAGTAATGAATGGCAGATGAATGCATCCTAAATAAAATTAAGAAAGGGAAAATAAGATGATACAGAGAGACAGAGCCAATAGAGAGCTATTGTCAAGTGTGAATGTTAGAAAGGTCTCATATCATCTATGAGAGTAAGCTGACTTTTCGTGCACATAGAGGATTTGTAACGTTGCACTGAGGATGTTGGGCTTCATCATTAGGACCGGAAGAGTTTTCAGAGATCCCAATGTGCTCAGAGCCCTATACAATGCGTTGGTTCGGAGCAGACTCAAAAGTGGTTCTGTGATATGGAGTCCCCACGAGGCGAGATATTCCATTATGCTGGAGAGGGTTCAGTAAAAATTTCTGAGGTATCTCTACATGAGGGAGTATGGTAGTTATCCGTGGCTCTATCCCACGGCATTTCTTTTGGGAATGCTCGGAACCAATTCTTTACAGCTTCGAAGAGATGCACATCTCATTACCCATTTCATTAATCAGGGGATATTTCGAGAACTCGGCCGTGCTAGAGGATGTTGGTCTTTTTGTCCCTGATAGATTTCTCCGACAGCATAGATTGTTTTACCTACCGGCCACCAGAACCAATCTGCCTCTAGTGACTATTATGTTGTATTTTTATAATATTTTACCTATACTCAATAGATGCCTTAAACATTTTGCTGTTTGTAATGTCTTTTGAGTTAATAAAGTGATTTGATTTGACTTGATTTCTGTTATGGTGCCAAGATTTATATAAAAATGACAGTGTATTGGCCCTAATAGATTGTAAGTAAAGTGTAGTAAGCAATTGAAAATTTTGCTTTTTATTTTAAAGTATGTAAACAATGGGGTATTTAAAAATATTTGTTAAAATATAATAAACAAATATAAAACTTTTAATTGAAACCCAGTGTTGTGTGGGATATTTGGAGACAATATAATGGGTCTTTACAAACCTTAAGACACTTAATACAGAAGGTGTGCTGGCAGGGGAGCACTCGTGAAGAGGTGTCCAGTCGCTCCAGGCACACGGAACACTCCAGAAGATCATTCAGCAACCCCTCATCCATATTCAGCACCTGAAACATTCCTTTCTCTGATATCTCTGCCCCGGGAGGCTTCAGGTCCAGAAAATGTTACCGAACTTGTTCCGTTCACTCCACAAATCGTAAATGCACTTGTTCACGGCCGGAATTTGATCCCACGCACGGCAGCGAGGCGAGAAAAGAGCGAGATCAGACCCCCACTGACTCTAAAATCCACAATGTATTAATATCTTGTCAGAAAGGTTAGGCCATACTTCCAAGATAGCGGGAGGTTTCATACTTAAGCAGTTCGATTAATTATGAGCACGTTTCAATTATAGCAGGAAATAAACACATGTTTCGATCCATTGTATCATCGCGCGAAGCAATTGTCTCAAATTGTCCAATAACCGTCCGGAAACGACATATCGCGTGGTCGAAGTGCTGTCATATTTTGTAACTACTCTCTCGCTAACTGTTCCCGGAATATTACGCACTAATGTTACCTTACATTTTATCGTTTTTCAATTTAAAGGTCTGCACTCAATAAATAACACAAACAATAAGTTATCACAACAATATTCGCGTTTGCCGAACCCGAGAGATCCTTTCAGATTTCGGACTTTTCCGGATTATCTCCGTCTGCGGCCGCCAGGATCGCTGGGGAGCGGCGATGGCGGTGCATTTCTTGAATGAAATGTCATATTCGTATCTCTTCTCTCACCTCACGTTCATTCGGAGGAAAGAGATGGACTATGTGAACGTATTTTATAAAATTTTACCTGTAGTCGAATTATTTGGACCTTCCCTTTTAAATCAATTATCCTCAAACAAAAGATATTAGAAATTTCATCTTAATTAAATTTGCATTCTATTAATTTTGGCAATTGATAAGCTACGTAAAATAAATTATCCTCAGATTCTTTTTATAATTTTGCTTTCCTGGACGCATTATTTAATTTTTGGGATTATTATATATTTAAGAATTTAAGAACTGTTTATTTCCTGAGAAGAATGTACGGGAAAACGATATATGATCGAATCCGAATGGCGAAATAATGAAGAAATGTAAGGCAGATGGAACGAACGGACGAGAGAAAATTTGTTAAAATATTTTACAAGCAGCGTGAGTGGAAAGAGAAGAAAGACCAGGGAATGCATGGCATGACCAAACTAATCAAATACCAAAAGGCCACAATATTCAAAGTAGTAAAAATCGAAGAGCGTGCATAGTACAACGGTCCATCCTCTCTGTCTACCCCTCTGGAGAAACCGCATGATAGTTAGTTAATTATTTCATTTACTAAAATTACATTACAATAACTAATGAAATATAAAGGATTTTTTCCATTGGTATTTTTTTTTTAAATATCTGGTAGCACTATTTTGAATATCTAATATCTTCGTCTTTCATATTAGTGAAAGTACGTTCAGAAGACTCTTGACTTTACAGAGTATCTTGTCTTCCTTATGTCGAACCATCTCTCATGCATTCCTCATATTGTATTGTATATATTATAATTTACCTGTTCGCAATAGATGCTTTAAACTTTAATATTGTTTGTAATGTCTGTTAAGATAATAAACTGATTTGAATATCACATTATGCAAAGTGCAACTCATTGTGTTTTATTATTTTTTAATTATGATTATTTAAACCCTAGGTTCTCAAAGTGGGCGATTACGCCCCCTTGTGGTCGTTTGAGACCTTCAGGGGGGCAGTAGAAGACCCAGAAAAAATAGAGAGCGTGGGCAGATAAAAAAATATAGTCTAAAAAGACAAAAAAACACGCTAATCACGTAGGTACTAATAATGCAAATTAAACTTAAATATTGGTTTATTTTGTTATTGTATGTAGTGTAATCATTTTCGCATATTTCGAATAACTTTAATGGGAGGGGGGCGTATTATATATGCATAATGTTATTATGTTCATTATTTTCGGCGGGAAAAGTTTGAGGATCACTCAAAAAGGCAACGGCTGCACTTGTCGGAACTTGTATAGCGGTCGCAAGTTGCAAGAAGTGGCCATTGTTGCGAAGAAGACAGGTGATAAGTATTAAGTATTATGAAGCGGGCAGGTAGACATTGCATAACACAGATGAGTGGCTCGACAAAGGCCGGTAATCCTAAAATGCTCCTACATAATTACGGAAACAATGATTCAGGTGACTAAGGCACGAAATAAAATTCTAAAAACTAAAACAGAACATAAATAGTTTTAAATGATAGCTGCATTCAATTTAATTACATTTGGACTATTATTATTTAACTTTAATAAATATTTACTTTATTACAGAGCGAAACCAAATGTATAAATATAAATTAAACATTTTTCTTCGATGTTCGCCATACTTTATGTTGTAGATGTTTTATTTGTCTCTTTCTTTTTTATATACTTTGTATATACAAACTAACTTTAATTTTTTTTATATCAGACATGTTTCGGACAACCCGGTCCTTCCTCAGTGACGTGAGTGACAAAGATATTTAAAAAAATACTAATATGATCAGTTTTGACAGATGTTATAAAGATTTATTTTGGAACGTTTATGCTTTTGTTATAACAAAATATTATGAATCAATTTAAAGTTTAAAATAATAATTAATGGATACGTGGAACATAAATTAAATAGACAATATGTGCACCATCTAAAAAGAACATTTGTCTTAAATTATTTTTATTTTATATCATTGTATTTAATATTATTGGTTTTAGATTTATTTTGTGGATGTTGGACGATCGAAGTGTGCGCGGGAGATGCCTATTGGTGACGATGAGGTTCGCAACCCATCACACAGCTTCTCCCGCGGGGCGAAAAGAGAAGGATGGAGTGCCGCATCGGTTGAAGTGTGACAGTCCATTCTTTCTGCCTACCCTTTCGGGGAGACGGCGTGATGGTTAGTTAGTTAATTAGTTAGTTAGTCAGTTAATTTAAAGTTCTTATTCTGATTTATTTCCTTTGTTGTAAGTAATTACCTACCTGAACCCTAATAAGAACTTTAAATTATTATTTCAAATTTTAAATTGATTCATAATATTTTTTATAACAAAAGCATAAACGTTCCAAAAAAAATCTTCATAACATCTATCAAAACTGATCATATTTGTCAACAGTTTTATCATATTTTAAATATCTTTATAATATCACTGAGGAAGGACCGGGTTGTCCGAAACATGTCTGATATTTAATTTTCTTTTAAAGTTAGTGTTGTATATACAAAGTATATAAAAAAGAAAAAGACAAATAAATTAAACCACTTGTACAGTGGAACCTCTCATAACCTCTCAGCCTCTAAGAATCTTACTCGTTATGTGAAACACTCGTTAAGCGAAACAATTGTTCCCCTATAAATCAATGTAAAATACGATAATAAGTTCCATGCCGAAAAAGTAATCAATCGTTTTTTTTTTTTAACGTTTATTGAAATAAAATTACGTGCTTATAAATTGTTAAGGAGCGTAACAACCTAGGATACGATTTCGATGTTGAAAAAAAAAATAACAGTCTATTTTGCTCGTTATGCGAATTACTTGTTATGTATATCCAAATAGGACACTTTTACATTTCCATAATAATTTAAGTGATTGTAAATTCGCCATGACACAACGTTGAGAATACGAACCGCCTTTAATACATTACAATTTAAAAATTAATGGTTCCGTGCGGCAATTTGAAGCCCAAAACATATCAATCTAACTAACCAACACGCCGTAGGCAGAGAGGATAAATCGCCACACTGTTCTATCTCGAGATTCCTCTTAAAACAAACTTTTAAATTTACCAAAAAATTCGTAATAATTATTGATAAAGGTATGGGTACCTACTTTATTCGAAACGCGTTGAGTTAAATAAACTCATAAATGGAAAGGGGTGGCGAATTAATGCGTATGCTGGATATTTATTCGATTAACTGAATAAAATATTGTTAGTGAATTATTGGAGGGAGTGTACGCACTAATTAGATAATGTCCGACATAAATACCGGCGCAGAAGGGAAGATTACGGACACTCGACTCGCCACCATATCGTGTTAGTATTCTGTTCCTCCCCGTATTTTAAATTTATTACCTTTCATTTGTGTTCAATAGTGATAAGTGAATAATTTTATAGGTATATTGTGTTAGTATTAACTGCAAAAACTATCCTAATCCGGTTTACAACAGCCACAAACCGAAACGCAAACTCACACTTTATCTATGACAAATCATCAGACCTCTTTCGAAATTCAAATATTATAGTACAAAAATATGACGTTTTTTCATGAAACAAAATTCTCGTTTTAAACTTTTGTTTCTCTCTTTCGATAGTTATATAACTTTTGCAGAGTTTTAGCCTCTTTGATTTGATTTAGTTTTAATAAATTCAAAGCGCCCGCTCTAGTCAATCCAAATCAAATAATATAAGAACATTATCATCTAATGCTTCTCTAACTAGACAAATCTGGCTAATCCAAGCAAGGCGATCAGCCTTCACAATGCTTGGTATTTGAGATTTCTGAGTTATGAAACATATCTAAAAACTTATTTATATTTTCTTGAACAGTGATATAAAACTCCAAGTTAAATAATTAATACGAATGAAAACATCTGTTTCCTAGAAGTTTTATTATACTAACTAACTAACCATCACGCCGTTTCTCCGGAGGAGTAGGCAGAGAGGATGGATCGCCACACTGTTCTATCCTGACATAATTCTCGCACTTCTTCTAAATTCACATATCGTGACATGCGAATGACATATTTCAACTGTTTAAGGCATTAAAAATGCATTTGTGTTGCCTTAGACAGGCGAAAAGTGTCATTCACATAAAATATTATATAACTTCTAGAAAAGAGACGTTTTTATTAGTATAATTTATATCTCAAAACACTCACTAGACTTTTTTTATGTAAACTTAAGGCGTTAAAATTGAAATTCCGTAATGATTTTTTTTATTATGAATTCCATCACCTGTTTCTCGATTTTTGAGTTTATTTTTCTGGACATGTTTCAAAGATTTTTACACCTTCATCAGCGGGAGGACGATATAAAGTTACCTAAAATATTTTAAATAAAATACATTAAAGAAGTATTTTACATATGAAAGTTAAAAAATAAGGCAGAACACATGGAACAAAGCATTAACAAGAGGATAATGCCTTTTTTTAAGACTAACACCAAGGATTTAAATCAAGAGTTTTCAATCAAGGGTCAATTTTACATATCAAATTAAAATTATTAATGAAAATAAAAAATAATAATAATAATTGTAGAAACCAGTCTGTCGATGACAGCAAGCCTGGCGAAACCGGTCGCTGTCGAAATAAAGACAAAATTGGAAGCAGTTATAATTTAAAATGAAGTTCCATCAGGAGATTTCAGTAAAATCATTCAATTATTAGTTCCAAAAGATGGCCGCGAGCTGCCGAAACCGGTCGAAGCTAAAAAAAAAAACAAGTGGAATAAAACTATATACTCGTACAAATTATAAAATAATTTATGTAATTTTTATATTCATTATTTAATTACTATATATATAGTAGGCGAAAACATTCTCTAGAAACCAACTAAGATGCGAAATCTCCGTACGCCAAGAAAAAAATTAAAAGGTAGACCAATTCAGATATCTCGGAAGCGAAGTAACCAGCTCTAATGACCTCCCCAGAGAAGTAAGGTCACAGGTAGATAAGGCTGCAGCGGTTGCAGACTGCCTAAAGGTGTCATATGGAGAAACAAGGACATGAGGTCTGACAGCAAGGTACGCATCTATAAGACCTGTGTGCGACCAATCCTCACATATGGCATTGAATCGAGGGCAGACACTGTCAAGACAAAGAGCATGTTCGGGACAACCGAGATGAAAACACTCCGCGCTATAGCTGGCAAAACCCTACGTGATCAAGTTAGGAATACAGCAATCCTAGAAATCTGCGAGGTCGAAGATGTGGTCAGATGGGGACGTCAAAGACGGCGATACTGGCATTAACATGTAGAAAGATATCAAAACCATACATAGCTCTCCATGGAACGCCAAACGGACAACGCCGACCAGGAAGACCCCCGAAACGCTTGAGAGAAAGCTGGAGTTCAGCGTCTCAAGAGGACCCGCCTGAAATAACAGACTTCTGAGTCTATAAAAAGTGAAGAAGAAGAAGAAGAAGATATAGTAGGTACTCTATAGAGATAGAGAGATAGAAATGAATACAGATTTTTTTGATGGGAACATTGTTGGAAAGGTGATTTGGTGGGGTTGTTGGTTTATACGAGGGTTTAATTTTTGTGGCTCGGAGGGTTCCTCTGAAGGAGGATCGATTTTGGGCGCTTGTGGCAGCTGTAGGTGTTTGGGTAGTAATTTGAGAAGTCTTTTATTGTGGGATTAGGATGTGATCATTTTATATTCGTATGTAAAATATAACGTGATGATGTTTCTTGATGATGTTTTATTATCCTTTATGGGTGAAAAACTCCATATTTAATAATTAATAAGAATAAAAATATACATTTTCTAGAATTTTTATTATATTTTTATGGGAATTATATTTTTCGCCTTGCTAGGACTTTTGATAATATCTTAATAAAGCGAAATATGCCATTCCCATAAAATATTAAACATTATAATTTTTTTTTTGGAAAACATACGTTTTCGTTCGTATTAATTATTGAATTAATGTTGTTTATGGAATGTTCATGTTAGAATTTCATTGTAAATACATTATTTAAAATATTATATTAAAGATAATGAAAAATTAAAGAATCATAATTACTTAACAAAGGGCAAAATTTCTTAATTTAAAATATTAAAAAAAAATGCATTGTTATCATCAAAGACATACCTAAAGTATATCAAAGACATAAGGTATACTGCTTTACATGTTTTTATAAACTTAAGGTTTTCCACCGTGGAATTCCATAATGTCGATTTTTTTATGAAAACGGTTATTTTATAAATAATAAAACTAAATTACCACTTCTAGAAAACAAGCGTTTTTATTAACATTAATTAATTAAACCATTTTTTTAGTTTTATTTTACTGGCGTGTTTCAATGATATTATATCTTCGTCATCAGAAGTACGATTATGATTGTTTTATATCGTTCTCCCGATGACGAAGGTGTAAATCCTTCGAAACACGACTAGAAAAAAAACTCAAAGTGGAAAAAAACGTGTTTTAGTTTATAAAAATATCTAAAATTAATAAACCTAATGTTATTTTTTTATGAATTAATCAATTATTTTTTTCACTATTGGTTTAATTTTTCTAGACATGTAACGAGTTTAGTATGTTATACGTTTATTCTCGGAAGAATGATTTTTTATTAGCTTATATCGTTCTCCTAATGATGAAAGTATGATACCTTCAAAACGTGTTAAGATAAACAAAACAAAATTTATTTCATAAAAAACGTGGAAGGTAATGGAGATCCACAGAATTAACGGAATCAGTTTAAATATAGATCTTTCCTTTTAACATGTGTTTATTCCACTCGTTTATTAAGTGCCGGTTTCGGCAGCTCGCTGCCATCTTCTGATCAGCGTGCTGACGAAACCAGTCGCAATTAAATAACAAGTGGAACAAAACTAAATGTATTATTCTTTTTTACTGTTTCAATGGTAAGCTAGTTTTGTCGGGATTGTCCTAAAATGGACCATATCTCTCCTCATCTCCGACTTTGTGTCTTTTTCAGGGGCAGATATACATTATAAAGATTATTTAAAATATTTTGTCAAATTGATCGAAAATAGTATACTATTTCTTAGACGTTTGAATCTTTGAATGATACCCTTTAAAAATAATTGCCAGGATTTAAAATGTCTGTCAATTATCATTGTATAATATAGTACCTACACGTCAGTACCTAATTTAAATTTTTGGCCGTGACCTCTTTGAAATAAAGGCAATTTGTATTAGCTCAACCCACCAGTCGCTAGGCATTCGCTGCCATTATATGCAAGCGAAGCCCCATATAAGTATTACGTGTTCTCGTTTAATGTCCTTAATCCCGTGTCTGTTCTAATGTCCCAATTCTTCGTCGTTCTACATTCACCTGTATTGCTAGATATTTCTCTCATCTATTATTCCAACCCCCTTAGCAACGCAACTGTTTTACTTCTTGAATCTGAATAAATCAGTATTATCTAATGTGACAATATTGCCTTCAATTGAGTTATATTTGGGCAAAATATGTCACTCTTTTGTATCAATACTTCCAAAAAACGCACATATCTATAATTATTAACCCTTTCTGATCTCTTGTCGATTCACACTTGACATCGTTTTTTTTCCCGATAGTTCTATGTCGCATGTGACTTGACATTAAAAAAATATCATACATTATCTACAAAATGCTCCTAGTTATTAATTTATTACAACTTTAACCCTTAATGAAGCTGATTATGTTAATTAATATTGTTTTTGTGGAAAGGTAAAAAAACACAACAAAATAATATTTTTGTAATAACGATTTTGTCAAAATGTACACTGACGAAGGGCTTTTGTGTCTCGAAACATGTTTATCAAATATCCTAAAGATTCTACAGATTCATTATATTTATGTATCATATTTTGAGTAATACTTACATATTTTCTACAGGAATGTAGATAATCTTCTTCTTCATCTTCTTCAGCCTGTTGTTGCCGTTCATTCCTAGACGTAGGCCTCCTCTCTGTTCCATCTTGAGTGGGAAATATTTTCCTTCAGTCCAATTAAGGGTTGATAAAAATATGATACTAAAACTATTTGTGAACCTATTTAAACTATTTGTGACTAACCATCAACTAACCGTTTCCCCGGAGGGGGAGGGAGAGACGATAGATCGACACATTGTTCTATCCTGACATAACTCTCGCACATCTTCTACATCCACACATCGTGACATGCACGCTCGTCGATTGTTCCTACTTCGAACATGGCCGCCTTTCATTAATTGATTAATTTGGTCATGCCATGTCCTCCTTGGCCTTCCTCAACTTCTTTTTCCATTCACACTACTTGTATATATCTTCATTCACTCGTTCCATATATCCAAACCATCTTAGAGACCCTTTCTTGATTTAAATGAAAATAATTTGTGAAATTATATGATAATAATTTGCAAACCTATTAAAACAGTTTTTTTTAATTAGATTTGTCATTAAAATTAATTATATTGTACAATCTCCAAAGTGAGCAAAAATAATTATAAAGAAGAAATTTGGTCGTGTCCAAGCTTGAACCAAAGTCACCTGGATCAGAAGCCAAGCGTTCTTACCCTGAGCGTCCACAAAATTAGAATTATTATATCGTTAATAATTAAAAATGATATAATATATACTACCCTGAAGATGGAGACTTCTACGATCTTCCAAACATTGGACCAAGAGGATACTAAGAGACACCCAGGATACCAAAGAACAATATGAGGTTTAGGACATAAATGTATTCTTCTTCTTCTTTCCCTTATTACAGACCTTGTTAATGATCTGTTTACACAGGCTATTATGTTATTATTATTATTATTATTATTATTTTGTTGAATCGCTCTTTACATCATTACAGTGCGAGCCAAATCGATGTAAAGGGTATATAGCTATCATATTGATTCTCGTGAATTGTAATAGGTAGCTAATTTATACTATATAGCACACTACCATCGCCGGGAATCGAACCAGGGACCTTCGGTATGGCAGTTAAAGCACTTACCACTCGGCCACGAATTAATGCATTTATTCATAAATTCGGTTATTAGTATTTATGCATTACAAATTTCTTCCTGTGACGAAGACGATTAGCCTTCTCTCCATCTCTTTGACGGCTCTCTGGATCTTAGGAATCCTCGCTGGATCCATCCTCTCGATGTAGTCCCTCCAAAATCGTTTTCTCTGCCTCCTCCATCTCACTATGTCATCAATTTTGCAGGATCTGCGAATGTCTTCGTTGGGTATCCTATCTCAAAGGGTTCTACCCACGATAGGTCGCCATGTTTTCATTTCTGGTAATCTTAGAAGATATTTGGTTCTGATAAATGTGCTGAAAATTAAAAAGAATAAAACTTCCTTCTAGGAAAGCAATCAAGTTCTTGAACGAAGTTCTTCAATTATTTAATAATTGCTTGTCTCTAGTATCATTTATTTTTTTAACTATTATAATTTGGCGGCAAACCGTTAAATTAATGGAACGCGAAATTTTATTTCGAATGTGCGTTCGTTTGTTTATTCCCTACGCTGTTGGAGCCAGAAAAATGAAATGAAATCAATATTTCGCCAACTGAATAATGTCAAACACATTCATGTATGTATACCGAATTAAGTTGATTGTATTGGTGGCATTATTACTCACACATAGGCAGCGAAGCCCCTCAAATAAAGATTACTCTAATTACTGAGTAATAATGTTTAATAGATATAATATTTGGCGAACAAGAACGATTTTTTGTTATATGTAACTGTTTTATTCAAAACGTAAACAGTTTATTTATTTATTCTTGAGCGATAATTGTAAAACTGAATATTAAATAATAAACATCTGTTTTATGGAAGTTTTATTATAATTTATTTTAATGACTCGTCTTTCTAATTATTTATTACTTATTGAACTACGAGTATTTATCTTTGGAATAACTTATTTAACTATTTATCTTTGGATCGATTGATATAATGGAACCAAAGCTTTTAAAACTTTTCTAAATTCAGTGTTTAAAGAAGTTTACAATAACTATGTATAATATCTATAACATGGGTTCCTAAAATGGGCGGTACCACTTCCAATGAGTCCTGAAGACTTCTAGGGGGTGATAGTGGGTTCACAAGCATTGGGGGCGTTCAGGCGGCTTATTTTTTGTATAAGCTTCTTCTTCGTATCAATGGCAAGAAAGCTTTAGAGATGGAGCTAAATGGGGATTATTTATTCTCTTTCTCTTTTATTGTGGTGGAAGTTTTAGCCGACATTGTGTCGTTTCCATGGGCGCCAGTGTGTTAGTTACACCACACGTGGAGGCACCTCCCTCGTCTCTTTTTTAATAACGAAAATAAAAATGTTCAAAAAATATGTTTATTTTTTTTATTTTTCCACTTGTTTTTTAGTTTCAACCCGTTTTAGCAGCGGGATTATATAATTATTTAATTTTTATTTTTATTTTTAATAATTAAAATGAATTTCTGGGAAAAAAATCAATTTACAACATTTATTTTTTCATTGTTTTGCAATTGAATAATCATTTTTAAAATTTTTTTTGCTTTTTTGGACAATTTGAAATAAATTTTTACTTTGTATTTTCGAAATAATGAGTTTTCTAATTTCTAATGGTTTTTAATTATTTTGATCAAATTCTTACAAATGCAATGCTCTCTTTTAAAATCTATTCCGAAATTTCGTATTATGAAGAGGATTACAAAATGTACGTTTTGCAAAGTGGGCGGTGGCTTGAAAATGTTTAGGAACCTATGATCTACAACTGCCGATCGGTTTGAACTCAAAAACAATTGTCGAAAAATTCCGATGTTGACTTATATGTTGGATGTTGTACAAGAAACATGTAATGATTTTTTTAAATTAATTTTAGGTTGGATTTTGGGAAGTATATCATGGTGCCTGGACTATCTGTCAGCTAGGTGAAGTCAGGACGGGAGACCATGGCGGACGATAAAAAGGATGTTGAAGCAGTAAGCTATTTCTTTATTAAGCCGTTTTTATTTTGAAACGCATTACCCATACATTCACTCAAACAAACGAAAATTATTTATGTGGTATGTCCTACACATTTTCGTGAATATGTTTCTTTTTCTAGAAAACAATAATTATATACTACTATTATGAATGTAAATAATGTACAAACACGTTTTATTATTTGGTATAACTATTATAGAAAAGGGGGAGTTGGATATTTTTATTGTTGTAAAGGGGGCGGTGTCCAAAAAAAGGTTGGGAACCTATGGTATATTCCTTGCATCGTTGGTTCCCAATCAGTGGTCCGCGAGTTCTCAAAAGTCGCCTAATTGTTTTAAGTGTGTGTTGCAGGGGGTGGATAGTGCAGCAAATAAGAAGATCATGGAGCTGCCCTGCCTCCCCAAGGCCTTGGTGTTGGAAGAGAAGAAATTCCTCCTAGCAGTTGAAAGAGGAGACATTGCCAATGTCAGAAGGTAGATATATCTGATTTTTTTTTTTTTTTTAATGTATTATATACAAATACTTGCAGACAAATACTGGATTTTACCCATTACGGGTGTATTAATCATTAAGAATTAATTGTATCTCAATAGAGACGAAGATGTAAATTATTTGGAAACATAATATGGTGGTCGAGGCGTTTACAAAACTTATGACCTGTCAATGGTTGGGTTAAGCGATCGCTTTATGTAATACAACATTCCGCATTCCGTCCTTATAAGAAAACCACGTCTGACAATTATTTGAAAGTTGTATATGTATATACTACCATGTTGAGAAACATTTCACATATTTTAGTTCAATCTACACTAGCGCCATCTATTGAGACTAGAGGTAAGGTAGAATTAATTCTTAAAGATATATCTTACAATATCTTTCTCATAATTTTAAGAATGTGTCGTTTGTGCTTTTCATGAATTCAAAAATGTGGAATAAGGTTATTGAAAAAAAAATCCACCACTTTTTTTGTACAATTGACATAGTCTTTAGACAATACGTTGTCACTGGCAGTACAAATAATTCTCAAGGCAGATGACTGCATCATTGAACTAACTAACTAACTAACCATCACGCCGTTTCCCCGAAAGGGTAGGCAGAAAGAATGGACTGCAATACTTTAATCGATGCGGCACTCCATCGTTCTCTTTTCGCCATCGTGAGAGACGCGGTGTGATGGGTTGCGAACCTCATCGCCACCAATAGGCATCTCCTGCATCATTAAAAGGATCTCTGAGATGGTTTGGACATATGGAACGAATGGATGAGAGTAGAATGGTTAAAAAGTTGTACACAAGCAGCGTGAGTGGAAAAAGAAGCCGAGGACGACCGAGGAAAACATGGCATTAATCAAATTAATCAATTTCTTAAAAGTCGGCCACATTCGAAGTCGGAATAATCAACGTGCGTGCATGGTACGATGTATGAATGTAGAGGAATCCCGAGAGGTATGCCAGGACAGAGCATTGTGGCGATCCATCCTCTCGGCCTACCCCGCCGGGGGAATGGCGTGATGGTAATTTAGTTTTTTTTAAACCGGATATTTCTAACGTTTTTTTTCTCAGGATGCTCCAGCGTGCCCATAGAAAAAAGATCATCGATGTAAACTGCTTGGACTCGCTGGGCCGTGGTGCCCTCACACTGGCCATTGAAGGGGAGAACTTGGAGATGGTGGAGCTACTGGTGGTAATGGGAGTCCAGACTAAGGATGCTCTGCTTCAGGCCATCCACTCCGAGTTCGTGGAGGCCGTGGAGCTGCTGCTAGAACACGAGGAACTCATCCACAAGGAAGGAGAACCCTACGTGAGTACACCATTTTCTTTATTTTTCAACAAGGGGAGTTCACACTTCTTAATTTCTTAAATGACGACTCTTATAGGGTACTACAACACTGAAGATTCCCATCCTGAAGTCAGTTTCCTATATCGTGCCCTCTCCTTGTCAGACAATGTTTTCTTTCTTGTTCACAAAGCCCTATACAAACATACACTAAGCAACGTCACGATCAGTAATAATATAAACTTCTTATTCTTCTTCTCCTTCCTTGTTGTAGACCTATGTGGTCTGTTCTCCAGAGTGTTGCTCCTCCTGTGAGGTAGATTCCCAGCTGTCCTTCCATCTTTTAGGAGGTCTTCCACGAGGACGAGTCCCATGAGGCTGATAATGCAACGCAATATAGGGGAATCTGGTGGTGTCCATTTTTTTAACATGCCCGTACCATCCCTTTTTCGCTGTCTGCTCCTTCTTATGATATCCTCAACCTCACATATCTCTTATTCTGGTGTTTCTCACGCGATCTCTCAGCGTCTTGCCTCCTATCGTCCTCAGTGTCTTCATCTCGGAAGTCCTCAAAACTTGTTTAGTCTTTACTGTGTCTGCCCTTGCTTCGACGCCATATGTTATTTTTGGTCTTACGCATGCTTTATAGATTCTCATCTTACTCTTAATGGCCATGTCTTTTTTTTACATATTGTGGATTTTAGAGCGCCAGAGATTGCAGCTGCCTTGTTTACTTGGGCTTGTATTTCTTCCCGCAGATCAGCTCCTCCCACCAGATCTATGCCTAGATACTTGAAAGTCCTGACCTGTTCTATGGGTGGAAATAGGAACGAGATTCAAATTTTGATTATGTCTAGATGGGCTGCATCATATGTTCAAAAAGTAGTCCATAAGAACCACCGGAGTTCGATTTCGACTTGCTTAGACCCTATGCCACCTCAAAACAAATTTAGCATCCATGAATTAAATGGGCATACACGTGAGAGTGTCTCTTTTACATCAAATCATCATCAACATTCATACATTAAGTAAATCACAATACCTGAAATAGCTAACTAACTAACTAACCATCACGACGTTTCCCCAGAGGAGTAGGCCGAGAGGATAGATCGCCACATTGTTCTATCCTGGCATAATTCTCTCGCCTCTTCTACATTCACACATCGTGATATGCACGCTCGTCGATTGTTCCTACTTCGAACATGGCCACCTTTCAGTAATTGATTAATTTGCTCATGCCATGTCTTCCTTAGCCTTCCTCGACTTCTTTTCCCATTCACACTACTTGTTTATATATTTTTAACCATTCTTCCCTCATCCATTCGTTCCATATGTCCAAACCATCTTTGTAACCCTTTCTTAATTTTATTTATTACGCATTCATCCGCCTTACATTCCTTTCTTACTTCATCATTAGATATTCTATTCTACCTTGTGACCTCATTTATACGGCATTTATCCTAATTCATCCTTCTTCTGCCAACTCCAAGTTTCACATCCATACATAAGGGTCGGGACTAAAACTCCACTGTGCACTGCCATCTTTGCTTCAGTCGCACCTGTAATAGTATTGATGTATCTGTGTTTTTATAGAAATTCGGTTATTGTTTTTTATCAGAGTTGGCAAAAAGTGGACTCCAACATTGCAATGTTCACCCCCGACATAACCCCACTGACGCTAGCGGCTCACAGGAACAACTACGAGATCATCAAGATTCTACTGGACAGAGGAGCAACCCTGCCCATGCCTCATGACATCAAGTGAGTCCATCACGATAAATTGCTACGCTTATTTTATTTATTATAAGTTTCAATCCTAGAGATTGGGTCTTTGATGTGGTTATTTCCGATTGCTTTCCACATTTTTTATACAATATGACTTGTGACAGATAGCTATGTAGTTTATTGCTATTTTTATTGTCACGTGAATTCTAATTTTTGAAGCTGACACAGAGCTAAATCAGGTAAAAAAAAACTTATTGGGGAAAATCTGCCGGGCGAAACGAAACGGAAATTTGGGAAAATCGAATGTCCAATCTTTGCCGGATGAAATAAAAAAAGGGTCGCCGACGATTTCGACCATCTGACATGAGATCCACGTGGCCGGGTGGTAAGTGCATTGACTGCCACCCCGAAGGTTCCGGGTTCGATTCCCGGCAAGGGCAGTGTGATTGTCACACTGTCTTTGGTCTGGTGTAGAATTCACGTGACAATAAAATGGCGATAGATTAGCTACCTATCACATGTCATGAGAATCGTTATGATAGCTATAATAATTCCCTTTACATCGATTTGGCTCATGCTGTCATGATGTAAAGAGCGATTCAACAAAAATAATAAAAATAATATCTTGGACCCCCATTTGCATTTCATAGACTCTAGACAATGTTTTTTTCTCTGACATGGACCCCTTGCAAGTTGTCGTAGACCCCTAGGGGTCTATATAGACCACTTTGGGAATCACTGGTTTAGACAGTCCTTTCGTCCTGTGATGTAGACGTCCAGCATTCTATCCATCTCTTTGATGGTCGTCTTGGGGATCGACTGCTCTCTGGAGTCTCGTGCGTCACGATCTTGGGAATCTTCGCTGGGTCCACCTTCTCAATGTGGTCCCTCCAGAGTCGTCTTCTCTGTCTACTCCATCTGACTGTCATCAATGTTGCAGGATCTTATAATTATTATTATCCAGGTGCGGCTGCGATGACTGCATCCGCCAAACTGCCGAAGACTCTCTCCGCCACTCTCTGTCCCGCGTAAACGAGTATCGTGCACTAGCCAGTCCATCACTGATCGCCCTGTCCTCGCCAGATCCACTTCTCACAGCCTTCCAGCTCTCTTGGGAACTTCGCACTCTTGCCTTTGCTGAACAGGTCACGAATATAAAACATCTATTATAAATTATATTCAAATATAAATCAATCGTGCCACTAGAGACTTGGCTTGCTAAAATTAAAAGATTTAATCTACATCCATATATGTTACAATTCATTTTATTAATCTCTGTCTTGATTTAACTTGACTATTTTTTTTACGATTATTTCAACCCAAATAATACGAATTATAGAATACCAACCCAAGGTTATGACAAGCTTGACTCATAGAACGAATATTAACGGTTTCAATTCATTCTACATCATTTAACATTAAATATACTGTCGTTCTAACTAATTCCATAACGTGCTCACTCCATTATAAATCCATCTATACTTCAGTCATTAATTTTCTATTTGTCAATTTCAGGAGTGCAAAAGCGAATATCTCCAACTGAGGCAGCAGTGCCAACAATTTGCCGTGGACTTACTGGACCAGTCCAGGAGTTCCCAGGAGCTAGCCATCGTCCTCAACCACGATCCAGAAGACCCACCTTACGAAGATGGTGAACACATGAAATTGGCTCGCTTGGAACTTGCCATCAACTACAAACAAAAAAAGGTATTTTCCCAATCTAACAGATCTTATACCAAACTTTCGAATAACTTCTTCTTCTTCTTCTTCTGATTGTAGATCTTGCGATCTGTTTATGCAGGATATCAACTTTCTTCCTGTGATGAAGACGACCAGCCTTCTCTCCATCTATTTGATGGTCGTCCTGGTGGTCAACGGCCCTCTGGAGTCTCGTGCATCACGATATTAGGATTTTTTGCTGGATCTATTCTCTCGATGTGGTCACTCCAGAATCGTCTTCTTTGCCTACTCCATCTCACTATGTCTTCAATTTTGCAGGATTTGCGAATTTCTTCATTGGGTATCTAAGGGTTCTCCCCACAATAGTTCGCAATGTTCTCATTTCTGCTACTCTTAAGAGATGTTTGGTTCTGACAGTGTCTGCTTTTGCTTCGATTCCGTATGTCATTATGGGCTTGATGCATGTTTTATATACTATATATATTTACTTTCAAGTATATATTCAGAAACAAATCAAGATGACTGAGGTGGTTCTGTTGATAGACGGGTTGAAGTGTTAGTGGGTTGGCCATATTTGTCGGAGGACCGACAGCCGATGGGGAAGACAGTTTCTGGAGTGGAGACCGCGCACAGGGTTCCGTAGAGTTGGACGTCCCCCTTCCTGCTGTAAGGACTATGTTATAAGGATTGCTGGACGTGGATGGATGAGAGTGGCGATGGATAGGAGCGGTGACGAGCTTTGGGAGAAATAAGTGTTGACAAAAGATTAAATTGTAAATTAATAACAACTTCACTTTAGATTTTAACGATCCCACATTACACATATTTAAATATGGCGCCATTTTAGCACATTTCTGAAATGCCTAATTTTGCATAATATAAGCGGATACGCCAATAATAAACAAAAGTAACGTAGACTCCATAAAAACAAATGCAAAACAAAACAAAAAAAAAGCTTCCTAATTTCTTTGAACAACTTTTTTTTATTCCATATTCGTATTGTAGAAGTGTTTTTAAAAGTTCTTAGGAAGACTGAAGGCAAGAATTTAATTCAATTTATTATACATCTCCACGAGAGTATATACTCGTATATTAGCCATGGTAATTATTTTTAAGCTGGAATCGGGTCGTGTCCAGGCTTGAATTCTTCTAATTGAGGACCTACCCTTTTTTTCAGTATAGTAACTATCTATAACCAACCGCTTTTATTTTGGGATCACTTCGTTTCTAGCGGGTATACTCGCATATTTTGTATAGCAAGAAAATATTCTACGAGTTAACTCGCTTATGGCACAAACAGGTTAAAATATGCCTTTTTGTCATATTTTTTTAGTTTGTGGCGCATCCCAACATCCAACAACTCTTGGCAGCCATTTGGTACGAGGGTGTCCCTGGCTTTAGGCGGAAGACTGCCTCAGAGAAGGTGATGATCATTGTGCGAGTGGCTCTTCTGTTTCCCTTCTACTGCTCCCTCTACATGATCGCCCCGGACTGCTCCACAGGCAAACTGATGAGGAAGCCATTCATGAAGTTTTTGATTCACGCATCGTCTTACCTGTTTTTCTTGCGTAAGTTGATTGCTTAATTTTTTTTTTAAATGGCCGAGCCATAGAGGGCTCCCTCCGCTTACCCGAAGCTGTTATAGGCGCAGCGGCGCCTTTCATCAGCTTCACTCGTGCGCTCCCTAGGCCCTTCCCCCGAACATGCAGGACTAACGTTAAAAATAATAATTTATATGTATAGATATTTGCAACCAAGGGGGACCCAGGGACAAACTCTAGGGGACGCCCACGCCGAGAGTACCTGGAGGACCTGTTGGTGGACGTGCACTGCTCATCATATGCATATTTCAAAAGAGCCGCACAAGACAGGGAAGAATGAAAGAGAAGAATAGAAGAAATTGCTGCAAACCAATCCCAGGATTGAAATTTTCTAACTAACTACTGAAAAACTCACTATTTGGATTTGCATTTGTTTGCCTCTGGGGTACAGATATTATGATAGGCCTTTGCATTTAGAAGTTTTAGTAACTTACTTAACTCGTCACAAGGTGCACATGTCGATTTGCGAAACAGGAAACAGTGAAAGCTACTTGTGGAAGATTCTTGAAAGTTGATGCTTCATTTTAGTATTTTTTCTTAATTATTAATGTTAAAACCATTTTATTATCATCATCATCAGCCTATATCCGTCCACTCCTGGACGTAGGCTTCCTTCATCTACTCCCATGTCTATCGTCCTGGGCAACACGCATCCATGTCGTATCGGCGGCCTCTGTAATGACGTCCTGGCCTTTGGATCGCAATTCTAAGACATCAGCAAATGAGGCGTTTTGTTCGTATATCGCTCAATTCAAATTTTAATATTGGAATGATTTTGCAGTGATTCTAATTCTTGTGTCACTTCGGGCGGATGTTCAAGTAATTCATCTCTTCGGCACAGACTCCATGAAACAGGCTTTGGAGGAAGAATTGCTTCGTCAACGAGGCAACGGACCAACCTATCTGGAACTCTTCGTCGTTATTTATGTATTAGGTAAGAAAGTTACTATATTATTGATATTTTTTACATCCATTATAGCAAAACCCGGGAGATCGGTATAATTATTTATTATAATGATAACGTTGTTCTTTTTCTTCTTGTTCCTCTCCTGTCAGAGGTTGGACAACATCATGATTATTTCTACTTTTATACAGCAGCATCTGAACAGGAATGTAGTGCTGCAACTGGACAATTCTCGAAGGTTTTTATCCAGGATTTAATTCTTAAGGACACACACACGGAAAAAAATAGTAAATTTTCAGAAAATAATTTTCGTTTATGGGTAACGTAATATTAATTATATAAAAAAAAACTAACATAAAATTGAAGGACCCGAAGTTTTTAACTGGTAATGTCAAGCGTTGAACCTCTGTATCCATAAAACAAAGCACCACATATGCAGAATCGCAATAATCAATTGCCCAGATCAAAACTGTAGTAGCCAAAATATTTTACGCGTATTGTATCCAACAGGATTCATATTGGAGGAGACCCAAGAAATCTATCTTGAAGGCATCCAATCCTACTTACGCAACATGTGGAACTTCATAGACTTCACCAGAAACTCTCTGTACGTGGGTGTCTCGGTGCTCCGGTTCGCTGCCTATCTACAGCAGAGCGGAGAAATCGCCAAAGACCCTTCCACCGCCTACATTCCTCGAGAGAACTGGGATGCTTTCGATCCGCAACTTATAGCAGAAGGACTGTTCGCAGCTGCCAATATATTCAGGTAAACTTTTACCCCATTCTAGCAAGCTAAATGAATCTGCAATGTCAAGTGTTATTATGTAACACCGAAATAACCACCGTAAATTAATTGCTAAATACTGTTAAAACAATCTCATGTCGTATGGAGGAAAATCAAAGGCATATCAATGGAACAATTAACAAACTTATTATATCTTATAGACTTACAGACATATGTGTGGTAGAATGATATACGACAAAATCTCAAATGCTAATATAAGAAAGGAACGTAGAGCGGAAGAAGGTATTGTGAACAAAATTATGAAAGGATTGCTGCGATGCGATGGTTCGGACATATGGAACGCATGGTTGAAGAAAGAATGGTTAGGAAAGTATACGTTAAAGATGTAAATGGAGTACGAAGTCGAGGCAGACCGAGGAAAACATGACATGATCAAATTAATCAAATTTTAAAGGTTGGTCATGTTAGAAGTCGGAGGAATCGACGTGCATATATGACTCGTTGTATGAATGTGGAGGAAGCTAGAGAGGTTTGTTAGGATAGAGTAGTGTGGCGGTCCATTCTGCCTACCCCTGCCGGGAAACGGCGTGATTGTTTGTTTGTTTAAATAATGAATCAAAAATTTTGACACATTGTTATATATACATATCCAACAAGATGAGACTTACGTTAAGATGTGTAGTTTTACCAAGATGCCAATTCACAATTGATCAAAGTTAATTAATTGAAAAAAATATAACAGATTACCAATATAATAATTTACATCATATTAATTTGTTGTAGTGCTCTGAAGTTGGTCCACCTCTTCTCCATCAACCCACACTTGGGGCCCCTACAAATCTCCCTTGGCAGGATGGTCATAGACATCGTCAAATTCTTCTTTATTTATAGCTTAGTTCTCTTTGCATTCGCTTGTGGTGAGTATATCACGATTAATGAAATAAAAACAAAATGGAACAAGCTATTTAAAACATTCTGTTACAGGGCTCAACCAACTACTCTGGTACTTCGCCGAGTTGGAGAAACGCAAATGTTACGTCCTACCCGGAGGTCTTCCCGACTGGGAGAACGCGTCGGATTCCTGCATGAAGTGGAGAAGCTTTGGGAACGTGTTTGAAGCTTCGCAGTCACTCTTTTGGGCTTCTTTCGGTATGGTGGGGTTAGAGAACTTCGAACTGGCTGGAATTAAATCGTACACTCGTTTCTGGGGCCTACTCATGTTCGGATCATACAGTGTTATCAACGTTATCGTCCTTCTGAACCTGCTCATCGCCATGATGTCCAATTCCTACGCAATGATTGACGTAAGTCCAAGTAAATAGTAGATGCATCAATCAAAACGCTGTATTATCAATCAAAACGCTGTTGTCCACTTACATATTTGAAATTAATAAACTCATAAGTAGAAAAACATTATTTTAATCCTTAATAAGAAGGCCAGTTATTTCAAACATGTTAAGTGTTGTATTTCAAAGACGTTTGAACTACCCTGTATTATTTTGGATGACTTGGACTTCTTCTGGCTTACAGAGGTTCAGCTCTAATGGCTATTCCCCTTACGTCTGTAGGAAACATTGTTGGAATGTGATTTGGTAGTTGTTTTATGATGGGACTAAATGTATGGCCCAGAGTGTCCCTCCGAAAAAGGGCGAGGGAAAATTTAGGGTTTATGGTAAAGTCTTACATTATTGTCAAGGAATGGAAGATCAGTTAGGGTTGGGATTGTATTTATAAAAAAAGTCTGTTCCCGAAGGGAAGATAAGAGGAGCAGTGCCTGGATGGAGTTAGGGTAGGAGATAGCATCCTGCGTGAGACCATTTTGTTTGGCGGAGTACGTAGTGGGCTATCGGGGAGGAATTTTTTTTTATCCGCATTGATTGCGGGAGGGGTAAAGGACTGAATGATGGTTGTAAAGGGTCATTATTGATAAGGAAGATGGTAATAATTTAGGTCGTGGTCTGGAAATGAAAGAGATGATGTTGGAGTAGTACAAGGAATAATAGAGCTGGAGTCGCAGTATTCTGATGTACCAAAGGAGTGTGGTAACAGTGGGCTGTCATCGGGCAAGGACGTTAACATTACTCATTAAATGATATGGACCTCTCTTTCCTGAATGCCAACCTTCCTCTTTAGAGAGCAAGGGAGAAACTCGCCGAAAATTTGAACATCGATGTTCTCTCTCTCTAATTTTACCGAATTAGTCCATGTGAGTAACAATGGCGTATATTGGTATTTGACAATGTGAATGATTGTATGTGGGATTAATGAAGCGTTAAGATTGTTTAGATGAAAATAGATGTGGAATAGTTAAAAAAGAAATACTTATATTCTGTTCAGCCAGAGATTTCCATCCGGTTGGCGCCAAATGAGTTATCACTGAGCGATTGGCCTTTATGTTTAACACCAATTGGGATCAAATACTCTTATTTAACTGTTTGGATACATGACTTCTTCGTAATGTCCAGCACTCAATTCAAGAATAGTTTTGATTTTAATACAAAAAAGGTACATTAAAACCTATTTTATATATCTAGGAGGAGGTAAAATAACGAACTTTATGAATTGTACGAAGATACCAATGTCATAAACCACATAAAACAAGAATATTACGCTGACTTTGTCATGTTTGACACATGAGTGGGGAAGACCTACAAATGTTATGTCCAATAAATTCAGCCGAACACAAGCTGTGTTGGGTTAATAGAGCTACTGTTAGCTGTCGCACGCGAACTGGTAACAGCTTCTGTCAGCTACTGCAGACAGCCCTGATCCATGCCTCGCTATTAATAGGTACCCTATCGCGATGACATCAACAATGATTATGATTCTTTGATATAAAAAATATTACTTTAACCAAATCCTTTTAATTCCAGGAACACTCCGATACTGAATGGAAATTCGCACGAACACGTCTGTGGATGTCTTACTTTGAGCAGGGAGCAACTCTTCCTCCGCCATTCAACATCATTCCTACACCGAAACTGCTATTGAAGATGCTTGGACTTCGCAAGGACAAACGGAAGAGTGCCAAGGTAACATGGGTCAATTTGAATCCAAACTAAATAGATTAGACACGAAATATTTGAAAATTCGAACTAAAAAAACTTATGAAATTGATGTTCACTCATTGATGCTTACTTATGTTTGCTTGTTGGGCGTTTATTGTCTGTGTGATGTCTACTTACTGTATGTGTGTTAAATATTTGATATCAAATGGGTGTTTTATAGATGTTCACAGTCTGTTTGCTGTGTGTTTGGTGTTTGTTTGGTGTCTGTTTAGTGTCTGTTTAGTGTCTGTTTAGTGTCTGCTGTCTGTTTGCTGTCTGCTTGCTATCTACTTCTGTATGTTTGCTGTCCGTTTGACATCTGTTTGCTGTCTGTTTGCCCTCCGTTTACTGTTTTTGCTGTTTGTTTGCTGCTGTTTGTTGTGTGTTTGCTGTTTGTTTCCTGCCCATTTGATATCTGTTTAATGTATGTTTTCTGTCTTCTCGAATCTGTTTGTTATATGTTTATATTATTTTTAAGGCGTTTGCTTGTAATTTGTTTGATGTCAAATTGTTGTTACTTACGTCTGCTTGTTGTGTGGTAATCGTTTATTTAATGTAGGTGTGTAGAGTGTATGTTTAACGTGTATATGAAATATTTGATACATCTTGTCTATTTTATGTGTGTGTTTTCTGTATAACGGTGTCTATTGCTGTTTGTTTGATGTATTTTTGTATCTCTTATGTTTTATGTTACTTATTGTCTGTTTTTATTAAAATGATACATAATTAAAATAAAATGCTTTTGTTTTGATTCCTGGATTATTCTTAGGTCCGTGACAAGGAAGAGAGAGATCTGGGTGTCCGCTACACTGCAGTAATTCGCGCCCTGGTGTGGCGATACGTCTCCGCCATGCATCGTCGCTGCGACGAGGAGCCAGTCACGGAAGACGACATCAATGAAGTGAAGGGAGACATATCCGCCATGCGCTACGAGATGCTAGAGGTGTTTGAGAAGAACGGGATGGACGTATCGTTCACAGACAGAAAGGAAAAGGCCGTTCTGGGCAAGCGCATGAAGGTCTGGGAGAGACGGCTGATGAAGGACTTCCAGGTGGCACCCGTGAATGTAGAAGATGAAGATGTCACTGAACCGCCGGCTCCCCCAGAAGGAGAGAAGTCTTTGGATCGGTTCAGGAGGGTCGCGCGGTTGGCCGCCAGCACGACCACCTCTTCGAAATGGGGACAGGTGGTGCAAGGGGTTTGCGTTTCCTCGCAGATCGGGCGCTGCAGAAGCAGAGAGTCATTCAAAAACCAGCAGAATCTGCAGCGCGCCATGGAAGAGGCCAGGCGGCTGGTGCTTCGGTCTCCACTGCCAGGGTCCTCACGCTGTACCTCCCCCGTGCAGCTGCCAGAAACAACCGCATCTAATCTGATGCAACTCATCCGGGAAATGGAGCAGGAGACGGGCGGTGCTCAATCAGCTCAGTCTTCAAGTAAGTTTCTACAAGTTTTCATCGTCCTAGCCTAAATAGAGCACCATCCCTCCTATTTCATAAGTAATTGTGGCGGAAGATTTTGCCAACCTTGTGAGGTTTCCAGAGGAGTCGGTTTTATAAATAGTAACCCACACGCAGAGGCACCCTCCTTACCCCCCATTTTTCTGGTATATTTGATCATATTTATGTTTAATTCTATTATAAATAATGTAAAACATTTTTATACATTTAGTATAACTGGTATGAAAGAGGAACGTTAAAAATTAAGGAGCAAGTTACCGAATTTACGTATCTGGGAAGCATGTTTACAAGAGACGGAAAATGGAGAAAGACATCGAAAGAAGGGTTGGTGCTGGGAATAAAATAAATGGCGCACTCAAAGTCATTACTGCAAATAGAAACATATCCACAGAAGCAAAGATGGCAGTACACAATGGAGTTCGAGTGCCGTAGAAATGAGATCACTAAGAAGAATGTGTGGGAAAACGTTGTATGATAGAGTACCGAATGATGAAATAAGAGAGAAATGTAAGGCAGATGACTGCATCATGGGTTAAATTTAAAAAGGATCCCTGAGATGGTTTGGATATATGGAACGAATGGATGAGAGTAGAATGGTTAAAAAGTTGTACACAAGCAGCGTGAGTGGAAAAAGAAGCCGAGGACGACCGAGGAAAACATGGCATGACCAATTTAAGCAATTACTAAAAGGCGGCCACATTCGAAGTCAGAATATTCGACGTGCGTGCATGGTACGATGTATGAATGTAGAGGAATTCCGAAAGGTATGCCAGGACAGAGCATTGTGGCGATCCATCCTCTGCCTACCCCTTCGGCGAAAAGGCGTGATGGTTAGTTAGTTAGTTAGTTAATAAACAGGGCAGTGGTCCAAAAAGGTTGCGATCCTTTGGTCTACAACGCCCTCGTAACTGAAAAACCAGGTTCTACCTAAATAAATATGTCATTTTTACATATTTTAATTGTTATTAACAGGTCTAAACGCATTGCTGTGCCAGGCTAAGAGTCCCCTTCCATCAAAACTAAGCTCCCGGGTTGCAAGTCCAGCGCCTCTGCTGAGTCCCATCATGAGTCCACCGGGACCTACCCCGCTCATGAGTCCACTTGTCCCCGCCAAGAGTCCTATAAAACCAACTCCGAGTCCCGCAAAAACCACGCCGGTCACGAGTCCCCCTGGAACCACGCCGACGAGTCCCGTGCCGGTCACGAGTCCAGCCAAACCTACGCCGACATCGAGTCCCGTACCAGTCACGAGTCCAGTCAAACCTACGCCAACAACGAGTCCCGTACCGGTCACGAGTCCCCCTGGGCCAACACCAGTGTCTAGTCCTCCTGGACCCACGCCGGTCACGAGTCCGAAGAGCGGCAGTCCAATTACAAGTCCCAAGGTAAAAATATAAATATTTAATCAATAGGAATGAAAATGTATTTTTTCTAGAAGTTTTATTATAATTTATGGGAATGAAATGTTTCGCTTTCTAAAAGCATTATCAAATGATAATACCTTAGAAAGGTGATACATATCATTCCCATAAAATGTAATAAAACTTCTAGAAAACACACGTTTTCATTCGTATTTAATATTTAATATGGAGTTTTACACAACTGTTTAAGAAACAATGAATAAATGTTTAACATACAGATAACCAAAATTTAACTATGGTACTACTAAATATATCATTTTTAATAAAAAGTTTAAAAATTATAATTCATAACTAGCAGATCCGACAGAAGTTGTCCTACCCCAACAAAAATAAGTTGTTTTTTTTTCCGAGAACCAGAACAAAGCGCCATTAACTGGGTCCAATTGTGAATCTAAACCATCCAGGGACCCACTCAAACACACACAAAAAAGTTCATCAAAATTGGTCCAGCAACTACATATACCCGTACAGAAGAATTGTATATATAAAGATAATAATTGTGGCATAATTTACTATTTGAAAAAGTTACAAAATAACATTAAATCATTTATTTATTATTTATTATTATTATAAAATTGTTTACATAATCTGACAGAGAAAAAAAAAATTAATTGGTAAAATTAATGCACTAAAACTATAGAAATTAACAATTATTTGAAAAATATTTCGCTTTGTTCCGCTTATACGAATATACACATATTTATTGTACATACATGGTTTAAAGATTTTACACCTTCATATACTCGTATTTACATGATTTTAAGATCTTAGTTGAATTTGCAGCCATCTAAATAGCCATTAGGTCATTTTATTTAAATCTTTCTATGGAATTAAAACGGATGTTTGATTGATTAGGAGTTGTGTTAATCAATGGATACGTAATATTTTATGGGTATTCCAGGCTATAAGTCCCCAGAAATGTGTATCTCCCGTCTCGGAACCAGCTGATGACAGAAAATCTTTGGGAGCCCTTTCTGATGAACAGAAACAAGGTAGGCCGTAGTCCAACCCCAAGCCATCTTCTCAGTTGATGATATTATCTTCCTAGGTAGTAATTTAGCCATCAAGAAACAAGGATTCCATTGTTGATTTAATGTATATATTTTATTTATATTGATTTTAATTTATATATTCAAGATCCCTTTATCATAAAGTGACAGTGAATAGGAAGATTTGATCTTAAATAATTCAGACATTAATTATACACCACATTAGAAATATGCACATTCTTTTAAACTTCATAATAATATAAAGTTTTAACAAAGCTTTTTTGTATTCTTAACACGTTGACTGACAAACTACGAGAAAACACGTAGTTTTCGTTATTGCCTAAGACACCAAATACGAGTTATCCGTACTATAAAATGACCGTGGCAGTCAACATGTTATATTTAAAAAGTGGTTTAAGATATCACAAAAATGTCAAATGACTTTTAAAATACTATTAAGTCATGAACAAACTAAGAATTTTTAAATTTTGTATTTAGTTGTTATTTTACGATAAATGGAACTCTTTTTAAATAAAACCAACAAGATATCGGATCAATACTGCTCATATAGGTAGGTACCATGTTCGGAAACAGAGCGTTATAGTTTTTTATTGTAAAGTGAATAAAAATTTATTTCCGTAATTAATCCAAAGCAAAATGCCTATTTTCTAGAAGTTTTATTATATTAAAGTTTATGGGAATGATATATTTCGACTCTCTTAGACATTATCAAATGTGGTATAGGATGGATGGATGGATGTGGTATATGACATTTAACAATGTCTTAAAAAGGCATAGCATGCCATTCCCATAAACAATAATAAAACTTCGAAAAAACATTTGTATTTAATATGGAGTTTTACATAATTATTCAAGAAACGATAAAAAAATATTATTTCCGCCTATATAAAGGTCAACACTGGAACCCTCTTTCTCTTATAGAATACCCAGAGATTATCGTAGGCCTCGTTCCAGCTATTCCCTTTCTTGCCATCTACCATTTTACAATGAAAGTAATTCCTTTGATATGTTACAGAGGAGCCTACGCCCCTGGGAGCGGTCCCGCGAGCCTCCGGCGAATCCCCGCCGCGCGTGGTGAAGAGAAAAGCCCCCGCACCGGTCAGCAGACCCGTGGCGCCCGAAATTCGCCCCCCTGAAGGGGCCCTGCCTCCTCCGCCACCGAACCCCAAAAAATCCGAACCGCCAACTTTGGAAGTAACTGCGGCTCCACCCATTAATACCCAAATTCCGTCTATCAGCACTCAAGCTCCGCCCATTAGTCCCATCAAAACTCCTCCAATTGAAGTCTTGACCTTACCTAGTGAGGCCTCGCCGCCTCCTTCTCCCCCTCAAAGGCTGGGGTCGTCTTCTAGTACGGAAAGACTTCTGCCTTCGCCGGAGCCGCTGAGGGCTGAGCATCGAATAGAAGACGTTAGAACTATCAAGAGGCAGCCAAAAACAGGATGGCTGTAAATTAAACAGAACCAACATATAGGACCCACCAGGAAGAGATGGCAGCCAATTTTAAAAGTAAAACAACCCAAGAAATAGATCATATCGTGGATTGTACAACACTGACTTGTCTTTCCTGACATTAATATTTATATCCACTTGTCTTGCACTGTAATGGTGTAAAGATTTATTCAACTAAATAACAATTACATAAAATATACAGAATGTTCATGAAACCGTCCATTTTCTAGAAGTTTAATTATATTTTATGTAGGTGACAATATTAATTGTGGCGAAAATCAAACATGTATCTATATACCTGTGTAAATGATGCCGAATAATGTAATTAAGGGCCTAATAATGTGTTGATATAATAATTAAAGAGCAAGAGAAAATACAAACTCATAAATAAAATGTTCACACAGTTAAATAATTCTAAAAATCACTGGCTCACTGGCTTTAATTATGCCAGTGTGCATTGTGTTTATAAGTTTGTAAAGGGCATAAGAATGTTTCTCGCCACGTTTAATAATGTCCTAGCAAGGCAGGAAATATTTCGCTCCCATAAAATAAAACAAAATAAACGTTTTCTTCAACATTACATGTTTAAGTTACAATAAGTAATATAAAGGGTATTTTCATCAACCACATAGAGTTTCTTGAGAGTTGAGGCAAGGGCAGATACAGTCAGGACCAATAAAGCTTTGAGGACTTCCGAGATGAAGGCACTGGAGATGATAGTAGGCAAGACACCAAGAGATCCCACTTTATCCCAATCCGTTCCTCTTGGGCATGCTGGGGACCAATAGCTTACAGATAAGAAGGGATGGGTGCACACTTACCCATTTCTTTAGACTTATCAGGAGATTCTTTGAGAATTCCGTCATCTTTATGTTCCGGATGGTTATCTTCGACAGCGTCAGCACAGACTGTTTTATCTCCCAGCATGCAGAACCAACCTGCCTCTGGTGATGCCGGTGGGGAGAATAATCAAACTGCTGAACATGATCGCTTTGAAGATCGATGTCTTTCATATTCGTGAAAGTACGTTCAGAAGGGAAATACTCTTGACTTTGGAGAGTATCTTGTATTCCTAATGTCGAACCATCTCTCATGCATTCCTGGTATTATATATTTATTATGTTTTACCTGTTCTCAATAGATGCCTTAAACTATAAAAAATGTTTGTAATGTCTTTTGAGGAAATAAACTGATTTGATTTGATTTGAGATCGCGTGAGGAACACTAGAATTAGAGAGATATTTCAAATGTCTCAGACTGAGGATAATTTAAATAGACAGCGAAGAAGGTACCGGAATGGACACCACCAGACTCCCCTATATTGCACTACATAATCACCCTTACGGGACTCGTCATGGAACACCTCCTAAAAGATGGAAGGACAGCTGGGAATCCACCTCACAGGAGGAGCAATCCTCTGGAAAACAGACCACATAGGTCTAAGAAGAAGAACATTGAGTTTCTACTACTCCTAACCTCCTCTATGGATGATAAAACTGGATACCTAATATCGCAATGGAGAAATACATTAGTGTATTCAATAATTACCCACTAATGCGATTGGTTAGCATTTCAGAATGCATGACAAATGTTGAAGCTCCTAAGTTCATATTAATGAAAATGTCCATTTTCTAGAAGTTTTATTATATTTTATGGGAGTGACATATCTCGCCTTAGCAAAGCTAGCCATGTCTAAAACCGATGTTTTAACCACGATTACATATTTAATGAGGAGTTTTTCATCATTGTTCAAGAAATAACAAATTCCAGCTAATATTCAACACATTTTCATTCTTCATTTTTTGATTTTACCTTTCTTCACTAAAACATTCAAATTGATTATAATTATATGTATTATTTTAAGCTCAGGTAAACAACATAATTTTAATTTTGAACGCAGATAAATGATTTAAAGATGTTTTGCTAATCAAGATATGAATTTGTAAACCTGGACTTTTTCTAATATCAATAATTGTCTTTAAAACCTTTTTGTGTCTGTAAGGATTGACAAAATTTCAAATAATTATTTTTAAAATATTTGGTTTACCATAAAATTCACCATTTCCTATTTAATAATAAAACCTTTTAATGTAGCAATCATATTTATACATAAAAACATATTTATTTAATTTAATAAAATCAACAATATAAATAATGCTAACTTTCATTTTCTTATTTTAAAAAGTATGACATGTTGTGTTATTGGTATTCTAGAGAGTTCCGCGGTAATTTCAGTAATCTGATAGACTGGAGGTAGTTTTAGGATACCATAATAACATATGTATTCTCTGTTTGACAGATGTATTTATGTCATTAATATTTTAATAAATAAATTATATAAAAAATATTGTGAAAATTATTATTTTCTACTATACTCGTCTTCACTTTATGTTGTGGATTCACATTTTTAGTAAATATTGGGAAACATTGTATCTTTACAACCCTTTATTTCACTGCTCAATACTTGTTTCGGATGGTTTTAATCCTTCTTCAGTGTAAATTTTTTTGAATGTTAAAATTGTGAATGGTAAATTGAAGTGTTGTAAAAATATATTTCAAATAATATTCATTACCCTATATACTTACTTACTTAAATAGCTGATGTTGTTCCCATACTTCTCCGCCCACTTCTAGCTTGGGCTCTCGGCAGCTAGTCACCAACAATTATATTTATATATCCCTCTACTTCTTCTATCTTTGGTCTCCCAGTCTGGCAATATATCCAATAAATGACCATTTGAGCTTAGCCACCCTTTCAACGACATCTATTACTCCTGACCTATGTATCTCAGTAATTTTTAAATATTGTATACTTTTTAAATATTGAGATCTTGAGTATGTCAAAAAATATATTATCTATGGATAAAAAGAAAATTATAGAAACCAATACAAGCACCACAAACAAAATACCTGCTGGGGCCAAATAATTTTTTTTATTCTAAATTACCATTTGGTTAACAAAATTTCATAAAATTAAAAAAATACATAATAATATATGTTACATGTAAGGACACTCCCAAAATAAAATAAAAATGGTTTTTGAATAATGATGTAAAACTCCATATTAAATAATTATTAATATGAATGAAAACTTGTTTTCTAGAAGTTTTATTATATTTTATGAGAATGACGCGATTCGCCTTGCTTAAGGCATTATCAAATGTTTTATGTATAAACATTTAATAATCCTTAGCAAGGCGAAACATGTAATTCCCATAAAATATAATAAAGCTTCTAGAAAACAGATGTTTGCATTCATAATTCTTTTTTTTTTTAATTCAAATATACTCGTATATTACCTACCAAAACAACAGTGTCAAATGCCGTTCTCTGAGCCATAGCAAGCGAAAGGCCTATAAGAGAACAAATTGGTTGGTCACACCCTAAGATGGAACCCAGCCTGAATCGCTCAGGGCGCACTAAACTGCTCCTCTGTGGGTGGAAAATGGAAGCAAGACAAACCTAGAGCAACCTGGAGAAAAACCCTTTAGGACGAAGTCAAAGCAGCAGTCCTCACTTTGGATGATTTTAGGCATCAAGCGTACTATAGTTGGGTGGAGAAGGATCCTTGAGGCCCTATGCACCACGAAGGTGTGACAGGACAAGAAAAAAGCCAAAACTTACCTTACCATTTCTCATTTGCAAAATAATCTAAAGACAATTCTAATGTATACAAATACTTGTAGACGAATACTGGATTTTACCTATTGCGCGTTATCATTTTTAAGAATGTTGTATTACATAAAGCGTGCGCTTAACCCAACCAATGACAGGTCATAAGTCCTGTAAACGCCTCGACCACCAAATTCTGTTTCCTATTTGCATCTTCGTCTCTATTGAGATACAATTAATCCTGAAACTAAAGAAATTTGCCAAAAATAAGTGAAAATAAAAGAAAGAATTCTACACAGAGGTATTTTTATTTTTCATAAAAAATTATACAATTTTGCGAAAGAATATTTAAAAATCCATGTTACATCATTACACATATATAAAATATCTGAGGAGTATTTATCATTTAATAGTTTAATTAAATAAGAAAAAAATATTCTCAATTTATAAAATCAATTATTTCGTACTGTGCTGAATCGGGGTTATAAAGTATAAACATGATAATTCAAATAAATTATGTATTCTTCAGTATTTTTGACTAGCCAATCGAGAAATTTACAAAAGTTAGCCAATATTAGCCAGATATTTTCGTTGTGTGCGTTAGTGACGTTCTTGTAAAAGAACAAGGCGTGGGACAGGGAAATAAGGTTGTAACCAAAATAGATTTCAGGAATAGAAAATCTATAAAATAGACACAACTGCTTTTACATTTAATTAAAAATAATACTTAGAATTTTACTTGTCGCAATAATTACATCTAAACTAATAATTGTTCCAGAATCTACCGTTCAATGCTGTTTAATCACAAGTTATATTATAATGATGTGAATATCAGTAGCGGTACTTCCATACAAGCCGAAAAGCCGGGCTTGCCTTAAAAAATGTACAATAATATGTTTTTTGCACGTTTTAGACGTCTACTTTGCGTTGCAAATGACTCCGCTGACATGCGCAGAAATGAACTACGTGTATGTTTTGTTCCACTCATACGCGCCGTATTTTATTTCAATCATACGTACCGTAGGCGAGATACCGCGAAATCGCCTATGTCCACATGTTTTGTTTCATGTTTTCGATGGGCTTGATATTGGGCTTGCAAAATGTAAAAGGGTCATTGTCGCACTTATGTATTTTTGGCTTGTAATCATATAGCTAGGTGCATATATACCAGAAGATATCGTGGGTATACTGGCAAAAAACGTTAAGTCGAAAATTGTCAGTTTTGACTTAGTGATGCAGTATTGTAAAGTTTACAATGCTCTACAAATTGGCAAAATACACGAAGTCGAATGAAACAGATTTTTTCTCTAGTTTTAAAAATAAATTTAACGTTAAATCGTACAAAAGGTATTTCATACAGGCTAAAAGCTTCAAAAAACTTAATATTTTTCGAAGAGTCTTGTTGAACATTTTTGTACTGGAAAAAAACGTTAACTCTACTTATTGTCTTCGGCTGAAAAAAATTCCCTCGATTGACTTTTGACAACGACACTTATATATTTCAAATTTAAAGAAAACTTAAATGTTCGATTTCTCAAAACAGCGATTTTAGACTTAACGTTTTTGCCAGTATACCCACGATATCTACAATTTTATTGTATGGATTTGAAGCCGGGCTTTATCACTCTGAAGTATGTTACTATTCAATGTGTCACAAACTTCATTTCTATTGTCAGAATGTAATGTCATTAACGTTATGTGCAGAAATGTTATGAAAAGAAAGATTATGTAATTTCTTAACGAACATTCATTTATAATTTGTGTTTGGGTGTTAACAAATTTATTATTATTGTCTATTTACAGCTTATTAATTATATTTCTTCTTGTATTTGTAAATACATTATTATATTATACAAGAACATGAGTTTGATGACACAGAAAAGTCTTTTTTGTATAGATTTAAAATGCGCCTAAAATGAGATTTAAAATCAATTAATTCACGAAATGAATTTAGAAAGATAAAACTCTTTTAATCCGGGAAAATACATTATCGTGACCCTCTAATAATATTCTAACACAAAAAAGTCGGACGGGCTTGCCTTACTGGTTGACCCTAGGCACGCCACTGGAGAATACTCTATATAATCACACATACATCATTACACTGAAGGTCCAAAGAAACAAAATGGCTTCTCTAAAAAAATAAGTGTGCAGCATTGAACGTAGAACTTTCTCAATTGTAAATATGATATAAAACTTTATTGCTTGTCCATTCTGATTGCATTTAAAATACGTTTCGAACAAACGAGATTGTTAAAGCCACTGAAGACTTTATATCGTTTGATTCTGCAACACATTTTGCAGGTAAAAGTACCTTATTAAAGCTTAATTTGATCGCGCAGTAGCGCTGTGATGCACGATAAAGCGGTGTAAAACCGTAGCCCCGAATTCAGCTCTATTTAACACAATACACGAGTGAAAAACAAAATAAAAACATTGAAAATAAAGTGTCATGTAGCGACATAAAACCAACTGAAAAAATCTGATGGATTGACACATTGCAGTG
Source organism: Lepidostoma basale (assembly GCA_022606425.2). Classification (NCBI taxonomy): domain Eukaryota; kingdom Metazoa; phylum Arthropoda; class Insecta; order Trichoptera; family Lepidostomatidae; genus Lepidostoma; species Lepidostoma basale. Next base: position 322,088 of record JAHDVF020001482.1, read on the forward strand.
ACTCCTTATGTACATATTGCTTCGTCTTTACCTCACCCCCAACTAACTGGGGGCACCTCGGCTAATATCCTCACGCGGGCCTCTGAACTACTCGGCAGATCCTCTAAGCTATCCCACGTGGACCCCCCTGGACACGTGGCGGACATCCTAAACTAATTGTACAGTATTATTTATTTCGTAATGTAAAAAATCACATTTATTCTAATTCATTAGATTTATCGTCCAAATATATTACCACAGCTCCCGATTTCTACACTTCTAATATGATATGATATTATGACAATTGTCTGCGGGAAGGGTATTGACACCCGTTTACTGGACTGGAGTTGGGCAGCAGTATCCCTTTCGAGGACTCGGGGTTAATTATTTTAATGACATATTTTTAACACAATTTAAAGTACAGTAAAAGTCCGTTAATACCAAATTCAAGTGACCGGATTTCCTAAAAAAAAAATCGAATTATGTACGCGTTTGAGAAAAATTAATGTATCTAAAATGTACAAACTGCAGGATACGGGCCTGTGCCAACAACACTTGAGTACAAGTCTTCACAAAAATGATAGTTTTACAAGGGGCAGGCGAAGTGTGGTTGAGTTTTTGACGTTTCGTAATTTAAAAAAATAAAATTAATATACATATAATTAAATTTAATTAATAAAAACGCGATTTATTTTTAGCATGTTTCTCGAAAATTACCTGAAGGTAAGGCGGGTAAAAGAATCCTATTAAGACAGGCATCTCATATGAATAAATAAAAAAACTATAAAAAATTAATACAGTGAAACCCGAATTTAACGTTTTCCTACCATTTGCGTGTAATTATTTCAGTCCCAATATATTTTAATACATTTATTACCCGATTTTACGTTTTTTTTTTTTTCAAGAGAAATATCAAATATATAGATATCTCTCTTGCACTAATGTATGTAATCGCTCGAACCTGATTCTTTCTCATATGATATTTCACTTTATATTGATATCTCACTTGAATTATTAGAAATCGTAAGTATATTTTGATGAAAAACATTACGAATTACGAAATACGCTATATTTTGATTAAACTGAAGAATTTACTATGAAAAGTCAATTTTTGGACCGAGCAAATTATGAAAATTTCGAATTACGATATACCATTTGAATTAACGGACTTTTACTGTATACATAATATTAAATGTTTTAATTGCATTTCAATTTCAGGCTACACATGTTAATAAGCGGGCAAATCTACCCGCAGACAAAGTGTTAAATTAACTTTTAAATTTTAGACTTGAATAACTAATGTATTAAAAAATCAATCCATTTGACTAATTAGACATTTGATAATGCCCTAGTTAAGAAAAACATGTCAAAAAACATTTTGACTGACAGACTAGACTGTCGTAATTTCATTTTAAAAAATGATCCCTCCGTGATCATCTTTAAATAAAAATATTAAATAAATTCAATTACACATTGTTACGCTAATTTTCTTTACAATAATTAATTTGTGCATTTCATTAAGGCTGAATTATAGAATATAAATAAAAAAAGTTGTATCTAGGAATAAGAAAAAAGCTTTTTAAAAAATCATACACAAGTGTAAAATTTATTAAACACTTTTTTCTGTCATACACAAAAATATCTCAATGGTGCCGTTATGGGTACTAGATTAATTAGTCATTTTGACAACTGCAAAAACTCTCCATATAAACAAAAAAAAATTGTAACACCTGATGATACCAGTAGCGGTACTCCCATAGAAGCCCAGAAGCCCGGCTTGTGTAAGAAATTTTGAATCAAAACCCCCAAATCTAAGTAATTATGCTCCCACATAAACCAACAACACAACAATGTTCCCATCAGATGTAAGATGAATAGCCACAAGAGCTGAACCTCTGTAAGCCAGAAGAGATTCTTCTTCTTCTTCACTTTTGGTAGACTCAGGAGTCTGTTATTTCAGGCGGGTCCTCTTGAGACGCTGAACTCCAGCTTTCTCTCCACCGTTTCGGGGGTCTTCTTGGTCGGCGTTGTTCGTTTGGCGTTCCATGGAGAGCTATGTGTGGTATCCTATTTGAGCTCATCCTTTCTACGTGTTGATGCCAATATCGCCGTCTTTGACGTCCCCATCTAACCACATCTTTGAACTCGCAGATTTCTCGGATTGCTGTATTCCTAACTCGATCACGTAGGGTCTTGCCAGCTATAGCGCGGAGTGCTTTCATCTCATCATCATCAGAAGAGGTTTTAATTAAAAATTTATTATGCAAGCCGGGCTTCTGGGCTTCTATGAGAGTTCCGCCACTGGATGATACCAACTTCGGTTGGCGAAACAGCTGATGCGAAAAATAAAAATAAATTGTGATACCATAACAGGGTTTAAATTTTAACAGTTAATAATGTTGTAGTACCATAGTGGTTCGGCCAAAACAATGGAATTTTCGTTTCAATAGAAATGTTACAATTATAGATGTAATAGCAATAATATGGGAGTGCGAAACCAGGAGCCGCAGCTGTTAAACAATAATGAATATGTACATTTTAAAGGAATGAACTGTTGTCCATATGTGAGGCAGGTACACTTTAAGTTTATTTACAGAACTCGGGCGGTGTAGCGTAGTCCCAAAGAATTTTTACACCTGAACTAAAGAGGTAGCGAAATACATATTCTAATCAAAGTGGCCATTATTAAATTAACGCTATCTATCTAAGGGGGAGATTATAAACATAACTTCACATCCTATAACCGTAACGCTTGAAGAGATTAAGAGCCTTTGTACACCACATTTATTTTATGCGCTGACGACGCGTTTTTGATTAGCGCGTTATCAACACGTTTTAGCAGATTTTGCACGTTTATCGAGGTAGACCGAAGAAAACATGGCATGACCAAATTAATCAAATTTTAAAGGTTGGTCATGTCAGAAGCCGGAAGAATCGACGTGCGTGTATGACTCGCGGTATGAATGCGGAGGAAGCTAGAGAGGTATGTCAGGATAGAGTAGTGTAGCGGCCCATTCTCTCAGCCTACCCCTGCGGAGAAACTGCATTATGGTTTGTTGTTGTACACATTTGTATCGATTCAATAGCGCGCTTACAGCGCGTTTATTTTGCCAGTTCCATGCTTCGCTTCCATACCATAAGGGTCGGTAGAAGAACACTATTCTTTCTGCCTACCCCTTCGAGGAGACGGCATGATGGTTAGTTAGTTATTTAGATGTTAAGATAACCTCATTTAACGCTGTTTTACTGGAACATATCGTCACCCCAGAGCAATAGTGAGATAAACCAGTGTCATCTTAACAATATAACAAGCCGTAATGTTCCTTTGGTATTGTGTATGGTTTGACTTGGTGGAGGCCTTGCACTTATTTGAGTCTCCTAGGCCCTAGGCCTCCACCATGTCAAACCATAAACAATATCAAAGGAACATTACGGCTTGTTATATTGTTAAGATGACACTGGTTTATTTCACTATTGCTCTGGGGCGACGAAATCCTGTACGTCTTACTGCGTATTCAATACCAACAATATTATTTTACAGTAATGAGTCGAATAAGACAGTAAATGTTTAATCATCTCCCCCTGAGTATTAATGAAACAAAACAATGTTTTGAACAATTACTTCCACTTTTGTCTTTATTTCAACAACGAGCAGTTTCACCAGACTCAATTATTAACTCATTGTCTGCAGGAAGGGTATTAATACTCATTTACTGGATTGATGGTGGCCGACGGGAAGGATGTAAATACCTCTTGCATGACTTGGCATAAACTATTGGAAGAGTAATTATACACAATTTTAGTGACATATTTTAAAGTATACATAAAATTACCTAACTGTACTTCAATTTCAAGCTATGGGTGTTAATAAGCGCACAAATCTACCGGCAGACAACGTGTTAATTTTGAGATTTACTACATTTCTCAAGCAAAAAAAAAAGTATTTTATTAATAAATAATGTATAGATTATCTGGATAATTCTCGTGATATGCCCGTCTTTAAGTAACAAAAACAAAGGATTTATCTATGGTAAAGTTGGCTTTGTGTGAAATGTATTAGACTACCTCGCCAGTTATAAAAATTCTTTGGTGGTTCTCCGCTCCGTGGGGGGTTAGTCAGCCGAGGGCTGGGGGGGCGGCGACTCCTTGGGGTCCCCGAGCCTGGCCTGCAGGTCTGCGAAGGAGCCCCCGGCCGTGAGGCACACGAGCAGCACCGTCATGTTGTCGCAGCCGAGCCCGCCTAGCCCGCAGTCCGGGGCTAGACACAGCTGCATGAGCCGCTCACACACCTTGCTGGGCTCCGTGCCCTCATGGAGTTCGTTCCGGCAGAAGTCCACCACGTCCTAAAAATTTCATAATTTAAACTCGAGCTCCACTTCGGGTGCCATTTTTTTATTATTATATAAATTGTACAACTGTAATAAATATGCAAAAGGGACAAGACAAGGATGAGTAGAGAAAAATTAAAGAGGCTTATATCCAGCAGTGAAGGGAAGAAGGCTTAATATTAAGTTTAAATCATTTTTCAGAGTGAATGGAGCTTTAAAAATAGTTATTGGAAACAAGAATTTATCAATGAAAGCAAAAATGCCCGTTCACAATGGAGTTCTGGTCCCAACCCTTATGTATGGAAGCAAAGCATGGAATTGGCAGAAGAAAGATGAGAGCAGAGAGTAGAGATGAGGTCCCTAAGACGTATGTGTGGTAGAACGATGTACGACAGAATCTCAAATGCTGATATTAGAAAGGAATGTAGAGCGGAAGAAGGTATTATGAACAAAATTATGAAATGATCGCTGCGTTGGTTCAAACATATGGAGCGCATGGGTGAAGAAAGAATGGTTAAAAAGTATACGTTAACAATGTAAATGGAATATGGAGTCGAGGTAGACCGAGGAAAACATGGCATGACCAAATTAATCAAATTTAAAAGGTTGGTCATGTCAGAAGCCGGAAGAATCGATATGTGTGTATGACTCGCTGTATGAATGTGGAGGAATCTAGAGAGGTATGTTGTTGTTGTTAAATCATTATTCTTTGTTCTATTATAATTGTAGTTAACATATAGATTTGGTTCTCTCAGTATTCTTGGATAAATGCCGCATAGATGAGATTACTAAGAAGGATGTTGACAAGATGATTGCATCTTAAGAAAAATTAAAAAAGAATCACTTGGTCTCTCATCCATTCATTCGTTTGGACATATGGAACGAATAGATGAAAGAAGAATGGTTAAAAGGTTAGCAAAACAAAATAAATACTGCATCTTGCTTTACGCTCGTATGAACGAGAAAGGGAGAAAGAGACAGTACACATCCGATAGACTGACTGCGCTCTATCTCTTCCACGCACGAACAATGATTTTTATTTTAATTGATACGAATGAAAACGTCAATTTTCTAGAAGTTTTATTATATTTTATGGGAATGACATGTTTCGCCCTTCTAAGGCATTATCAAATGTAAACATTTAACATTTGACAATGTCTTAGAAGGGCGAAACATGTCATTCCCATCTTCTTCTCCCGTCTCAATCTAACGATTGGTCTGCAGCAAGGCGACGCATCTCCTCTTCTACTCCACTCGGTCCTCGGCAACTCTCTTCAACTCCGCATAAGAGGTGCAGCCCATATCTCAGTAAATCTGGTCTAGGTACTCTTGGCGAGGTCGTCCTTTGCTAATCGATCCCTCGACCATTCCCTCCAACACATTATGCAGGAAACATTCGTGTCCCAACACATGACAAATCCATCTTGCGCGCCTCTTCGCTATGGTGTTCAACACGTGATTCCCATAAAATATAATAAAGCTTCTACATAATCTACGTTTTCATTTGTATTCATTATTTAATATGGAGCTTTACATCATTGTTCAAGAAACAATAAACTTTTAATTTATTCAAAATTAAATATGGATAGTATTTCTCAATAGTATTTTGAAAAATGAGCGGCAGCGCTAAAATAGAGCTGGGCAAGCCATGTCACTCGCAGCTCTGACGATAGATGGACAAAACACCTCCATTGATGGTGTCTAAGAACTGTGACCCATAAACCAGGACGTCTCCAACTCCGATGGAGGGACGACATTAAAGAGACTGCCAGTACGACATGGATGCATGTTGCCCAGGATCAACAGACATGGAACCAGATGGAGGAGGCCTACTTCCAGGAGTGGATGGATAGAGCTTGGTGATGATGATTTTGAAAAAGAAAACAGGCAAAGTGTAAATATGTAATATCCCTCACCTGACTAGAGAGAACGTCCCAGATACCATCGCAGGCAATGACCAAGAACTCCCAATCTTCCGTTATAGTGCGGACCACAACATCAGGGAATGCTGAAAACAGGAAAAGAATTAAACATGTGTGTAGATCAGTGATTGAGAATGTCTTTGGCGCTTTGTAGCTGTATTTTAAATAGCTTCCAAATTTAAAACTTTTGTGGGGATTTGTTGGTGATGAGAGTTGAAAGACGGCGGAGGTTTCAGCGTTTATTGCGGATCACAAGTAATTACACGTAACTGTATGATATACTCGTGATGGAGCGTGGCTGGATGTCGATGGCAGCGGGGCGGAGTCCGGTGGTGAGTCGTAGAGGATGAGGGCTCGCTGGGCGGTATCGTCGAGTGGCTGGAGCGAGGAGTCGTCGGAGGTTTCTCGTACGTAGACTGCGTAGTGGAGACTCGTGTCTCTTCGAGTTCGCGATACTGGCTGACGTTTAGAGTGGACTGACTTAGCTTCGTAGCTCGGCGTCGGAGGGAGTCCGATATCTCGCGTCTGTTAGAAGTCGTAAGAGTAACTGATCCTTTTGGGTGCTCGGGAGTACTGCTTTTATATGCTTTGGTTTCGTCATCTGATGACCTGATCCGATGACCTGACCTAGTGACCAACTTGAAGAATTCAGGGCCCGTTTTTGTGTTTATTCGCGTCATATATTTCTTCATGAAATATGTTTATCTGGGTTATGCATTTACCCCGACACTTTTATAAGGACTACGTACTCCACCTGAGTATTTTTTATTTATTTATTTATTAACTAACTAACTGACTAACCATCACGCCGTCTCCCCAAAGGAGTAGGCAGAAATAATGGACTGCCACACTTTTCTTTCCTGACATATTTCTCTTGCTTCCTCAACATTCATACATCGTGTCATGCACGCGCGTCGATTTCTATGACTCCTCACATTCAATATTTGATTTATTTGATCATGCCACGTTTTCCTCGGTCTTCCTCTATTTCTGGTTCCATTTACATCGTTAACATATACTTTTTTTTTACCATTCTTTCTTCATTCATTCTTTCCATATGTCCAAACCATCTTAATGATCCTTTCATTATTTTGTTCATAACACCATCAATACACAAATGAGACATAACAAACGAAAAACATTTAGGCGACTCATTTGGACACAAAACGGTGTAACAAAGATAAAACAATGACATGAAACCAAAAAATCATACATATCCGAAGAAACCCAAATATGTCGACGTCAGTGAGGCAGTACTCATTCCAGAATTTGTAACATATTTTTTATGAACACTGACACTGAAAATGTCCAAATCCGAGACGATGAGAATCAACGTCCGAATTGCTCTTCCTACTGGCATCACCAAAGGCAGGTTGGTTCTGCGATTATGATTATGATCTCCCACAGGGCCACAGACTGTTCTGAGGATCCTTCTTTCAAATGCTGCAATGGATTATTCTAGAATTTTCCATAGAATCTTGAAATAAACTCTTAAATCTACAACAAGTTGAAAAAAAAGTAACATACCCGTGACAATCTGGTCTTGTGGGGGCATGTCGGTGTTGGATTTAAAGCCAAAGTCACCGAGGGCACGAGAGAGAGCGAGATTTCCGTTGACCCGATTGAACTCCACGTGCCCTCCGCCCGCTATGATGCGACTCATCTCGCCCTGGTTGTTGGGCTTGTGGTCCGAAGATAGAGGTTCCGCCTGAAACACAAACATATTAATTACCCACATCTTGGACAGGGATGAGGTAGCCAAGAATAATAAATGTTGGATGGCTATAGCATCTTGGAGGCTATCCATCATTATGTTCCGGATGGTTATCTTCGACAGCGTCAGCACAGACTGTTTTATCTCCCAGCATGCAGAACCAACCTGCCTCCGGTGATGCCGGTGGGGAGAGCAATCAAACTGCTGAACATGATCGCTTCGGAGATCGATGTCTTCCATATTCATGAAAGTACGTTCAGAAGACAAATACTCTTGACTTTGGAGAGTATCTTGTATTCCTAATGTCGAACCATCTCTCATGCGTTCCCGGTATTATATGTTTATTATGTTTTACCTGTTCTCAATAGATGCCTTAAACTATAAAAAAAAATGTTTGTAATGTCTTTTGAGAAAATAAACTGATTTGATTTGATTTGATTTTTTGGGAATTTGTCGTTCTTCTTCGGGATAACGATATATGATAGAATACCAACAACGAAATAAGGAAGAAATGTAAGGCAGATGATTGCATCATAAGTAAAATTAAAAAAGGATCCCTGAGATGGTTTGGACATATGGAACAAACGAAGAGAGAGAGAAGAATGGTTAAAATGTTGTATACAAGCAGTGTGAGCAGAAAGAGAAGTCGCGGAAGACCAAGGAAAGCATTGCATGACCAAATTAATCAAATACTGAAAGGTGGCCATTTCGAAGACAGAAAAATTGACGAGTGTGCATGTTACGATGTATGAATGTAGGAAGCTAGAAAGATATGTCAGGACATAGAAGTGTTTACCCTTATTGACCGACGTTTCAGAAATCGTTACAGTCTCCATCTTCAGAATAATTATATGTGTGGTAGGTAATGTATGCCTAACTCTTTCTACACTGTGCCGTGTCGCCGGCAGTGAATGACGACGATATAAATATAACTAGAAATAGAGGAAGACCGGGGAAAACGTGGCATGATCAAATATATCAAATATTAAGTCGGCTACGAGAGGAGTCAGAGAAATCGACGTGCGTGCATGACATGATGTATGAATGTTAAGGAAGCGAGATAAATATGGCTGGAACAGTTTGGCGGTCCTTTCTTTCTGCCTACCCTTTCAGAGATGAGAGATGGTTAGTTAGTTAGTTAGAACACTGATAAAAATCAGTCGCAAAAATAAAATAAATTAAAGATTAATGTTTCTTTTTTTTTATATTTATACTTTGTATTTTTTATATATACACTCACATTTATTAAAAAAAAAAAATTTAATTAAATATCAAACATGTTTCGAACTAACCAGCCCTTCATCAGTGATATTATTTAAAATATTATAAAATTGTTTACAAATATGGTCAGTTTTGACAGATTTAAAAAAAAACTAACTCCGGAGGGGTAGTCAGAAAGAGTGGAATGCCACACTGCTTTGTCCTGACATACTTATCTTGCTTCCTCTACATTCATACATCTTGTCATGCACGCATGTCGATTTTTCCGACTCCTCGCGAGACCGACTTTAATATTTGATTGATTTGATCGTGCCACATTTTCCTCGGCCTTCCTCTATTTCTAGCTCCGTTCACTCTGTTTACATATATACTTTCTTTACCACTCGTCTTCACTCATTCTTTCCATGTGTCCAAACCATCTTAATGCCCCTTTCATTATTTTGTTCATAACACTTTCATTCGTACCACATTCACTTCTTATACTTGCATTTGACACTCTATCATATTAATATGATATATCACTAGTAGAATAAATGCGGTAGAGATGAGGTCCCTAAGACATATGTGTGGTAGAACAATATACAACAGAATCTCAAATGCTGATATAAGAAAGGAATGTAGAGCGGAAGAAGTTATTATGAACAAAATTATGAAAGGATCGCTGCGTTGGTTCGGACATATGGAACGCATGGATGGAGAAAGAATGGTTAAGAAAGTATAAGTTAATGATGTAAATGGAGTACGGAGTCGAGGCAGACCGAGGAAAACATGGCATGACCAAATTAATCAAATTTTAAAGGTTGGTCATGTTAGAAGTCGGAGGAATCGACGTGCGTGTATGACTCGTTGTATGAATGTGGAGGAGAGGTTTGTCAGGATAGAGTAGTGTGACGGTCCATTATCTCTGCCTACCCCTGCGGCGAAACGGCGTGATGGTTTGTTTGTTTGTACATATTATGACATCTGTCAAAACTGACCATATTTGTAAACAATTTTAATATATTTTAAATATCACTGATGAAGGGCTGGTTAGTCCGAAACATGTTTGATATATATATATATATATTTTTTTTAAATAAATGTGAATGTGTTGATACAAAGTATATATAAAAAAAAAGAAACATTAAACATCTACAACACAAAGTTATGGCTGACATAGAAGAAATGAAAGATTATCTTATATTATAAATTCAAGATTCCAGTAAAAATTCAACGTTAGAACCCCGAATGAATCTGTACTAATGATGTAAGCGGTGAATAACACGTAAACAGATATTAATGTACGTAAACATATCTGTTTTAATTTCTTTGGAACAGATTCCAGCTTCCAACGAGATGCACAGAGGCCACAGAGTTTAGTGTCCTTGAATACTATTTTCGTATAAGCGTGAAATTTTCAATTCTAAAGCAGTGTACGATTTTACTGTAGCTAGTCAATATTGGCTAGACATGAGAAATCTAAAAAAATGTAAACATCATTCATATTTGAGATAATTTGTTTAACCTTATAATTAATACAAACTATCGATTTATAAAATCACATTTCAACACAGATAAACATTATTATAAAATGCTTATATGGGATACTCTACATCAGAGGTTCCCAAACTTTTTTGTCCCGTAGACCGCTTGCCGATTTTTTTTAAATTCGTGTATACCCCCTGCATTCCTAATTGATGTTTCGAATTGATTGCAAAAGAAAAAAATGGTCGCTGAAAATAAAAAGGTCGCCAACAATTTCGATCGTCCGATTTTCCCCAAATGAGCTAAATAACAAAAAAAGGTCGCCGAAGATTTCGATATTCGCTTTGCGTTTATATTTTTTTAGCCTGGCTTTGCAACCTAATAATAAAAATGTAATTTTTTTTTAAATGCTTAAAAATTAAGGTGCGTCTTATAGTCCGTAGCGTCTTATAGCCTATAAAATACAGTATACGGAACAAGAAATAGAGGAAGACCAGGAAAAACATATATTTAATCGTGCCACATCTTCCTCGCTTTTACTCTATTTCTAGTTCCTTTTACATCGATAACATAAATATTTTTTTACCATTCTTTCTTTCTTCATTTTCCATATGTCCAAACCATTTTAATGATTCTTTAATTATTTTGTTCATAACACTTTCATTTGCACTGCATTCAGTTATTATATTTATTATTATATAAGTATCTATTATACTAACTAACTAACTAACTAACTTACCATCACGCCGTCTCCCCAGAGGGGTAGGCAGAAAGAATGGAACGCCACATTGTTCTGTCCTGACATACTTCTCTCGTTTCCGATTTCTCCGACTCCTCACGTGACCGACATCCAATATTTGATTGATTTGATCGTGCCACGTTTTCCTCGGCCTTCCTCTATTTCTAGCTCCGTTCACGCCGTTTACATATACCTTCTTTACCATTCTGTCTTCACTCATTCTTTCCATGTGTCCAAACCATCTTAATGACCGTTTCCTTATTTTGTTCATAACACTTTCATTCCCACCACATTCACTTCTTATACTTGCATTTGCATTTTGCAGATTTGCCACACATTCGTCTTAGAGATCTCATTTTTACTGCATTTATTCTACTTCCATTGCCAGTTCCATGCTTCACTAAGTATCTATTATTAAATATTATATTTATTTATTATAAAAGTTCTTACTATTCCTTTGATGCTGGCGACTGCTCTCGAATCGCCGACATTAGCGCAGTAAACGACGTTTTCCCTCACCAGCACCACCACGGCGGTGCTCCCCGCGACTTCCTCGCGCAAACTCTCCTCCCGCTGCATGGCGGCGTCCAGCTCTAGGAAACCCTGCTTCAGAGACTCCTCGATGTTCCCCACCTGGTACTCGGGCCGTTTCACGATGTACTTGTGGAGGTGCTTGCCCGCGTACTGGGCGATGGTGGCCCCGCCGTGACCGTCGTACACGGCGAAGAAGGCCGCTGCCGGGTCGTCCGGGAGCGAGAGGATGTGCGTGTGCGAGTCCTCCATGGATATGCGCCAGCCCTGCATGCAGGACGCCCCGACCTTGAAGCGCTCGTCCTGACATACTGACGATTGCTTGACCGTCACCGGCTCTGACAAAGTCTGCCCCATCTATCTAGAAAGAAACATGTTTTTAATTAATTAATACAAATGTATCTGTCTGTTTTCTAGATGTTTAATTATAATTTATGGGAATGACATGTTTCGCCTGTCTAAGGCATTATCATATATCCATTACAAGACTTCAATGTAACGAGAATCAAGCATGTTGTTGTTTATATACCAGAGTTAATGGAGCAGTTCTATAGCGTTAGTTTACAAATAAATCAATTTTAACTTTCTAGTAACAGATTTTAATCGATACAGGTATATAAATAAACAAAATACATTTTTAAAATTATTTTCCTCATATTCTATTTTGCAATAGATAACTAAAAATATTACTTTTGTTAAAATTAAAAAAATCATGCAATAAAAGGGTTAAATAACTTGGGCACAAAAATATTTAACAATCTGTTGCAAGTTTTGAAACAGAATTATTGTTCAAACAATAACAATAACTGTGATATAGTTTTCTGTAATTCAAATGTATATTTTGATAAGAAAACATTCTTTCTATAATAAAGCAAGCAAGTATTTAGAAAAATCCACTTCTAAGATACCAAAAATGGTGTCTGGTAAAATATACGAGATGCAGGGTATAATAAAAACAGAATAACAATTTTTTTAATAACAGTTTTTTCCCCTTTGAGTTTATTTTTCCCAACATGTTTCGAAGGTTTTCAACCTTTATCACCGGGAGAATGATATAAACTTATACGAGTATGATGATTATTACCCTCTTTTTTTATTTCATTTTTGAGTTTATTTTTCTCAACAGAAATCTTTTCACCAATGTTTATATCGTCCCCCCAATAATGAAGGTGTAAAACCTTTGAAACTTCTTGAGAAAAATAAACTCAAAAGCATAAAAAACCGTGTTTAAATTCATAAAAAAATTATCATTACGAAATTCCACAGTGTTGAACGCCACAAGTTAATAAAAAAATAAACGTATATGTCTTTACGTCTATAAGATATATACTAGTAGTGTGAATGGAAAAAGAATTCGAGGAAGGCCAAGGAAGACATGGCATCACCAAATTAATCAATTACTGAAAGGCGACCATGTTCGAAGTAGGAACAATAGACGAGCGTGCATGTCACGATGTGTGAATGTAGAAGAGGCGCGAGAGTTATCCATCCTCTCTGCCTACCCCTCCGGAGAAACGGCGTGATGATTAGTTAGTTAGTTAAGTTTATGTCGTTTTCCCGATGATGAATATGTAAAACCTTCAAATAATGTTAAATAAAAATGTAAATGGCGATGAGGTTCGCAACCCATCACACCGCGTCTCCCGCGGGGCGAAAAGAGAAGGATGGAGTGCCGCATCATTAAAAGTGTGGCAGTCCATTCTTTCTGCCTACCCTTTCGGGGAGACGGCGTGATGGTTAGTTAGTTGGTTAGTTAAAAATGTACTCAAAAGTGGAAAAAATTGCCAATATGGAATTCCACAATATTAGTGTTTTAGGTTTATAAAAACATAAAAACAGAATAGACTAACTTATGAATTACAATTAATTCTAGATTAATCTAAAAGTATTATTGAAATAGTTTATATGAAAAATATATATACTGGTAGTCATATTAGCTGTGTGGAGTACATATTTATAAAATGGACATCAAAATCAAAATGCTGTAACATTGAATGCATTCTGATTTTCGTGTTGCTTCAACCGTAGATTTACCAATCGCCAACCAGTTTCAATAGAAGGCTAAAACAAAAGTAAAAGTCTTTATATTGCACAGTTGATGATACAATAAGAAATAAAACCGGTTGGCGATTGGTAAATCTGGGTATAACTCATAATACATTTAATGCACATTTGCAATGCTAACAATATCAAAAACTAATAATGTTTCATTTGTTAATATTAAAAGTATTTATTGTTTAGGTTTTCTTCTTCTTCTTCCTCTTTTAATAGATCTGTGGATCTGAATTTATGGCGTCAAGGTCTCCTGGGACGTAAAACTCCAACTGTCTCGCCATCTCTTCGCAGGTCTTCCCGGTTGGCGAGTTCCCATTGGCACGTTGTTTGCGGCTGCTTGGGGGAGTCTATCGTCGCTCATTTGTTCTACGTGGTCGCGCCAGAAGCGTCTTCTTTTCCTGCCGCATCTGACAATATCTTCGGTATCGCAGGTCTCACGTATTACTGTGTTTCTGATTCTGTCCCTCGATGTTTTGCCCAGAATAGCGCGGAGTGTCTTCATTTCGGTTTTAGGTCTTGTCTTAGTGTCTTCATTCATGTTTAGGTTTTAATTTTGTATAATTACATAGTATAGCACTAAGGAAACACAAAAGAGCCATGTTACATGTGATACTCTCAGACCGGATAAGAAATACTGAAATACGTAGAAGTACAGGAGTATCAGATGTTGTTGAAAGGGTGGCTAAGTTCAAATTTATTTTATCTTATTTTGATTTACTGGGTGATAGAGCGCGTTTCTTTTAGTCATTCTGTATACTTAACTCAATTTACCAAAATTTTGGAATGAGCCGGTTTACGACTGGAGGTGCGATATAATGATTTACCACACATTCACTAAGAGATATCATTTCCACTATTATTTGCATTTGTAGATTTCTACTATGTATTTTATTTTAGTTTTTTAAATAAAATAAATGAAATGCAGAAAATACTGCATTTATTCTACTTTCATCATTATTTTGCCAGTTCCATGCTTCACTTCCACACATAAGGTTCGTTACAAGAATGCCATTGTGCTCGGCCATCTTAACTTTTTTCGTTTGACTTTGACTTTTATTTGCGATGACAACATTAAGTGTTCACCTTTTAGGTTATATTTTACTTATTCATGATTTTAAGACTAAAAAGTTAAGAACTGCTGTTGGTGGCTAATAAATAATAATAAAAATGTTATTTTAATATACCGGAGCATTCATACTAATATGGAACTCAACACATTGTATCCCGAGCCGTGTAAACATGTGATTGTATAATCAAGCATTGTATCTGGTCCCATGTTTTCATGTGGTTAACCAGTCGTCTAAAAATGTGTATTTTATTGACGTCTATTGACTTCTAATATAACTTTTTCCTAGTTCTATGAATAGCAACTACTCGAACCATTCCAAAGCCAGGTGATACCACCTTTTCTGATAAAAAATAACACCCATTCTTTCTTTAGTTTTAAATAATAATTTTTCGCCTTCTGGAGACCACATTTTTCAGTCACCGGGTCCACTCCGAGTGAGAAAATTGCAGGATCCATCAAGCAGATTGTCGGGGATATATCCAAGCATATTTTAATACCTTTACCACCCACAGAAAAAAAAAAGAAACCCTGTCGAACCTGCAAGGTGTGCGGAAAGTACAAAAAAAGGAGTGAGACCCGGTACATGTGCAAACTTTGCAATGTGGCTCTCCATAAAGGCCAATGTTGGCAAAACTATCATATAACAATGATATTTTAAAGTGTTTTAAATAAATACGAGAAGTTTCAATTGATTTAACCCAGTATTTTTATAATTATAACACTTTTAAGAAATACACTTAGGAAATTGAAAATAATTATCCACAAAAATTAAAAAACACGACATGTTTCGGAGAATACCTCCTTCTTCAGGTGTAAATATATAATAAAAACTAAGCAAAGAAAGACTAATATAAAAAACGATTTCTAATTCGATACAATATTTTAAATTTAAAAATTAACCTGGGCTAATTGTTATAAGAAATTATTTATTATTTCTTGAACAAGGCTGTAAAAATCCATATTAAATAATTAATATGTATGAAAAAACGATAGTTTTCAAGGAGTTTTCTTATAATATTTATGTATGGCATGTTTCACCCTTCTAAGGCATTATCAAATGTGACGAAACTTCAACTCGTTGCAGTTTATAAACACTAGTAAATGGAGCAAAATATGGTAATTAACAAAAATTTATGTGACTTTATACATTTTTAACAAATAATTATTTGGGTAGGTCCAGAAATATTAGAAAGTGTTTCTTGGAACTCGTTAAGAAATTTTATAACAATGCTTACATAGTTAGAGAATACTAAATGATATTATATAAATAAATAAAAAGAAGTTCAATAAATGTTAACAGTAATGAATATGTAAGACTGAAAAATATTGGATTACAATTCCTGAAATTACTTTGACTACTTATGTTTACACACTAATAGATGTTATAGAAATTATAAATGTTCAGGTAGATTCAACTTAAGTATTTTCTAAGAAATACATTAGTCATAAATTATTGTTAAAAATGTTTACACATTTCAATTTTTTTTTAAATTACAAAAATATTTAAGGTAGATCGAGGTAAAGTATGTTTGCAGGAAAACATATTAACAATTATGTCATACATAAATATTATAATAAAACTCCTTGAAAATTATCATTTTTTCATACATATTAATAGTTATAAGTACTAATAACTATTTTTTATCAGTAAGAACTAATAAATAATATTAAACAATAATAATACATAATGATAATATAAAAATATAAATATGAAATTGTAATTTAAAAAGACATCATTTATATAGAAATTAATAAATGATTATTTGCATATGATTAGGAATGGGAGCTTGGGAGACAAAAAGTAGACAAAGTATTTAAGGAGAAAGGAGTAAAAGGAGGAATCTGAGTATTAATTATTTTTTCACCCAATTTCACCGACTTGAGGATTTCTAAAGTTTCAAGTTTGTTTAATTGTTTGTTTAAACTTTTAAGAAATCCTTCGCAAATTTGGGAAATGAAATTTCACAAAAATAGGCCGGGCACAGGGTAAATTTTATGTGTATTCGGCCGGGACTCTGACAGCGAAATCTGCAGAGCGACTAGATACTTTTGAGAGAAGGGTGCTGCGCAGAATTCTGGGACCTGTGAATGACGGTGAAGGCTGGAGAGTGCGGCATAATGACGAGCTGTACTATATTTACAAAGCTCCCAGTCTCTTCACACAGATCAGACTGAATAGACTAAGATGGGCCGGTCACGTGCAGAGGATGCCGTCATCGCGAACCCCAAAAAGATTGCTGGAGTGGCACCCAGGTGGTAGAAGACCAATTGGACGACCAAGGCTGCGATGGGAGGATAAAGTTGGGAGAGATGGGGCAAGATTGTTAAGAGTGTCAGATTGGAGGGTCGAAGCGGAGGACAGGAGGAGTTGGAGGCAAAGAATACTGGAGGCTAAGGCTCGATATGGGCTGTAGGGCCATCAAAGAAGATTCGGCCGGGGCTCATAGTGTTAACACCCTACACAAAAAATACACTGAAAAATATGACAAGATACATTATTTATTGAATCTGTCTCTCACATAATAAGATTATTGGGCATGATGTATCAGCAAAGATTTAAACTACAGACTCGCATGTGATAAATGAATCAGTTCAACACAAATGAATCAGTTCAACACAACCTCAAAATACAAGCTTATGATTAAAGGTTTAAAAAATTTAATTTTCATAAATAAACAGTGACACACAAATAGGAACGATACACAATTATTGAGGGATTAAAATAATCTTTAAAATAACACTCATAAATTATGCATTTATCCTCACACTGTCCAGTCATTCTTGATGACTAATAAAAATAAATAAACTGCACACGAAACATAAGAAGTTGTTACAATTTTAAAATACGAATAAGAACGTTTTAAAACTTAAGCTCAATAGACGATTTGGGTGTTTAACAAATTAAAACCCGCATCAGACATGACATAGATGCAATGATTGAGCAATTTAGATTATAATCATAATATATCCGTAATTAATTGCCTTCGACACGCACGATAACATTACGTTATCTCGCATGCAGGACGAGCCTAGTTAAACATTATATAAAATAGTCCAAATTACGAAGTTAATATCTAAAACTTACCGATTACGCTGGAAATCTCTTAAATATAGATCCCCCTGAGGTCGTGAACGGAACGGTCCCCGGCTACTTCTCCGACATATAAAAATTAAATAGGTAAAGAAGAGAAAGAATATAGATAAATTTTACTAATTTCCATCCGTTTATCATACCACCATATCTTTATTCACGCGACATTTGACAGATTGTTGATAAGTATACATCAACCAATAGCCAACAGCCGTTGCTCTTCTTTGACCATAAACAACCAAGTATTCTAAATTGTTTCTTTTGAAAAACTTTAAGCTGGCCATAGACGATCGGTTAAATCATAAATTTTGATACTCGGTGAGGTTACAATAAATTAAATAAATAGGAAATAATAGCTTTACTTCCTATGCTGGCAACAATTTAAAGTAGATTAGGATTGTGTGCTTTTGAGGAGATTGTGAATCGAACCCTCAGGGAGGAAACATCGTAGGATAACAAATCAGACTGTCAGAGAGGTAAAATCTCCGTTCATCTCATAGGGGGCCAGATGCCTTGGATGTAAATGTCCAAATGTCTCGCCAACTTTTGAATGGTCTTCCTGGAGGTCGATTCCCTGTTGGAACTTTATTTTTCATTTCACTATTATCACTCTCTCCAGTAACGTCTTCTCAGTCTTCCGAATCGCCCAAAATCTTCGACAACGTATATCTTCCTCATTTCTGCGGTTCGTGGAAGATTTTTGGCTCTGGTGGTCATTATAAATCAAATGCAGGTTTCATAAATTCGTATTTTACTCTCCTTCAGTTTATTTTTGTTTTTCCAAACAACAATTTTCAAGCATCCAGCCACAATGGCGTCATTGTTTGTTATTTCTCTTACTTCTTTGTAGAGGTCATTGCTACTTGATATATCAACACCTACGTGCTTAATCATTATGTGCTATGCATCTCCTGATATATTATTGTCTTATCTAATGCAAGCTTGCATCTTACTGGGTGTCTATGTAAGATATTTTGTATCTTATATATTTTATATAAGATACAATATATTATATATTTTGAATCTTTGAGATGATATGTGGAATTTGTACAAGAGCCATTGGAGATTATCTTCGGAGCTTGCTAATAGTACCGCATCATGTGCATAGTATATTATATATTTATATTTTCGTTTCCTGTGATATATAACCCAGCTCCATTAATTTAACTACTCTGATTATTTTATCTATAATTATATTAAATTAGAAAAATACATGAAGTTGAGATCAAAAACCAGCCTTCTACATTAGAGATACCTTCCTTAGGAATAAGAAAAACAAATAAAAACGTCAAATTGGTTTGGTCTGATGACGGCATTGAATATGATGAGTCATCGATTACTTTTCTTGGAAGTGAAGCTCTTCTAGAAGAAATAATGAAGCTCGATACACAAATTAATTTTTTCAAATTTCTTTTCCCGTCAAATATCAAAAAAAGGCAAAAGAAGACGCATTCAGCCTCCAATTGAAGTAGCTGAAGATGGTTTTAATCACTGGCCAGTGTGGCAGTCAGACCGGCAAAGGTGCCAAATGCTGGAATGCGCACAAAAAGCACAAATAATGTGTCAGAAGTGCAAATGCTATTTATGCCTTAATAAGGATCGTAATTATTTTAAAAACTTTCATACCTAAATGTTGTTAAAAATACAATATTTCGTGCAAATAATAAACAAATACATCGTGATGACGACTTTTTTTTATGTTAATAAATTACAAATTTAAAAAAAGAACAAGAATAGATTTTTGAGACCCCACTGCATACTTTTCCAAATTTGGCCACTAGATAATCATATCCCTTACTGCATGTTGTTCCAAATTTGGAACAAACGGTTTTTTCCGTATATGTTTTCTAAAAACTACTGTTTTTTTTGTATTTTTCCTTGGTTAGATTTGTTGTTTAAAATGACATATATTTTTTTCGATGGATTTAAAAATTCCATGCGATAAAGGGTTAAGCTATCTCCTTGTATGAAGACTATAGCAGCTGTGATTTCTCTTGATAACTCATTTCTTATCTTAATACACATTGTATTATTATTGTTAAGATTGTTTATTGCTTTGATGATTAGTAGTAATACGTTCATCAGTATATATAACATTTAAGAGTTCTCTGTCGAAAACTTTACTTAGTCGAAAGATTTTATGAACTTTTCCTTGACCTGTCTCACCACGAATATTGTGTCCTTGGTAGAGCAATTTCTTCTAAATCTTTGTTGTTCGTCACTAGTTTGAATGATTTCTTCCAATTTTACTCTCATAAAAATAACATTCCTCTGTAATTTCCCGGATTTGCTTTGACTAAAAAGTAATGAGTTTATTGAAACTCAGGCATTATCATTGTGGAATTCCATAGTATTATACTTAGGAAATTAAAAACAACTTTGTTTCTTCTTCTTCTTCTTTTTCGTCAGCCTTTATCGGTCCACTGCTGGACATAGGCCTCTTCCCTTTCCTTCCACTCGTCTCTATCTCCTGCTAGCCGTAGCCACATTTCCCTCCCCCCACGGCAGCATTTTTATCCACAAAATATTTAAAAAAAAACTGATAAAAATAATTATTAGTACTTATTACAATTAGCCCAGGTTAATTTTTAAATTTAAAATATTTATTATATTTATAGTTTTTATTATATATTTACACCTGAAGATGGAGGTATCCTCCGAAACAAGTCGTGTTTTTTTTTTTTATATTTTGAGGATAATAAACAGTTATTTTCAATTTCCTAAGTGTAGTTATGAATTTAAATTCATGAAAATATAAGTACAATTGGATACCTTAATGTTTTAGGAAAAATATGGTAAAATTTATATTTTATTTTATTATAACTAATAAGAAACTTGCTATAATATATAACATAACCTTTTTTTATTTCTTGCTTGGCAACATTAAGATATATATTTGAAAAAATAATGATAATTAAAAAACAATTATCTCTGGCCAGGCTATTATTGAATCAACGACAATTATATTCAAATCGAGTTTCTCTGGAAAAATAATATATTTAACCCAATCACACGAGTTTTGGCCCGATCGCGCGTGCGCACGTACATATTTCGATTTAAGTCAGTTTCCCCTGCCCACTTCCCCTGGTGGCCATCGTTCGCTACGGAGTGCTGTTATTTTGTGGTGCTAAATAATTGTGTGCTACATTTGCAGACGTTCTTGCCTGTTTCATCGTATTTGAATCGTCGGTTTTATTTAATGAAATGTGGACTTTATGACGGTAATTATTATTTATTTTGTACATATCAAGCTTGATTTCTATTTCTCTGTAATTTAAATAGGCGTCGCCATTTTGATGTGGCAGTATCGCAATCTGTTACATTTTTTCCACATTTGCGTTCACAAATAAATAACAAAATTCAACACGATTAATATTCGATTAAGCTTGGGATTCAGTGATATACCACTTCATCGTCGTTGATGCGAATTTCTTTGTCACATTGTGTATCGTGACACCTGAATACCGGATGATTTTATAAGGAGCGAAACCTGTGCAAAAATGCGTGTTTAGTTAAGATTTCATATAACCACATTTGAGAAATATAGTAGCAGTTTCTTTTAATCTATTTTAGATTTAAAATCAATTTAATATGCATTCTAAATCGGAAATGATTAAAAATATAACCATCCAGTGATTCATCAGAATTGTCTATTTTTCCGCATCGGTTGCCCCACTAAGCTCTTTTTAATATGCTTTAGTTACATTAATAATAATGTTATCAGGTATGTTAGTTTTTTTTTAAATGTGTCCATTTTTACAATGACCATTTGTTAGTATTTGTCTGAAATTATAAATTTATAAACATTGAATAAGACGTGTTTAATTTTGCTTATTGAGTAATAGTGTCGAGGAAACATTCATATACATTTTTTTTGCGTTTGTCCAATGTACAAATATCATTTTAAACTTGTGTAAAATAATATAAATACTTGTAAAAAATATTTTAAATGAATTCTAATTCTATAATTCCACGTTGTGAAATCCTTTAGTTTATATAAAAAATGTATTTTAATTAATATTATCACAATATTAAATGTCTGCCACGTGAGGAGTTAGAGAAATTGATGTGCGTGCATGACGCAATGCATAAACAATGAAAATAAAAATGTTTTTATTTTATGTATATTAAAATCCACAAATGGTTGTGTCTTCGACCGGTTTCGGAAGCTCGCTGCCATCTTCTGGTGACCACCAGAAGATTTATTTATTTTTATTATTTACAATGAACTTCTACCATTAAATTTCAAATAACAAAATTATTTTTTTCAATGTATAAATGTGGAGGTTCATTCTTTCTGCCTACCCCTTCTGAGAGATTGCGTGATGGTTAGTTAGTTTTTATTGCAAAGCTTGAAATCACTATTTAGCACAGATTAGGGTTTAATCCTTCAGTTTAAAAATCTTTAGGTTAAATAAATTACACCGAGAAAAAATGATAATTATTTGAAAAGTGGCTGTCCTAAATAGTGAAATAAGGTGTGATAATACGAAATTTTGTTATATTTATTCCAATAAAAATTCACAACCTGAAGTGAAGATAAAAGAAATTAACAAAATGTTTTTTTTTGTATTTCTCTTTGGATATTTCGACTTGATGCTAATGTGTTCATCTATAGAGTACTTTCAAACATATATTTTTCCACCATCTTGAATAAATATATTATTTAAGTTCTGGACATGTCTTCAGAAGTCTGCTGAAACTGTTTGGAACTAGAAGTTTTGCGTATTAACACACAATTTTTAAATGTTGGTCAAGTGAGGAGTCAGAAATCGACGTGCGTGCTTGATACGATGTATGAATGTTGAGGAAGCAAGAGATGTATGTCAGGACAGAACAGTGGTGGTCCGTTATTTCTGCCTACCCCTCTGGAGAGACGGCGTGACGGTTACTTAGTTACAATGAAATTTCATTTACCAACCTCAACCCACTCTCGATTATTCTCTGTTCTAGCAACCATAGTATCTTCTTCTCTCTTTAAGGAGCTCCGCTATTCTGCTGTCGATTTGCAATATGTTCATTTTGTTTTTCATGGTTGACATTCTAGAGACTGACCCAGTCCTCTCCTATCAGCATCTAGTTGTACAGACTTTAGGAGGATGTGGTCTTCACCCCTTCACACACGTGCCCTTACCATCACAGATGATTCTCTCTTGCCTTTTCCATCACAGGAGTCACTTTGAAGGTTCCACAGTATCTACAAATAGATAATTTTGCGATGAAGAAGATCATTTTTATTTAGCGTAATTATTGGAAAGTTACTTCAATAGCGTTTGGTATTCGGAAAACTTTTAAAGAGAAAAGACAGAAACACTTAAAACATCTTCTGAAATCCTTTCGATTCTAGATAGGGCACAGTGATTTTAAGTCTTCTTCTCTTTCACAACATGGTCGTGGGGTCTTATTACATGACCACACCATCGGAGTCTTGATTCTGATAACTTTTCTTTTATGGGGCCAACCTTGAAGCTTCTCTTCACGTATTAGTTTCACAGCTTGTCTTTTAATGTAACTCCTCTTGACCAGCGAAGCATTCACATTTCTGTAGCACGGAGCTTCATTCATGGATCTTTTTAACTGGCCATAGCCAATACCAGTCGGATAGCTGTTGTATAGATCTTGCCTTTTGTCTTTACCGGTATTTTTGGATCCAGATATTGTTCAGTTGGTTATGTTCCCTTCAATGGAACTGTCTACGAGTAGACAAATAATAATAGCAAAAAATAGTAGTTATTATTCACCAGTAGACACATTTCCCCTTGCTAGGGGGCTATCAATCTTCTTTTCCTTTGCCATTTCTCATCATCTGGGGTCGACCCTCCTCGTAGGCTATCAATGTCCATGTAAATATTTATTTAAATTATAATAGTGTGACATGCACATCATTGCGAAGACGTGTGGGCCTGTGCATTGAAACATTTTAACCCTTTGCGCTCCATTGTCGCCGCTACGGCAACAACGGAGTTTTAAGGATTAAATTATACTGTATAAATAAAATTTATTCACATTTTTTAAATGAAAATGGAAGATTTTCAATATTCCACAGAGGCGCGCTTTTCCGTTTTACATATTCCAGAGTAGCTGGTAGCCTTTACTAAAAATGCTTCAAAGTGGCTGATAAGGCATATATATTGTTCGGAGTGCAAAGGGTTAAAAACCTGAATTTTTTATACTTGCACTTAATTTGTGGTGTGGCATTATTAAAAATACTTGTGTACTTTGTTTTTTCCCCACTTTATTTAGTTTTATCGAACGAACTGGTTTCACTCTTGCCAGAGCTTTGTCAGTGGAACCCTGTTGAAACTCCAGCGGGAGCGAAACCGATTGGTTCGATAAAACAAAATAAAGTAGGTAAAAACAAAGCACACAAGTAATTTTTGTTTGAATAATTTTTTGATTGCATTGTATTTTCACAACACTTTGCACAAACATGTTTCGGGACACAGACGCCTTTCCTCTGTGTGGAAATTTTAACATTTCTACACTGAGGAAGGGCATCTGTGACCCGAAGCATGTTTGTGAAAAGTGCAAAAAGTGTTTTGAAAATACAATGTTTTAAAAAAAAATTCAAACGTGAATTAACAGCACAAAGTGATGGCGAATATAGAAGAAATTGTTGTTATTTTCTATTTAATATTGGCTTATTTCCAGGCAGTGTCAAAAGGAAGGACAATCGACCGTGACTCGCGCCAGTATAGATGGGTTCCGAGGAGTGGAAAAGCAAGCCCGAAGCCAGGATGTCGGATGTGGTGGGCGAGGAGTACTCGTCCAGCCTGGCCGACCTGACCATGAACAGCAAGCCGCTCATCAACATGCTCACCATTCTCGCGGAGGAGAGCCGCCAGCACGCGGCCGTCATCGTACAGTCCGTGGAGAAACATCTGGACAAGGTGAATCTCTTGCTATATTACCATCAGTCTTCAAACTCTTGTCCCGAGTACGCTGCACCAGAGAACCTTGCGTGTTGTTGGAACCGTACCCTAGTTGTAGGATGATACTTGGAGCAATCATGTTATAGATAGGATCGTTATCCGTTAAAATCTCAGCCTATTTTTACTTCACAAGTATAATAATCTGTACGATTGATGTTTATGTCCTTAACACATTTCTCTATTATCGCAATAGCCCGGAAAATGCGAAAATACATATACAAAAACCAGTGAATCTTTGCAGTTCCCTGTCATATATCATATTGTGCATTCACTTGATGATATAACAAATTAAGATAACCAAGTTAAATAAAAAAAATTATAAATTTTTGTACCAAAATAATAGAGCCAATTTTTTTTCTTCTTTTTTTAAAGTTTTATTTATATTTTATGGGAGTGACATGTTTCACCTCCTTAGGGCATTCTAATTTACATTTGATGTATAAAAGTGAAGCATGGGACTGGCAGAAGAAGGATGAGAGCAGAATAAATGGGGTAGAGATGAGATTTCTTACACGCATGTGTGGTAAAATGTCAGAATTTCAAATGCTGATATAAGGAAGAAATGTAGAGCGAAAGAAAGTATTATGAAAGGATCACTGCATTAGTTTGGACATATGGAATGCACGGATGGAGGAAGAATGGTTAAGAAAGTATACGTTAATGGTGTGAATGGAGTACGGAGTCGTGGGAGACCAAGGAAAACTTGGAATGACCAATTGAATCAAATTTTGAAGGTCGGCCATGTTCGAAGTCAGAAATATCGACGTGCGTGTATGACTCGCTGTATGAATGTGGAGGAGTCTAGAGACCTTTAAACTTTACCTCTTATAATATTGTGTGATCTTAATTTTTTTTTATATTAAAGATTTCTTGTACTAGAGATAAAGGAAGACCGAGGAAAACGTCGCACGATCAAATAAATCAAATATTGAATGTGGGCCACGTGAGGAGTCAGAGAAATCAACGTGCGTGCATGACATGATGTATGAATGTTGAGGAAGCGATAGAAGTATGTCAGGAAAGAAAATTGTGGCAGTCTATTAGTGATGCTTAGTTTAAGATATCTTGTAATGCAAATCTAGTCAATTTAACGTTAGATCTTTTCGTAATTATTATGCGTTTTTTTCCTCTCGATAATATATCTTCACATGTAACACCTAAGTGTTGCAAGATCGTATTTCTTTATACATGCGTAGAATATCACGGTTGATTGAATATATCTCGGGGTTTATTCTTTGTTCATAATTTCGGAGAATGTCGCAGATAATGTGTCGAGAAATTGTTGTAATAACTACTCTGCAGGATGGGATTATAACATTCTACAAATGTCCAAGTCGATAAGGATACCACAAAACATCAGGAAATATTCCTCCATGCTCGCTTGATACCACTCTATATGTATTCAGCCGTTTTAAATATTCTTCAGAAATTAAAATACACTAACAGAAGTATAAAAAAATATATAAAAAAAATTATCAATATATTTAAATATAATATTAATACACTTTTAATTTGTTTTTACACACTTTATTTTGGCGCAACCAACCAGTTTTGCTCCCGCCGGAACCTCGTCAAGGTTATAAAAGACACGCACTTCATCGGTGTCTTTTGAAATCCTGATGAAGCTCCGACGAGAGTGAAATCTAATGATTGTACCAAAATAAAGTGGTGTAAAAACAAGTTAAAGGTGTATTAAATGTCACACCACAAATTAAGTGCTTCATACGAAAGTGTATTTATTTATTTGGTTATAACACCATCAGGAAGTTAATTTAACGTGAGGAGTCGGAGAAATCTAAGATGTATGAATACGAAGGAAGCATGTATATCAGGAAAGAACAGTGTGGTGGTCCATTCATTCTGCCTACTCCTTTGGAGAGACGGTTAGTTAGTTACGTTAATTTAGGTTAAATTCAATGCGAAGACATTATTTTCTTCTGCTAGAAGTATTGTATTTGATTAACATTAACCCAAGACAACAAATATATTCTTTCTGTTTATGAATGCAAAGTCTTTATTGCAGTCTTGTCCTATAAATTTATATAATTTACGAGGCATTCTGGTTGATACCAAGTCTTATCTACCAGACATAAAGCAGAGAGCGTTTTGAAAGTTTTAATATGACTTGAAAAAAATATGTAAATTTTTAACTAGCACGATTTTAAAAATTTCATCAGTGTAACAAGTTTAAACTGATAGTAAATAATGCTTAATCCTAAAAAAAATTCTCACTCAAAAGTTAGGTCTCAAAAAGATTTTTTTCTTTTCAATATCATTGTTGGTAAATAATTCAAATAAGTTTTTACGAAACAATCCCATTCGCACCGCCCGTGATTTTCGAAACCGATTTATTTGAAAAGACAAGTTAAGGTTATCACGATTAGGCAGTAGAGGACCACAAAGCACGCGGTAGAATTGTGACAGAGGTTACGAGAAATCTCTCATTGGGTAGCATTTTAATATTAGAATTGCACAATGTTCGGCGATATTCTTCTGTTTTTAATTCTAAAACCAAACAATTGCAGAATCTTGCTACTAAGTAATAGCCAAAAACAAAATTAAACAAACAAATATTTAGATTTTTTTCTACAACCAATGAATCTTGCCGCTAAATTTTTATTGGTTACTTCTATATATTCTGAAAGAGTATGGGATGTTCAAGGCGCTTTTATGACCGGAAGAGGTTGTATGGATCAGATTTTTGCACTTCGAACGCTTGCGGAGAAGTTTATGGCCAAAAACCGTAAGCTTTTCTGTGCGTTTGTCGATTTGCAAAAAGCCTATGATCGAGTGAACAGAGAAAAACTGTGGTCAATCTTGTCTGAATACGGAGTGAGCACAAAACTGTGTGGCGGTCCATTCTCTCTGCCTACCCCTGCGGAGAAACGGCGTGATGGTTTGTTGTTGTTGTACTTCTATATATTTTTTTGTGATATTCATAACAAAGTGTTGTATGTTTTTTTTCCACATGATAAATGTTTGAAAGTTTATAACATTAATGCGAAAGTTATACAAATTGCAACATGTATAGCGCATCATATACATACAATGAATGTTATTCATAAATTTGTTAATGTTTATCAATACATATTATTAAAATATGTATGTAGAAGAATGACCTGATTATTTTAGTATATTTGAACAATGGAAATTTGTTTAATGTTGAGGGTAAAGACAAGTCTGATCATTCGAATGGAAATGGGTATAGGGCGCCATCTATACTTTAACAGTTTTGTTAAAATGCAGGATTTATAATGTTGAGTAGTCTAAATTATTAGTAAGGTTAGTGCTTCCAAGTTAGTATTTAATAACCACATAACATTTCCTGTTATTGTGTTTGTACTAACAATAATTATTATTTTATCACGATGCTATAAACCAAAGTTTCACAAAATTTTTCTGCAATGGAACTTTTCACAAATCTGAATATTTTAATGAAACACTTAGATTATTTTTTAGGTTAGGTAATTCCTACTAGTAAAAATAATAAAGAGTTGTATATTTAGGGTAACAAACAGCGATTAAAATACATATATAAAAACACAATAAAATAAGGCCAATTACATGCTCCCACAGGTAGTGATTAGAAGAATTAACAATACAGATTTAGTACAACACATTATTTATTTAGTAATTATTTTAAAATTTAAAACTAATAAATAGTGTCAAATGAAAATATAAGAAGTGAATGCGGTGTGAATGATGGTGTTATGAACAAAATAATGAAAGGATCATTAAGATGGTTTGGACATATGGAAAGAAAGAATGGTGAAAAAATTATATGTTAACGATGTAAATGGAACCAGAAATAGAGGAAGACCGAGGAAAACATGGCACGATCAAATAAATCAAATATTGAATGTGGGCCACGTGAGGAGTCAGAGAAATCGACGTGCGTGCATGACACGATGTATGAATGTTGACGATGTATGAGAGAGAAATATGTCTGGAATGAATAGTGGGGCAGTCTATTCTTTCTGCCTACCCCTTCGAAAAGATGGCGTGATCGTTAGTTAGTTAGTTAACACTTAAAACACAATAAAATAAGGCCAATTACATGCAACCACAAATTTAAATGATTGATAAATGATAACAGTACAGAGTTAGTATTTAATAAAACATAATATTTATTTAGTAATTATTTTAAAATATAAAACCGTCTTTTTGATATTAGGCACAATATTGATTAGTTGCATTCTATATCTGGGCTGTGGCTTCGAGCCTGTTCCTGAACTTCGACTTTGTTACACCATAATAAGGAAATCGCCCTTCGCTTAAATAGATTGTAGAAAATTGTCCAAATTTGGTTCCAAATTGGCGCAGAACACCTATTCAGGTTCAGCGGAATATGGTTTGGGAAACCTTGCTATAAACCAGTAGTTTTATCATTACCTTTATGTGGTTTAGATTATTTATATTTTTATAAAATGAATAGTTAGCAAAATATTAATTACCTGTTAATTTACCTTATTTGTTATTGTCGTTTACGCTTTAGTTTATTATATAAATAATGTAATTATTTAACTATATGCGTAGTAAGTATATTATTATTTTCGTTCAAAGATTTTGGCTAGGATTGTTTTTTTTAAACAATGTTTATAATCTAAATAATATATATTTTTGGCGGTAAAAATATCACTAATTTATTTATTTGAGAGTTAACCGGTATTGCCATGATGAGTTTTTAGTTTGCCCCGAAAAAGCTGGGTTACCAGTAAAACCTGTTGTCTTTTAACCGTTTCCTTACTATGCTAAAAAAAAGTTTCAGATATAACTGCGCAGTGTAAGCACGAGACAATTTAAGATGAAAGATCAGAAAAATCAGAATAATGGAATATTCATAGGCAATTGTTTCAATTACCTACAGTTACAGTCAATAGTGATAATATTTTTAATTTATCTATTTAAAAACATTAAAAAAAACATCTGAAATGATTCGCAACATTTGAAAAAACATCTAACAAAACAACCGCTCACAGATGACAGCCGAATCCAACACAATATAATTAATACAAATGAAAACGTCGGCTTTCTAGAAATTTTGTTTTATGGGAATGACTTTCGTCTTATTAAGACATTTGATAATGCCTTAGCAAGATGAAACATCTCATTTCTGTAAAATAAAATTTCTAGAAATCAGACGTTTCATTCTTATTAATTAATTATCAGGGAGTTTCACACCATTGCTCAAGAAACAATAAATAACGCAATATTTAAAATCTGTATTCGGGACAAAACACTCCTAATAATTTGTCTTTCTCGCACTCGCAAAATTAGTAATAGAAGCATCTAGAGTAAAATGTTGAAAGTGTATGTGAGACTTCTCTTTTCAATTCACACTGATACTGCGGCAAGTAATAATTAATTATATCGATCGATTCGCGAATGTATAACGTTTTGAAATTCTTCAATCTGTATTTATTATAATTATGTAGATATCAAAGTTATTAGAAGCAATGTGTACTAGGCTACACAGTAAAGAAAGATTTACTGAACAATTTAGTAGTTTAATGTAAAGATATTTTCGTAAATCCAATAACATGTCATAGCCCAAAGTTTTTCTCACGAAAGAAATATATATTTGTTTTGTCCTATAGCAGATTTTTAGTGCTTGAAATAAAATTTTATTACCTTGTAAATATTTTTCTAAATCAATTTAAAGGTTGACCGGTTGAAAGAGTACAAGCGAGTTATTAATTCCGGTATAGTTGGTCACAAAGGAGAATATTTGTATGTATGTATCACCTATTTTGAATTGAGCCCTTTTTTATTTATTTATTTATACGAATAGAGTTAGGTTAAAGTGATATTATTTTTG
This sequence comes from Lepidostoma basale, assembly GCA_022606425.2. NCBI lineage: Eukaryota > Metazoa > Arthropoda > Insecta > Trichoptera > Lepidostomatidae > Lepidostoma > Lepidostoma basale. The sequence goes on from JAHDVF020001482.1 coordinate 352,951, forward strand.
TGTGTTATGCAAAAACTAAACATATTTTCTGTTGTGATTTTTATGTATTAGGTGTTTATTTTATATATAAAATATCCTTAGCTTATTGTATAATTTTACGTTGAAGTCTAATCAATATAAATGTTGTTAAACATGTTAAATACACAATACAGATGAACCATTTGTATCTTTTGGTCGCCATCTTGCTATAAATATCATTCAGGATCATTACTCTCTATTTAGCTACTAAATAAGAAATAGATTCGTAAACTAGTTTGTATGATTAATTACCGGTTTAATTATAAGAAGAAAAAAAAAAATATTTTGTGTGTTGTAATATTTGCCTCGGTAGGAAATGGGTCAACAAAAGAATTTCTAATTTGATGTGTGTATTATTTTAAATATCTCTTTGGATGTATGTACAAATGCGCTTGTCTGTGATCATCTCGAGCCGGTTATCGATTGCCCGGTTTGTACTGTCCGGTCCACGTTCCAACAACACGACTGTAGGCAGGGACAAGAGTTTCCTTGGCATCTGTGATAGGGGGGTTTTTACAAGCTCGCATCTTGTACGATCTTCCCGTGTTACTATGTTGTATTGTTATCATTTTGGTAAGATACTGTTTTAATAAAGAATTTCCCAGTAAAATGCAGTACTTATTTTCATTTTTTTTATTAAATCAGACAGCACTACTAAGCCTTGTTTATTTTACCCGCTACACTGGATGTTTCACCGGGCCGGATCACCCTCTCCCCCACTTCCTTTCCCGCCCCCCCTCCCCGGCTGCTCCCCACTTCTATCGGCCTTTATTAATACCATTCATGTTTGACAATACATAATGTAGTATTTAATAAATAAACATTTTGAAAGTACCTGTGGTTTTTTTGAAGTATTTTTAACTATAGCATGTCGAACTATCCTTTTAAAGTCTTCGAATTTTCAACGAAGCAAAAAATATATATATATACACAAAATGGATCCCAGAAAAGTGTCACAGCGCTTGATGTCGGCAGTGCACTCTGTCCGATATCTGCGTAACGATCACCTCAGCATTCCTCGGGGAGTACGCCGAAGAATCTAAGATCCAAAAGAACAAACGTAGTAATTATCGGGAGAATCAGCTCCTTAGTCAATGTTTTATATCAAATTTTATTATTTCACTACTCATCTGAGGATTTACAAGCTACCCGGCTGGGCAGAAGTGTTTGCTTCAATGTTTTGTATGTAAATTTTACAAAATAATATTATTTTTCTGATACTACGAATTTTGAACGAGACACAACTCGGCTGTGGTAGAAGTATATTCTTTGAACACTTAGTAGGGCCCTTTCAGCGCTAACCGGACAACTGCTGAACGGTTTACTTGCCCGATTTACCCGGTGAATACTCAAAATAACTCCGGAGGAGAGCTATCGAATTTTTAATCGCAACCGACAACGAAGTGCCTCAAGTGAAATTATGTAAATAAAAAAGCATCAGTTTTAACACTGCAAATGTTATTATCCATATTGTCACAAATGTTCCCTATAATTTTTTTAAGGTTACGTACGTAAAAGACATTGGCTGTGCGACTTCAAAATGTAATTATATTTTTTGCACGCCATGTAAAGATAAATGAAACGGTGAAACACTATACTGTCAATCAATTTATTAATTGAAATAGTTGATTTGATTTAATATAATATATAAATTGAGAAGAGTTAGCGTACCGACATCAGTTCTCGTTCTTAGATTTTTTTTCATCCTGACGCTGGTGTAACTTTTGTGCGCTATGTTGTAACGTATCTGCGTGCACTCGGCAAGTTGACGTGTACTTAGAGAGAACACTGACTGTGGCTAGTTTTGCCGGTTTGGTAAATCTTTGATCTGAAGTCTACATTTTCTTATTTATAATCTCGAGTGTTATACTATCATGGCGGGTGACTGTTTGGCCGCTGCCGATTAGCGCTGGAAGGGTCTTGTAAACGAAACGATGGTAAGGAAACCCCATGTCCCGTACTGTGCTGCCTATCTGTTAACGAATATATCATTGTGTATTGTGTACCGAATTTTTGAAATAAACTTTGAGAACTTGGTGGAGTTTTATTTGTTGGCTCGGGCGCTTGTCTCGTGGGCGTGAGAGCTCGCGGTGACGTAGAAGTAATTATTGTGTAGGTCCAGCCAGAGATCAAGCTGCCAGTGTTGTATTTGGTGGATTCCATTATTAAGAATGTGGGAGGCGCGTACACACAGCTCTTCTCCCAGATCATCGTCAACATGTTCTGCAAGGTCTTCAAACAGGTAAACATGACTTCAATATCTTCTGTCTCTGTTTAGTGACTCATTATTTTGTTTTATATTCGCTTTCACTCCGTAGATTCAAATTTGAATAAATAGAATAACATTATTAAATATAATATTAATGTACTTGTAAATTTGTAATCAAACCACTTTATTCTTTACAACAACCAACCGGTTTCGCTACCGACAAAGCTTCAATGGGAGTGTAACGGATTGATTGTTGTAAAGAATAATGTGGTTTAAATACAAACTTACAAATATATTAATATTATGTTTAACAATGTCACCACAAATTAAGTGCTTCATATTGAAAGTATAGAATAACATTTTATTAATTATTTCTCGAACAATGATGTAAAACTCCATTTTAAATAATTAATACGAAAGAAGACGTCTGTTTTCTAGAAGTAATTTATGCAAATGACATGTTTCATCTGTCTATCCTTGGACACCCGAAACGTGTCTTTCCCATAAATTATAATTTTCAGTTCTATTAATTATAACATTTTATATTTTCACAACACTTTTTTTATTTTTGCAGACATGTTTCGGTCCTTCATCGGTGCACAAAAAGGACTGAAACATGTTTGCAAATCAAAAAATAAACTGTTAATACAAAATGTTATTCTATTTATTCAAATGTTCATTCCTTGATTTAATCAATTTCATTATCACATGATTTGCCTTAATATGTTGTCATATTTATTTGTATCTAAGTGTAATTATTTTTTTTAGATGTATCTAGATTTGAAAATTTATTTTATCCAAGATAACGTCCATTGTTTTGACAGAAACACTTGAATGTTTTTATTTTGAAACACTTATTACACATATCACTATTTATTTTTATGAGATTGTCACAATACAAAAAAAAACATTTTTGTTTGTAGCACCTGGTGATGCCAACCTAGGTTGGCGAAACAGCTGTGGCAACACTCATAAAAAATAAATTGTGATACGTATAACAATAGTGTTTCAAAATTAAAACACGTATAACAATAGATTTCAATATGTGTTCAAATTCCCCTATAGTGCAGCGGACATATTTAAATAATGAAATAAAACCTTTTTTTTAAAACTAACTTTTCCTTTTTTGTCTTCATTTCGACAGTTAGATAGCTAGCGATTGAAATAAAGACAAAAGTGGAAGTAGTTATAAAAAAAAAACATTGTTTTATTTCATTATTATTTAAAATGAACTTCCATCAAGAGATTTCAGTAAAATCATTAGATTATCATATTTAAATGTGTCTATCAAACCTTTTTACTTCAGTTCCTTACTACTAAATTGTAAGTAATATTAAGATGAACTGGGACCGTTCTGTTTGAGCTGTAAATATAGTCAACCGCAGTTTTAAAACTTTTTTCCTTTGCAAATAAAGCCAGCCGCACAATGGGGAATATCGAGTAAATCTCATTTGCTTCCTCAAATTTAGTGTTAACTCTCTTTTTGCTTCAGCCGAATGTAACAGATGTGTTTTTACGATGTATTTTAATTGAAGATTTGTTCTTTAGGTGGACGAGAAAACACGTTCGCAGATGTTCAAGTTGCGGGAGACGTGGCACGACGTATTCCCATCCATCAAGCTTTACCAGCTGGACGTGAAAGTGACGCTCATAGATCCCGCTTGGCCAATCCAGGCGAGACCGCCTCAGACCAACATCCACCTAAATCCTAACTTCTTGGGTCGGCCGGGCGCGCCAACGACGCCGAATGCTGCTCCTGTCACTCCCCCCGTTGCTCCTGCCGCCCCGTTGCTCTCGCCGGAAGAAGAGGCCATGAGGGCTGCGTTGGCCGTCAAGGAGCAGGAGCTTTTGCTGCTCGAACGCAAAAAAATCGAACTGGAGCTGGACCAGATGAGGAAGCAGCTGTTGGAGCAGCGAAAAGCGAGGGAGAAAAGTGGGATCGCCGCTGCCATCTCGAGCACTCCCGCTGTTGCCCCCCCTGCGGTCCCGGCTGTACCAGCTGCTCTCACCGTGCCACCGATGGCAATGCCAACGCGACCACCTGTAAGTACCATCAACACATTAAAAAGTGATATATATTACACCGAAAATTGTCAAATAAAATATTATAACATAATATTTACAAATAAACAGAAATTATTCACTTTGACTTATGATTGATTTAAAAAAAATTATAAACTTAAGACGTTTTAAAACTGGAATTCTGCAATGACGATTTTTTTTTATGAATTAAAACAATTGATTTTGTTTTTCTGAACATGTTTCGAAGGTTTTATATCTTCATCGTCGCGAAAACGATATAAAATTATCGGTTTATATCATTCTTCCGATGATGAAGGTCCTTTGAACCTTCGAAACATGTGGAGAAAAATAAACTCTTGTGGATCATAAAAGAATTGAATTAAAATGTAGATCATGTAATTGTTTTGGATTATAAACGTTGCAAGGATTCATTTGGTTTCCAGAATTTATTTTTACGCACATATTTTGATGTTTCATTTATGATATCTGAATACTAAAAACGAAACACAGTAGCTATAAGCCAGGGCTGTCCAAACCAGATATGATCCCGGGTGAATCCAAAAAATTGATTGATTTGAGAGCCGCTGGAACAAATACTTTAACTTAAAAAAAAAATCCGAGGATGTCATTGTTGTAATTAATTAACGTTACTAGTTCTTCATTAATTTATCTTTAACAATTCTGTTGATATCAACATTAACCCTTTCTGGTCCAAATAAAAAAAATAAGTTTCATCAGGTCTACAATAGATTTACAGAATTACAGGGTAAAACAATACATCCAGATTTTTTTTTAATAAAACCGTATTTATGTTACAATTTTTCTTTATTTTGAATGTATGGAATAATGCTCTAATTATTACATTTTATACACAAATAGTTCGAATTCATTGTTCACTCCCTTCATATATTCTTCATCACTACTTTCAAACTCGCTGTCAACACGTTTTTTTGTAATTCTAGGCATTTTGAGGGGTTCGAATTTTTAGAATAATAGTAAGTATCGGTAATAATAATTATCAAGTTGTTTGCACGTGCACGGGTCAAGTGTAACTGATGGCGGCGGCCGGACATCCGAGCGACACGTACCGAGCCAGCCCCTAAAACAAACCTTTTGTATCATTCTCAAGTAGAAAGTTACACATTCCAATGTTCACAAAAACCATTGAATCCTCGTCCCAGTATATACACTAAATACGAGCGAGAAAAAAAAATGTTTGCTTGTATTTTGACACTAAACTGATGAAGAAGAAAAATGTCAAATGACATTCGACATAGGACTCACTGGAATAAAGTCGATGTCGAATGTCATTCTTCATAGGACCAGAAAGGGTTAATATTAGTTGTTGCCAGATGCAGAGCGTGTGTAAGTGACTTATCTGAAAATGAAGACCAATATTAAGATTTTATAAAACACATCCCGGGCCGCACAAATATAAGACGTGCTTTGGACAGCCCTGCTAATAAGCTATAATATTGCTATAATAAATACATAAAGAAACAATGAGAAAAGATGGTAAGTTTGAATCAATCAATCAAAGAAAGAAATAAAAGAATTGTAATATTTTCAAAAGTAGTAAGTATTATTTGTTACATTGGATATGAAATTTCTGTACCAATTAATGTACTGAATGTAACAATGTTTCAAATTTATCAGAATATGAATTTTGCAATTCATATTTTAGGCTTTACCGAAGATATCTCCGATTCGCCGTAATTTAGCTGCTGATAATTGTCATTTTCACGTTAATAATTCTTTAATGATTTTTTTAATAACATCCACAGTGACTGTTTATGAAATGCTTTCATTTTAATGGGATATTTATAATATGCTCGTTATGGAGATTACCTAATCTGATTACCAGTCCATCTGAGCATCTTCAGTTTGGTCATGTGGAGCTTTTGCTTGTGAGCCCTTTTAATAGCTCAACAACTGTCTCGTAGACCTCACCCTTTACTCTTATGGGGCATCCTAGTCATCTGATCTGAACCGATCATGAAAAATGAAACTAAAAATAGAACATTTAAATTTTTTAAATAACATCATTATCTAATGGGGAATAAATAAAAACAAGAGGTATAAGTAGAATGAACTCTACCAAGAAATTTAATACCCAAAATTAATATCAAATCTAAACCTTTTTTTTTTAAATATTATATTATTAAAAACACTCGTGTACTTTGTTTTATTGAACCGATTGGTTTCCCTCCTGCTGCAGCTTCATCAGTGTTAACTAACCAGCCATCACATCATCTCCCCAAAAGGGTGGGCAGAAAGAATGGACTGCCACACTTTTCTTTCCTGACTAGCTTCGTCAACATTCATAAACTGTCGCATTCATGCACGCATGTCTCTTTCTCCGACTCCTCACGTGACCGACATTCAATATTTAATATGTTTGATTGTGCTGCGTTTTCCTCTATTTCTAGTTCCATTTACATTTTTTCATCAGTGTTACAGAAGCAAACTGTTTTTGAAACCCTGAAGAAGCTCCAGCGGGAGTGAAACCGTTTGGTTCAATGAAACAAAATGAAATGGTGTCAAAACAAAGTGTTATATTATTTTTTTAAGTGCTTCGTTTGAAAGTATATATAATTATTAGTTCATTTTAAATAACGAAGAATTATTGATTGTTACTGTAATGTTATATTTAGGTTTCAACGTTACCCCGCATCGCCCCCGTAAGCCTCGCTCTCGTAAACTCTGCGCGAAGACGAGATCCGCGTCTCATTCGCGAAGGCGCCCCTGCAGCTGCCCCAGTTACCCCTGCTGCCCCGGTCACCCACACGAACCACACTTCCCACAACCCCCATGCGGCCCACCCCGCTCGTGATCCCCGGGACCCCCGCTCCCCCCGCAAGAGTCACAAGCTGCCCCCCATCCCCCGGATAAAGACAGCCCCCCCTACTGAACCACCTCCTAGCAAGAGAAAAAAGGAGACCCCTCGGCCTAGCCGCAAGAGGAGGAAAACCCGGGAAGAGACCGTTGTCGTTGTTCCGCCGCCACCAGCCCCTATTCCGACTCCAGCTCCGTCTCCAAGCAAGACTCGACCCTTCAAAGAGGTGAAGACGCGCAAGGAGAGAAACTACATGCGAAGGAACAGAGAACGCTCACCTAGTCCTGTGGAAACCACTCGTAAGCCATACAGATTACCTTATTAAATTAAAAAAAAAAAAAACAATACAGTACACTCCCGATTTTCCAGGATGAATGGTGAAAAAAAATCCCGTATAATCGATTTCCTGGTTAATCTAAAAACATGAAAAAATTAATTTGGCGTTATCCAATGTTCCCACAAAATCTATCAATTTTCTCTTTTTATTAATGATGTCCCGAATAGTTTGATCACCAACATTATTTAATAGTTGCACCATTTTAAAACAATTGAATTATTTAAAGTTTTTGTTCAATTGAAAGTACGACTCGTTTGCGTTTAACCATTATTATAGACACTTTTTCACATTAAAATAAAATTAACGACAATGTTTTATGAGTATGAACTACGCTGCGGGTGATATATTGCAAACAAGCATATGTTGGCAGTGGCGCAAATGTGAACTAAACGCCCAATGTCATTGTGACAGATTTGAGTTTTGTTTGCATATTAAGTATTATTGTGAAATATTTTTGTTTTTATAAAATATTTTTTCAATGACTCAAGTGTCCCGGATAATCCACTTCCCGGTTAACCTGACCCCGGAAAATCGGGAGTGTACGGAAAATCGGGAGTGTGTTTATTGTTTCTTGAACAGCAGAATAAATGCGGTGGAGATGAGATCCCTAAGACATACGTGTTATGAAACGATATATGGCAGAATTTCAAATACTGGTATAAGGAATGTAGAGTGTAAGATAGTACTATGAACAAAATTAATAAAGGATCACTGCTTGGTTTGGATATATGGAACGCATGAATGAAGGAAGAATGGTTAAGAAAGTATACATTAACGGAGTCGTAGTAGACCAAGGAAAACTTGGCATGACCAGATTAATCAAATTTTAAAGGTCGGCCATGTTAGAAGTCAGATTAATTGATCTGCATGTATGAATGTGAGAGAAGCTAGAGACGTGTCAGCCTACACCTTCGAAAAAATGGCGCTATGGTTTGTTGTAGAACAACGATGTAAAAGTCGATATTAAATAATTAAAAAACTAACTAACTAACCATCACGCCGTCTTCCCGAAAGGGTAGGCAGAAAGAATGGACTGTCACACTTTTACTGATGAGGCACTCCATCCTTCTCTTTCTTTTTAAATAATTAATACAAATGAAAATTTCTGTTTTCTAGAAGTTTTGTTATAATTGATGGGAATGACATGTTTAACCTTTCTAAGGCAATATCAAATGTAGCGAAAATCAAGTGAATTTTTGTTTTTATACATGAGTTAAGGAGCATATTCATCAACAGTTTGTTTTGCATACATACCTCATACATACTATACACCAGGACTTGTAGTTCTTACAAGAGTGATTTAGAAATGTATTTTGAATTTCGTTTTATAGCTGTTGTGGCGACGCCGGTTATAACGGTGCCTCCGACAGCTGTGGTGCCCCCGACCCCAGTTCCTATGGCTGTCGTTCCTCCGCCTGCCCCGCCTGTGGCCAACGGGGGCTCCATGGGAGACGTGGATCTGCGGACGCTGCCCCTGGCCGCGGAGCCTACTGTCACCCCCACCCCTATCCCCACCGAATCAACACCTCCGCAGAGAAAAAGAATGACTGAAGAAAACAACCAACACGAGCCTATGAAGAAGAGTAAAGCTGAAAAACTTGATGCGTAAGTTACATATTTATATTTAACTAGCTGACCCGGCAACGCTTCGCTATTGCTAAATTCGAGTACATAAATAAACCCAATATATATTCAAAAAATACAATGAATTATAAACTTGAATACATATTACTAATGTAATAGAAAAACAATTTTTTGAATATTTTATATGAAATTTAATGATCAAATAAACAATATTATATCACATTTGCAGAAAACATTCATTATATTAAAGAAACAAAACTCTTGATTTTGTTGTCCATGAAATTCACATCAGAGCCAATAAAGTAAGTTTCTACGATCGTGATTTCGGCACTGCGAGTCCGCTGGCGTTCCCGGCTTCCACAACTGTATCCCTCGCCGCTCTGCGCCATTGACCTCCTGCCACTCGTTTAATGTCATCAGACCATCTTGCTTGTGATCTGCCAGAATTTGTGTAGCTGTTTCTCTTTCGCCACTCCAGGCCAGAAGATCTTATAACCCCTTGTCCTTGCTTTATGACCGATCCCATTCCATTTAAACATTAGTCGCTGCATCGGCAACTTTGGTCCGATCTTTCATTCATCAATGTTGAGCCCTGGAATTAAAAAAAAAAAAAATTGAATTGCCATAAGGCGGACACTATAAAAGGCAGTTCATGCTATATGCATAATAATAATAATAATAATTAGGCTAATTTGTCAAATTAACTAACTAACTAACTAACCATCACGCCGTCTCCCCGAAAGTGTAAGCAGAGAGAATGGACTGTCACACTTTTACTGATGCGGCACTCCATCCTTCTCTTTTCGCCCCGCGGGAGGCGCGGTGTGATGGGTTGCGAACCTCATCGCCACCAATAGGCATCTCCCGCGCACACTTCGATCGTCCAACACCCACAAAATAAATCTAAAACAAATAATATAAAATACAATGATATAAAATAAAATAACAAAATAAAAATAATTTAACACAAAATGTTCTTTTTAGACGGTGCACATATTGTCTATTTAATTTATAATATGTTCCACGTATCCACTGTTTTTTAATTTAGCACATAATGTAATAACACATAATGTTTTTTTCAATGTTGCACATGTTGACATGGACGATCCGGACTTTTGTGTTTATTTAATTTATGTTACACGTATCCACCATTTTTTAAATTATCTGTAATAAGGCACTTAACCAGCAAGAACTTAAAAATAATATTGAAGAAATTATTCAAATTGTCATTGGAACAAATGAAAAAATTATTTGTACACCTGTCAAAATTCTTTATAAAAACGATAAAACTAATAAAACCTTTTAATCTGATTAATTTGTCAAATTAATTAAATTAATCAGATTTTAAAGGTTGGTCATGTTAGAAGTCGGAGGAATCGACATGCGTGTATGACTCGTATGAATGTGGAGGAAGCTAGACAGGTTTGCCAGGATAGAGTAGTGTTATGGTCCATTCTCTCTGCCTACCCCTGTGGGGAAACGGCGTGATGGTTTGTTTGTTTGTTTAATTTGTATAATCGCCGTTTTCGTGAATAGCTCACCTCAAGGGCGCTTTGACAATGTTTTTAGTCATGAAAGGTGCATGTGACAACAGCGAAATCACGATCGTAGAAACTTACTTTATTGGCTCTGATGTGATTTTCATGGACAACAAAATCAAGAGTTTTGTTTCTCTAAACATATGAATGTTTTGTGCAAATGTGATATTGTGTAATGTAAAAATGAGCCGGTTCTCATTCGCCACTCCAGAGTACATCTAATTCACTGATCATCCGTTGTTTGATTGATCTAATTCCATTTTAACGAAGTTATTTTGCACGCTGCATCGGTAATTTTCGTCCCATCTCTGATCCGTCACTTTATTTTCCTAGAAATAAACGGAAAAAGTCATAAGAATTGTGTCATTCATTCATATTGTAATTCATATTGTATATCATTAGAACTTTCTTACCGTTGCTGTGGTAATGTAACAATTTCCCTGACCAAAGTATGCGTATAAAGAAAACAGCAAAATAGAATAAACTGAAAATATATTTATGAATTAGAAATATAAATATTATATTATACTTACGGAAGCAAGTTTCTTCATATTCTTGTAGAGCTTCGACGTCCAATATTTTATATTTTCGCTATCATCCTTTAAAATAACCTGAAAGCAATTGAATTATCATTGAATATTTTTAATCCCAGAAACTTCATAACCTAAAAGTACCGAAACTTCATACCTACAAAATAATATTACGACGTACAAAGAGATTGACATTGACAGTTCAGAGACCACGTGACCAATCGAACGGCTAGAACTCTAGAAAACGAATATCATTAAGTAATCACCGTCGAACGTAAGAGAAACGAATAAGTTTCAGCCACACGAAAAAATAAAATTTCGTTCATAACCTCAAAATGACAAAAGTATAATTACCTGTCTGCATTAGTGTACATTAAAATATGGCCAATAAAATAGACTGTACCAATTAAACAACCAATTATTTTAGTACGTAATAAGTAAAACGTATTAAGTATTATACATCCCAAAGTAAAACGCAATATATTGGACTGTCAGAAAGCAAAACACATTGTTGCCACTACACAAAATTACATGGAGACTGAATTCTCTCCAGACCGTGTCAAACGAATATAGACTCAAAAGATTGATACTCAGGTGATACGAACATTAAGGTCTATATTCGTTTGCACTACGAAAATTTTCAATTAATTGATTAATTTATAAAGTTAATTAGAGCTCGATTAATAACGAAAATATGCCTATGACGACCGCTAAATTCCACTTAGTCCATTCCCCAAGATACAGAAGGATCTGATGAGGAATCACCGAGAAAGAAGGAGACACACACAACCCAGATTGTGTTTTATTTATATGTAGATGTAAGGGGTACCTATTTAATTTAGTAAGGGGTAATATTTTTCTTTAAAAATTTGCCTCCAAAATTCAGGTGCGTCTTATACTCAAAATTAATAAAAAAAAATGTCCAATGTTCAATTTAATATTCGATGTCCATAGACGACCTTTATGGCCGAGTGGTTTGATTCCCGGCGATGGCAGTGTGATTGTCACACTGTTTTTGGTCTGTGGTAGAATTCACATGACAATAAAATGGAGATGAATTAGCTATCTATGACATGTCACGAGAATTAATATGATAGCTATACCCTTTACATCGTTTCGGCTTGCGCTGTAATGATGTAAAAAGCGATTCGTCAAAATAATAATAGAAACATGGATGTTATCGAGTGGGAAATATTTTCAAAAATAAAATTAACCCATTGGTTGCCAAAAATTTGATAGATAGAAGTCATGATTTGTAAAATAATTATTTAAATTTTAGACAGAGTGTGAGGGAGTCAGCCAGTGGTACATATTATTTGCAATTTTTATATATAATTAATAAAATAATCTATTTTAAATTTAAAAGATCATTTATAGATTTAAAGTATCCCAAAAGTGCCGGTAACCAAAAGGTTAAACACTTTTCACTTATTTTCTTAAAAGTAAAGGCTTTAACACTGTGAAACTCCATGGTAATTACACTGGATTTTTTCATAAGAAAACACTGTATATTTACACCTGAAGATGGAGGTAACTCCGAAACATGTTGTGTAGTCTATAAATATAGTATAGTGGAATATTAAACAGTGTTTTCTTTGGAAAAAATCTAGTGTAATTACTTTTCACTTAGTATAAACCACTTGAGGAAGCTCGCTACAGAGTGAAACCCATTGGCACTACTAACTCAATAAAGTGAAAAGTCTTTATTTTTAATTATGTCAAACCACCAAGTAAAGTCTTAAGGCGAAATATTTTCCTTTGCTCCAATTACGAGTTAATTGGAATTGTCTTCTATTATTGTTGTAGGTTGTTTGGCACGGAGGATGTAGACCTACGAACACTGCCCCCCGTGACTACAGAAGGTGTGGGAGAGAAGGATGAGACGGGTGCCGGGTGGGCAGGAGTCAAGGATTCCCCCGTCGCTCATCTGGCCGCAGTCAGGGCCAAGCTGGCAGAAGCCACGAAACACGACCCGCTCGGACGCCCCAGGCTCTTCTCAGGTAATCACCCCATTCTAGTTTTCTTTATTCAAGCTTTTAACTTATCTAGGCTGCTAGCCTTGCACATCAACCCTCCTTCTTTCTCATCTGGGCTTGGGACCGGCGATGGCGGGGACACTACGAGATAGAATAAGGAACTCAAGGATAAGGAAGAAATGCTAGGTCGAGGATGTCGTTAGGTGGGGAAGGCAAAAAATAAGATATTGGTATGCACACGTGAGGAGAATGGATCCATCCAGACTCCCCTTCATTGTGTTGCACGGCCAACCCAATAGTAGATGATCCCCGGGCAGACCACCAAAGACATGGATTGATAGCCGGGAGTTGACCTCGCAGGAGGCCAATTCCTTTGATGACCTTCGTGGCAGAGTGGTAAGAGCTCTGACTTCCATAGCGAAGGTCCCGGGTTCGATTCCCGGCGATGGCAGTGTGATTGTCATACTTTCTTTGGTCTGGTGTAGAATTCACGTGACAATAAAATGGCGATAGATTGGCTACCTATCACATGTCATGTGAATCATCAATATATTAGCTAAAAATAATGTGTAAACAGTTATTGGGTTCAAAACGACCTGTTGTATATAAGAAAGAAAAATAATTAAAATTAAAAAACAGGCCACAAGGCTAGAAGTTAGAAGCTATCAATATATTTTTATATATGAATTACTTTTTGATAACTTTGTATCACAACACTTTATTACACTTTTTTCAGACATGTTTCGGGACACAGAAGCCCCTTCTTCAGTGTGTATAAATTTTAACACACTGAAGTTAAAAATTATACTTATATAAAAATTATACTAAAATTATAGAAGTTAAAAATTATATAGTTAAAATTTATACACACTGAAGAAGGGGCTTCTGTGTCCCGAAACATGTCTGAAAAAAGTGTAATAAAGTGTTGTGATACAAAGTTATCAAAAAGTAATTCAAATATGAATCCGCAACACAAAGTAATGGCGAATATAGAAGAAATATTTTTATATAGTTTGTTTGTCATTAGATGGTTTGTTTGTTTGTTTTTGTCCATCTTTATGGAGTATATCTCTGCAACAAATTAACCTGCCTGCCTAAAATATCTCAACCAAACTTGAATATGAAGTTTTATCATCTTGATGTTTTTCACAGATGAGCCAAAAGAACGCAGAAAATCTAAAACCTCAGAAGACACGGATATGAGACTCAAAACCACCGGGGACCTGGAGGGTAACAGCTTAAATGGGAACATGGAGACCATCATCTCCCAAGTGGATGAGCAGCTTAAGAGCGGAGACATCAACAAGCAGCAATACAACGTTTTGATGATGCAGGTCCTTGAGTTAAATGAGAGACAAAAACTAAAGGAGGCCAAGCAGAAGGAATCTCTAGAGGCGTCCAAACGACGGTTGAACATGCTGAGGAGAAATACCCCTTCACCTTCGAGTAGTGATAGTGACAGGAGCGTGTCACCGCCACCACATCAGCAGAGCAGGAGGCCGCCTTTACTTCCACGGCCGGAAAAGGATTCAGATATGATGATGCCCCCCGGACCGCGAGGAATGTACCATCGCTTCCGTGGCAGTGGGAACTGGAGAGGTCGGCCAGAGTGGGGCGCTGCACGGTCCTTCCGACCGCAGTGGAGACCACCCACGGTACCGCTGCAGTCCTCGCTCCCATCCCAAGGTGTTCCGCAAGCCTCCGTGCCCATAGCGCTGACGGGCATACGCTTGGGACCTTGCCCACTTGTTCCTTACCCCACTCCACAAGAAGGGCAATCTTCTCCCCCGTGGTTAGGGGCGTCATCAATGAAAGAAGGCTTACCACCGCCGGACCCACAACTTGTAGACTACATCAATCGCGACACCATGAAGACTATAGCCATCGACGGAGTAGCGCGAGAGATCCGTTTCTACGGCACCACCGCCATTGTCATGTTAGATTGGGAAGATTCCAGAGAAATTTCTTTCCAACCTGGACAGCGAAGATTATCATTAGATGACGAGACATTTGTGTTGGGCTTCAACGAGGACTACACAACCGTGAATGTTGATGGTGAACCATTCCGCATCCGATTGGGGGCGCCTACCCGGGAGCTGTTTGTGGACGACTGTTGGTACGAGTGCTTCTTCGGCGGGCCCCCGGTGCCTATCCTCCTGGGAGGGAAGGTGAGGGTGCTGAAGCTGGAGGGGCCGGCGCCGCAGGTCAGCATCAGCCAACACCGCCGCACCGATCTGGTTGCGGGGAAGATTAAATT
Organism: Lepidostoma basale; assembly: GCA_022606425.2. Taxonomy (NCBI): domain Eukaryota; kingdom Metazoa; phylum Arthropoda; class Insecta; order Trichoptera; family Lepidostomatidae; genus Lepidostoma; species Lepidostoma basale. The sequence continues at coordinate 368,258 of JAHDVF020001482.1, forward strand.
GATCATCGACGCAACCACCATGCTGCCGATTTTCCTGGACTCTAAACCGCAGCTGTTTTACATCGAGAGGGTACCGCACACCCTCCGATTTGTGGACGCCCTAAAGACTATTCTCATCAACGAGAAACCTTTTAAAGTGGAGTTTGGGGGTTTGCCTAAACCTCTTTATGTGAATAGACGTAAACATTTCGTGAGGTTCTCCGTACTTCCTGGTGGGTTACGAGCCGGGGAGGTGGATATCGCAGGGATGGAGGGAGCGAGACCCACCCCTGCTCTAGCGGTCCCTAATCCACCTGCGGCAACCCCTGCATTATCCGCCGGGCTGGATATGCTCACGAGTATAGTGCCTTCGGGCGTGGCACCGGTTCTGCCTCAGGGCGGAGGATACAGCGTCGCCCCTCCAGATCTGAGCACCCCGCCGCCTCTGTCGTTACCGGCCATCAACGTGGATGACCTGTTCGCCAAGCTCGTGGCTTCGGGCATTCTGAATTCTGCCGCTTTGACCCAGCCTGCCGCGCCCGCCCTTCCAGCCAAGTTACCCCTACTGCCGCAGCCGACTAAACCGCCACAAGAAAAGCACCCCCCATACAAGGCACCGCCCGCGATGAAACCGGTCAACCTGCTTCAGCCTGAGACTCTCAAAGTGTAAGTAGTATATTGATTTTTTCTTGAACAATGATGTAAACTAAAACGAATGAAAACACCTGTTTTATACGAGTTTTGTTATATTTTATATTATGAGAATGAAAATTATAAAAAACAGATAGGATAGTCTATCACCATTTTATTGTCACGTGAATTCTAACAAAGATAGCGTGAGATTTTTTTCACTGTCCTCTCCGAGAATTAAACCCGGGAGTGCCAATCGTAGCTTCAGCTATGAAGGCCATCACAATGTGACGACCTTCGGGCCGAATGGTTAGTTCTTTGACTGCCACAACAAAGGTCCCGAGTTCGATTCCTGGCGATGGCAGTGTGAGTATCAACATTTATTTGGTCTGGTGAAGAATTCATGTGACAATAAATTGGCGATAGATTAGCTACCCATCATGTCACCTCATGTCACGAGAAACACTATGATATAGCTATAATACCCTTTACATCGATTTGGTTAATGCTGTAATGATGTAAAGAGCGATTCAACAAAATAATAATAAAAATGTGGAAGATTGGATGATGCAATAAGAATGTGTTTGTGGGCATTGCAGGAGACAGGCGGGGCTGGTGAGTGCGCTGCATGCGGGCATGCAGTGTGGAAGCTGTGGGGCGCGCTTCCCCCCGGAGCACACGGTGCGCTACTCGCAGCATCTGGACTGGCATTTCCGCCAGAACAGGGCCGACCGGGACTCACAGCGACGTCCACACTCCCGCCCCTGGTACTATGACATCTCTGACTGGGTGCAGTACGAAGAAATCGAGGACCTTGAGGAGAGAGGTAGGAAAATATTGATTTAAAAACTTTGTTTATATATCACAATTTATATATTTTTTGGGACAGCTGTTTCGTCAACCTATGTTGACATCATCAGGTGTTATAATAATCTTTCATTTACAACTCATAAATCCTCAAATTAAAGTGCTTTCCGTGTGATAAATAGTGTGTCTCACTCGTACAAATAAACAAGAGAGATGGAGCTAGCACACATCCAGTAGACGGTATGCACGCTATTTCTTTCACATGCGAAAATGAAAGATGTAATTTATTTATTTATTTTTTCAAATTAATTACAGACGGTTGTATTCCTCTCCAGTATTTAGAAAAAATAAAAATCTTTATAATATGTATTGCCCTATTGTATGCCCCTGAGATGATTAATTCATAAAAATGACGCTTATAAATCATCCAATTATTATTATATTATTTGTTTTTATTCCACTTGGCACATCGCTGCCATTTTCTTGAGAATCAGATTAGGAAATGGCAGTGAGCTGCCAAAACCAGTCGCAGCTTAAAGTTGACTGGAATAAAATTAATATATTCTAAAGAATTTATTTTATAATTTAAAAAAAAAATATTTCATTACTTGGATCTTCTGACTTTCATAGGTTCAGCTCTAGAGGCTTTTCCTCTTATGTCTATTGGAAATGTGATTTGGCAGGTGTTAATACTGGGTCTAGATGTATTTTACAATGAACTTCTACCAAGGAATTTCAATTAACACGTTCACTGCTGGTAGTTCTACAAGTAGTTTGAATGGAAAAGAAGTAGAGAAAGGCAATGGAAGATATGGCATGACCAAATTAATCAAATGCTGAAAGGCGGCCATGTTCGAAGTAGGAACAATCGACGAGCGTGCATATCACAGTGTGAAAATGTAGAAGAGGTGCGAGAGTTATGTCAGGATAGAACAGTTTGGTGGTCCATCCTCTCTGCCTACCCCTCCAGACAAATGGCGTGATGGTTAGTTAGTAAATTGCGAGCAGCTGAATTCTGCTTCCAACTAAACGCCTTGCGGTGAACTGTGTACTTACTGTGCGGACATTGTACCAAATTATAAAAAATTCTGTTGATACACGCTATAGGCTCATAATGCAAACACGCGTCCTCAGCGTGGCTACAAAGTATACTTTGATACGGATATGTATCATTAGCACTTAACTTGTTAACAACATTAATATTTCGATTGTTTTTATTTCACATAGAAAAGAGTTGGTTTGAACGTCAGCAAGAAGAGAGCGAAGCTGGCCCCGAAGCTGCAGCAGAGGGTTCAGGAGCCGGGTCAGGCGAGGAGGGAGGAGTGGCGGCGCCCCCGCCCTCTGCCCCGCCCCACCGCCTGCGCTGCCCGCACTGCGGGGACCCCTTCCACCAGTACTACAACCAGGAGCTGGAGGAGTGGCAGCTCCGCAGAGCAGTGGCCTGGAACGGAGAGAACTACCACAGCCTTTGCCTGCAAGAGTACAAGGCAGCCCTGGAGGCCAAGGAGGCTAAGGAAGCGCAAGAAAACAAGGAAGACAAAGAGGAGAGCCTTGTGGAGGAGGTAATATTCTTATGGTATTTTTGTCCCTGATAGATATCTCCGACAGCGCAGATTGTTTTACCTAAGGACCGCCAGAACCAATCTGCCTCTAGTGAAACCGGTGGGAAGAGGAGTTAGTCTGCTGAACGCGGTCTCCTCGGAGATCGACGACTTTCATATTAGTGAAAGTATGTCGAAGTAAGAAGTCAAATACTCGTGACTTTAGAGCAGAGGTTCCCAAACTTTTTTGTCCAGTAGACCCCTTGCTGATTTATTCTAATTCGTGTAGACCCCCTGCTTTCCTAATTGATTTTTCAAATTGATTGCTAAAAAAATTGGTCACTGCCGAATCCTACTGGTAAGAAGTTGCTGTCAACCAAAAAAAAAAGGTCGCTGCCGAATCCTCTACCTACTAACCGGAAGTCGCTTTCGAGCTAAAAAAAGAAGAAAAAAGTTCGCCGAAGATTTTGATATTCGTTTTGCGTTTCAATATTCAGCTTCAATTTACTTGAACCATCTCGTGGACCCCCAATTTTTTTAGTAACTGTCGTAGACCCCCTGCAAGTTGTCGTGGACCCCTAGGGGTCTATATAGATCACTTTGGGAATTACTGCTTTAGAGAGTATCTTGTCTTCCTAATGTCGAACCATCTCTCATACATTCCTGATATTCTGTTGTATGTATGTAATATTTGACCTGTACTCAATAGATGCCTTAAACATTTATGTTGTTTATAATGTCTGTTGAAAATAAACTGATTTGATTTGATTACTAGAACTCGGATTTGTATCTGCCAAAAAAGTTTTTAAAAAATTATATGCAACAAATAGTAATCTTTAGTCTGGTGTAGAATTCACGTGACAATAAAATGACGATAGATTTGATACCTATCACATGTCATAAGAATCAATAGCTAAAAAGATGTATACAGTAATTGGGTTCAAATTACCTGCTGTATACAAATGTGAAAAGCAACGGGAAACCACCCTGAGAACCAGCAAAAATGTTTATAAACTTCGCTGCAAAACAATCCCAAGTAATGAGATTAAAAAAAAAACAATTAAGGATATCCAAGAGTTTTTACAAAATTCTTTAATGATTCCTTAGGAGCAAGTGAAAAAAAGTTTTGCCTTCAATTTGAAACAAGTATTAATGTTACTGAATAAATATTTTAATGAAATCTTCTGATATGTAGGTGGAGGAACCCGTTGCAGAAGAGGAACCAGAAGAAATAGTGGCTGAAGAGGAGGAAAAAAAAGAGGAAGAGGAAGTGGAAGATGATGACGACGATGAGGTGCAACTGGTGGAAGAGGACGATGACGTGGTTATGAAGACCGAACCGGTTGAGCAGATTCTCGTGGAGGATGCCGACACGGATGAGGAAACGGAAAGAGAGAGGGCAGCCAGAGACGCAGAGCCGAGGTTCACCGATTTTAGCAAGATCAAGATTAAACAGGAACCAATCGACCCCGGTAATCATTATTCTTATCTAATTTATTCCCAATGAAAAATTACTCTACAAATAACACACAATTCCAAATTTTAAATTCTCATCGTACTTTTAATAATGTCCATAAGCTTGTCTTCATCAAAAAAACTTTTATTTTACCCGCCCTACCTTCAGGTAACTTTCCGAGAAGTGTGCAAAAAAAAATTAAAATAAGGCAGCAGGCCTCACTTGGGATGATGTTAGGCATCAGGCATGCGATAGAGTCGGGTGGAGAAAGTTCCTTGAGGCCCTATGCACCACGGAGGTGTGACAGGACAAAAAGAAGAAGATATATAGTGTCGTTAATTATTGTCATTATTAAAAGTTAACGGTGTTATTTAGTATGTCTATATAAGATTGTGTTGCATAAAATGTTTAATTTCCCCATTAAATTTTACGGCCAATGTCTTTGTGCACATAACCTATGGAAATTAAAGGGAACGTTATCCCAGGCCCCATTTAATCTAACTTTTTTTTCACTCCCAATATCACAAAACATGGTACATTATCTAACTAACCATCACGCCATCTCCCCGAAGGGGTAGGTAGAAATAATGAATCGCCACAGCTCTTTCCTGACATACTTCTCTTGCTTCTACAATATTTATAAATTGTGTAATGCACGCATTCGTCGATTTCTCTAACTCCTCACATGGCCGACATTCAATACTTGATTTATTTGTTCATGCCACGTTTTCTTCTATTTCTAGTTCCGTTTACATCATTATAATATATAATATTTTTTTACCATTCTTTATTCATTCATTATTTCCATGTGTTCAAACAATCCTAATTATCTTTTCATTATTTTGTTCATTACACATTCATTCCCATTGCACAAACTTATATTTTAATTCGACACTATTATACACAGATTTCACACATTCATCTAAGATATCTCATTTCTACTGTGTTTATTCTACTTTTGTCCTTCTTTGGCACTTCCATACATAAGGGTCAGTACAAGAACACCATTGTGCACTGCCATTTAAACTTTTTTTGTTACTATTACTACTTCTTGGCGCTACATCTCGGTGTGGGACTTTGCCTCCTCTACATCAGTCCTTCACTGACTTCTGTCCCTGGCCTTTTCTCTCCATTTTTTTTGATAAATATTAAGATTTATTGCTTTGTTATCATATTGGTTTAATAATTTAATGCTGTCCTCAGATGATGAGCCTGTGATACTGGGAGCCGAGAAGGTGGTGACCGTCGCGGCAGACACGACGCACGCCGCCGTCGTGAGTTCCATTGACGGCAACGTGCAGCTCGCCCCCGCCGCTGCCTCCGTCCCCACCACGGCCCCCCGCATCCGCATCACCATCACCAGCACAAACACAACCGCCCCCGCAGCCGTACTCCCGCAGCCTTTACCCCCGGGCGAAGAGGAGGAAGAGACCACCCTCGTCGCAGCATCCTTCAAGGAAGCCCTCCGCCCGCCGGTGGTTCTGCAAGACTGTCCCCCCGCCCAGCGCGGGCGGGAACTCTCCGGCCTCTGTTCCATCATGTAGCGATACTCTCGTGATGATGTTAAATAAAATAAAAAGTCATCTCTAATTTATACGTGATCAAATACGCAATACAATGTTGTAGAGTTTGTAGATAGCTTTAAGTTTGTGCGACATAAAATGAACTTTACCCTAGTACTTAAGAAATCAGGATTGCGCTGTATAAATATGGTTGTCTGCATTTAATAAACCAACTGCAGAGAACATTTTAGATTTTAATGTTTATTTTTTTATTATATTCAACTAGACTTGTAATGGTTTACTAGCAAATGCTTTATTATTATTATTATAGTTACCTAAAGCCTGAGGAGTGATTAAACGGAGTTATATAACGAGGGGTGTACGTGTGTTGTCGTGTTTATTTTTTTATCCACAGCCGACATAAGATACACTTCTGTGCCATTGTGATTTGAGTTTAATTGCATTGATTGCAAATATATACGCTTATTATTTGATTGACATAGCTTTTCACTGGATTTTCTGATTTTTTTTTTTATCGATTGCACTTTTAATAAAATAAAATGTCAATCCAAACACATTTTAGATTTTGTAACACTTAGAAAGCATTCTTAATCGTATCAAACCGATATCACGGTTTTCCAAGATAAATCATGTGAAATCTATTAAATTGATCAGTTTTCAAGTGGTGAATAAATCGGTACTTATTTGGCAAAAGGTCCCAGATGCGTTTTTTTGTGAAATTGAGTTAAATATACCATTAGTTTTATTTTTGCACACTTTATGTTTTGACAAAGCGTTAGAGCTGTACTTTTTTATGAACAATTGCATTCAACCCCTATTTTTTTTAATATAAAAAAAAAACTAACTAACTATCCCGCCGTCTCTCCGAAGGGGTAGGCAGAAAGAATGGACTGCCACACTTTTCTTTCCTGGCATATTTCTCTCGCTTCCTCAACATTCATACATCGTGTCATACATTGAATTTGAAAGAAGGGTTGGGGCAGGCAACAAAGTGAATGGTGCACTTAAAGTTGTCATCGCAAACCAAAACAATGGTGTTCTTGTGCCGACCCTTATGTATGGAAGTGAAGCATGGAACTGGCAAAAGAAGGATGAAAGTAGAATAAATGCAGCAGAAATGAGATCTCTAAGACGAATGTGTGGCAAATCTGTATATGATAGAGTGACAAATGCAAGTATAAGAAGTGAATGTGGTGCGAATGAAAGTGTTATGAACAAAATAAGGAAAGGGTCATTAAGATGGTTTGGACACATGGAAAGAATGAGTGAAGACAGAATGGTAAATAAGGTATATGTAAACGGCGTGAACGGAGCTAGAAATGGAGGAAGGCCGAGGAAAACGTGGCACGATCAAATCAATCAAATATTGAATGTCGGTCACGTGAGGAGTCGGAGAAATCGACGTGCGTGCATGACAAAATGTATGAATGTAGAGGAAGCGAGAGAACCATGTCAGGACAGAACAGTGTGGCGTTCCATTCTTTCTGCCTACCCCTCCAGCGAGACGGCGTGATGGTTAGTTAGTGATATATCTTGTAGATAACGTTATGCTGCGTAAATTGACATTTGAAATAAACAATTTGGAATAATAAAAATTTTATAAATAATCAAAATAATGTAAAAATCTTATTTTTGCTCTCCTGTAAAATTCATAAAAAAAATCAGTTGGGACCTTTTGCCAAATAGGTACCGAAATAGTTTTTCCTACTCTATAAAGAAAAGGTCAAAATCATAAAAATGTTAATCATCACGACACTCAACGGTGACTGCGGTGCAGACACCTTAAAGAATTAAATTCTCTTGTAAAAAAAATCTTACATCACATAAAATATAAAACTTAACCTCAAAGAATCGCATAATGAAAGATTGTACATATTTTTTTAAAGTTATAGAGTGTGAATTGGTTTCTTTTTGAACACTTGAGCAATGAATTTCATACCCACACATCCTAGGAAATAACAGAGCGACCGAAAAGTAAGTATGCCAACAACTGCCTTAGTCACAATATGCAAATGCAGATGGCAAGGTGCACTGTCACGCTGTATACACAATGGTCCTGTGATTTTTGTGAATCTTCAGAAGAGTGCATATTGAGAACTTATTTTTATGTAATAGTGTCTAAATCTATTACCTAATTGTTATATAATTTTTGTTGTGTATATATGGATTTTGTTATGATGCAAATTGGGAATTTTCATTGCAATAATAAATTAATATAATAAGTGAATGATTGTTTTTTTTTAACCTTCTTATTTATATTCTGGTGGTATTGATGAGATCTTTAACGTGTACTGCATGGCCAAAAAATTACCTCACTGATGACTGAGAGGTGTACATAAAATTTACACTTTGAATCCAAGACTTGAGTGAAAATTCATATACATTAAAATAAATGAAATTTGGTGACGTTCGTGGTAAGAGCTCTGACTGCCATACCGAAGGTCCTGGGTCCGATTCCCAGTGACATCAGCGTGATTTTCACACTGTCTTTGGTCTAGTGTAGAATTCATGTGACAATAGAATGGCGATAGATTAGCTACCCATCACATGTCATGAGAATGAATATAATAGCTAAAAAACAAATTATATACAGTAATTGGGTTCAAACGACCTGTTGTATACATAAAAAAAATCTGAATCTTATTAGACTTTTGAGAAGTGTTATGTATATACATCTGCTGAAGTAATGGGTTTTGTATTGATTGGTCCACCTGAAGTATGGTGAGAGTAGAATGGAGCAAATAGAGAAGAAAAAAAAACGGTTTATTGCTTCATAATCAAAATTTAAAAAAGACAACATATAAGGCAAATTTTGTTTATGAATGAAACTGGAATCGATATTGCGAGTGGAATCAAGTCAGCATTGTACTCTCACCACAGCCTACAGGGGACAGTTGTGTGGCCACCGCGGGAAAGGGATGGTGTCCTTTATGTTGGGGATGTTGCAGAGCATTTGCAGGTATCTTTCGAACCCGAGACCAAAGCCCGCTGTGGGTGCGCCGCCGAAGGCCCGCAATTGCAGATACCAGTCCAGACCAGCAGGCACGCGGCTCCTCAGTGCAGACTCAGAGTTCTCACGAACGCTGCCTCCCACCAGCTCCCCCACTAGTGGCACGAGGAGGTCCATGGCAAGTGCCAATTCTGGCTGATTGGGGCAGTTGCGCGCGTAAAAAGGTTTGCTACTCATCGGGAAATGGGTCACAAAGGTGGGTCTCCCTATTAATTCTACTAGTCGGAGCTCCTGATCCTTGCTCAGGTCCCCCGCTGACTCGTCGCCCAGACGGGAGAGAGCCTCTTCTAGTGTAAGACTGGCGAAAGGTTTGTCCAGCCAATCCGGAGTGTCAAGACTGGCTCGCAGATGTGCAATGTCCTCCGCACATCCGTCCAGCAAGGCGCGCGTCACGTCCTTCAGCATAGTCTCTGTTAACTTTTTTAAAGGTTCTAAATCTTCAACAAAAGGAATCTCAGCTTCTAGCATGTAGAATTCTGATAAGTGCAATCGGGATTTTGAATTTTCCGCTCGGAAAGTAGGGCCGAACGTGTATACTCGACCGAGACCTTGTGCAGCAGCTTCGAGATGCAGTTGACCAGAAACTGTGAGGAAAGTTTCTGAGCCGAAGTAAGCCTCACGAGGCTGCTGCGTGGGACGTGCCGGAGCGATCTCTTTAATGGGTTCCACGCGAAATGTCTCCCCAGCGCCTTCGCAGTCATTTGAGGTGAGTATGGGTGTGTGTACGAGTATGAAGCTGTCCTGACCAAGGTGAGAGTGAAAGGCGCGTGTCGCCGCATCACGTACGCGCATGAGAGCTGCCGCTGAGTCCGTGCGCGCACGTAGGTGTGGATTCTGGCGCATGTCCTCGGGCGAGCAAGTGTGGCGCGCCAGCAGGGGCATACCGGCTTCAGGAGTACTGGGTGCACAAACGCGCACTGTGGAGGCGCGCAGCTCGGGCTGCCCGCGAGGCGTGAGGCCGAGCTGCCCCTCCACGTGCACAGCCGCGCCCCAACTCAAGTCTAGCGGTGCCAGCTCCCTGGGCAAGTACACTTGCATCTTCTCCAAACAGGATCCATCGTTCACGTCGAAAAATACGTTTTTCTTCTGAATGCGGAGCGCTTTCACCCAACCCTGTGAAATAATAAACCCGAATATTGAGATTGTATTTCACGCGTATTCAATTTGATTGAAAGATATTCACGCAACCTGGATTTGGGCAGAACCTTCTTCTTTTTTAGACTTGTAAATGTCAGATATTAGACATATTCTATGCGTAGACCTGGAAAATATAAGTGCACTTCGGTTAAATAATCTTCTCAGTATTCTAGGGGAAATCATTATACTAAATTCTGCCAGACTAGTAAAGCATAATAAATCTTAAATAAATTGAAAATGAAAAGATTAACACATTAATACTATGACAGATTAGCGAACTTATCAGAATCAGAATAGCCAACAAAATGGCTACACACGTATTTTTTCAGAATGACCAATTCTTGAAAACAAAAATTTAAACCAACCATTCGCTATCAGACACGTATGTTGTAAAGAAAACTCAATACATACCACATACACAAGTGAAAAGCGGACAAACGGAACATAGTTTACATTACAATAAAATAAATAGAATACATAATTCAAATGAAAACGAAATAGGGAGGTGGTCTAGGAAACAGAATGGCTCTTGATTTAAGCCTTGAGACTTGGGTGCAATCCTAAAAACGACCCAATTCTCTTTTCATAATAATGAGCTTTTATTTCTGATTGCATTGAAGATTTTATGAAAAATTAAAAGCTTTATTCATAATTTCGGTGCGAACCAAATCGATATAACGATTGAAAACAAACGAAAATTAAAGACAATATGTTTACAAATACGTATGTAAAAACAACTTATACGGGTGGTAGTTTATTAGAGAACTAGTATTTGATTCCAAAGCAATGAGTCCAAGTATTATATAATATTATTTCAAAAGAATGGATTTTTGTTTTATCAATAGAGATTACATGAACTTACTTATGCTACAGATGACATTTAAAAATATAAACAGGTGTTTCGATACTAATCAAATACTGAAAGGCGGGCACATTCAAAGTCGGAAAAATCGATGAACGTGCATGCTACGATGTATGAATGTGGAGGAATATAGATAGGTATTTCAGGACAGAACGGTATGGCGGTCTATCCTCTCTGCCTACCCCTCAGGAGAAACGGCGTAATAGTTAGTTAGTTAGTTAGTTTAGGAATGCGCGAATTCAGTTTCCTTTCTCTCACGACAGAAGATAATTTTATATTATTTAATAAGCAACCCAATTTAATTTAATGTCACAATTAAAAAAAAAAAAAATCTGGGGTTTAGGTTATATTCGTGTCTTTAGGTATGCTCTTTGACTGACTTTTCTGAGAACTTCGCAGGCTCCATCATCAGTGTAGTTGATAATTATCAATTATCTGGAAACATCCGTCGATGAAAATATCACAATACACGGATACTGATATAAAATCTATCATATTTTTATTTATCATTTTGAATGTATACAAATACTGGATTTTATCCATTGCGGGTAAATTATTTTTTTAATGATTAATTGTATTTCAATCGAGACGAAGATGTAAATTGTTTTCTGGGAACAGAATATGGTGGTCGATGCACTTACAGGACTTATGACCTGTCATTGGTTGGGTTAAGCGATCGCTTTATGTTAACAACATTCCCCTTTCCACCCTTCTTACGACCACCACGTCTGACAATTTTTTGGAAGATGTATATATGCTACATTGTTGAGGAACACTTCACATTTTTTAGTTCAATCTATACTAGCGCCATCCTTTAAGATTGGGTGTAAGTACTTCAAAAATACGCATCCAATTATTTTAACTTTAAGAACTCAAATACGCACCGAACAATTTACATTCTGAAATACGAATAGGGAATTTTTCATAAAAAAATATTATTATCATGTAACTATGTACCTACTTTCCGAAGTCTTTTTAGTGCTTACCCAATTAATTCAAAACTTTCATTTCCGTCATGTTGGTAATCAACGGTAATGAACGACAGTTTATTTTTATTTGTGTTGTTGGTCGCAGAAATCGTCCCAGCGAGAAACGTCATCGTGTCGATTAAAAAAATCTGTTTTATTTCTAGGATACCTTTGTGCTCAAAATCTAACAGAACATTTTCGTAACACTCATGCCAGTTATCTTTCTGTAGCACCTGTGAACACGCGTCGGAATGATAAAGTTATGTTTTACTTTTGCGTATCTGTGTTTACATGATTTGAAGAAAGTACGTGTTTAGTTTCGCGATCGTCTGTTTGTAAATATAAATAATGTCTGATTGCGTGGTGGAAGAGCAGGCCAAGTTGGAGCCAAGGAGTGATAACAATCTCCCTCCTTCGCCCACTCAAAAGGCTATGGGGCTTTTTTCGCGTTTACTCTCTTTCAGTCCACTCGGACCCAAAACAGAGAATCTTGTACAAAAGTCTCCCAAAGAAGAACAGCCGACGCAGGTTTACTACGGTGTTTACATTCCTTGCGAATCCAAAGTTGGGGAAGAAGAAGGTAAAATATTACATAAGATTTTCAGCATTTTAAATAGGATAATAGAAAGTAGTTTTATTCTTGTCAATTTAAATTTCGTTATCGTTTAAGATCCTTGAACGGATTTTTTCTTATCAAGCTTCCATGCTCCTGTAAACATCGACTGTTTATTTTTCTTTTATTAACCGATTGTGAGTGATATCTTAGTATCCTTGAATTAGGATTATTTAAAAAAAATACTTTGGAGACATTTTCTGCTCCGTCAGTTGCCAATAGAGCATTACACGTAATTTCATACACCAATTATTTATTCATTAACCTTCAATAGTTAAATTCTATTCCCATAAGTAGATAACCACTTAATTTTAAACTAACTCACTCACTTAATTACTGTTTGAAATCCATATACTATAAGATAACCAAAGATAAAAAATGACACTATTAATATTATATTATGGTGGTCATTTTGAAAGTGTTCCATTTTCAAAATAAGACCTAACTGGACAGAAATGTATATATTCTTGTTTCTTTGTTTTGTGTCTCATGGTTTGTCAAAAACCAGTATAACAAAAGATGCTTTAGAATGTGTTTTTGAAATTTGTATTCTTTCTTTACATTCTTCTTCTTTGCGATTACAATTCTGAGGATTAGTCTGCATCAATCCTCACTTGTTCCCTCCTCTTAGTCCTGTATTCAGACGTTTTTTCCGTCTATTTGTATTGCCACAAAGCATGTCTTTAATAACCTGGTCCATATAGGCGTCTCTTGGAGGACCTTTGCAGTTTTTGCCCTCAACCCTTCCCTCTGTGATGGTAATAAGCAGGCTCGGATGCCTGATGTTATGGCTTATCCGGTTTGCTTGTTGCTAGGCATATTTTACAGTATTTGACTCAATACTTCGCTGTTTGTATTATATCTATGGTATTTATTATATCTATGGCAAAAGATTTTTAAATGTTTCTTTTTCATATTTGGAATAAGAAGTTTAGAAAATGGTGATGCAACATGTGAGCACAATAGCTACCGGCAATATCTGTCTGCTGGCTGATAATTATTGACCCATTTCACCCCCAGAATTCAAAATATAAACATGATTTTCAATTGTTTTTACAAATAATAATTATCTATTATTCTTGAGCACTAATAGTAATTGATTAGTGATAAGACCTATGTCCTATATTTTTTAATTATTGTGATAATAGACTCTTAATATTATCAATACTTTCCTAGTTCATTAGCGTAACGAAAAATCAGATATTTTTTAATCTGTAGTAATAGATAATCTAGAAGAAAAAAAAAAACAATGGAAGAATTTGCAACTTTTTAATGCTGTGTTTGGACATTTAGATAATCCAGTGTTTTGACATCAATTTGAGTTTATATTTCTTGACATGTTTCAAAGGTTTTACACATTTATCATCAGGGGAACGATAACTTCTCGTTCTCCAATTGAAGAAAGTGTAAAACCTTCAAAACATGCCAAGAAAAATAAACACAAATGGAAAAAACTGTTTTAATTTATAAAAATTCGTCATTATGGATTTCCACAGTGTTAATGCCTTAACTTATAAAAAATATTTAATTGCTGAATATACAATATTTCACACTTAATAACTATGCATATACATGAATGTAAACAAAGTAATATTTGTATAAATTTGATAATGTCTTAGAAAGGCGAAACATGCCATTTCCACGAAATATCATAAAACTTATAATATGTTTTACATTGTTAAAAGAACAATCATTCTATTTTAACCACCCTACCTATTTGAACGTACGTGATACGTTCATTTTGACTGTACCATTATACGATATCCCGTATCACGTACAGGCTTGAGAAAAAGTAATGTACCTAAAATGTACAAAGTTTTAGGGATACGCGCGTGTGCCATCAAAACTTGAGCACAAGTCTTCATAAATATGATAGTTTTTCAAGGGGCAGGCGAAGTGTGTACCCGAGTATTTGGCGTTTCGTAATTAAAAAAAATAAAATTAGTATGTAATTAAATTTCATTAACCGTCGCGTTGCCATGTGGTCAATTGAGTTTCCACTGCCAATTTAAAGTTGATTTTCTTAAAACCTATGGACCCTAATATTATAAAAAAAATTGTAATCCTCCATTGAAGTGTTCTCAATATTTCGTAATAAAAAAAAAGCAAAAAATTACTTCCTTCATCCCAAAAAAAAATATTTTCTAAGACTGCCCTCACCTTCATTCGTGTTAAGGTAGAATTTGTTTTGCTAATATTTACAACTTTATCAAAAGTGACAAATACTTACTCGCTGTTTTGAACGTATTATAAATTATATCTTTGACCTTTTCAATAGGTACGTAATAATACCGACTGGATGAAAACGCAGCACGTAACTTAATAATATCAGAACTGTGAAAATATTAACACTTTACCAAAAGGGACAAATATTAATACGTACTCGTTGTCTTGAACGTACTATACATTTTGCCTAGGTGCCTTTATCCTCGCCCCGCCGGCCGCGGCGCGCAGACAAGTTTATACCCGATGTCCAGTCGCCCGTATGCTGTGACGCATTACATATCAGAAATCGCATGGTTCCAGAAAAAAATTAATAATGATATGTTTTTCAAATAATCCATGTATGTTATAGATATCGATCTATTCCTAATGAAATTCCCTACAAGATGACATAAATTAAATTTTGATTCATCTAGTCATATGCTTGATATTTAGATAAAGTTAGCGGTAAACTGAACTTACCACATGGGAGCGAGCGTTTTGTTTTGAACACGGTACGTTAAGGGTTAATAAAAAACCTGCTTGTTTTTTGCACGTTTCTAGGAAAATAACCCAAAGGTAGGGCGGTTAATGAATAAATACAGTTATTTCACTCTTGAAATTATTTGACTTGATTCATTTCAGAAATGTTATATTTATTGTCAATTATATTATTTTACTGATAATGAAATTATAATATCTTTACAACACGTCTAGTAAAATACATTAAAAACTCAAAAACAGTGTTTTTACAAGGAAAATTTTTGGATTTTCAGTGTAAACATATTTTTTTGCTACACAGTGCTAAATTCAATCGTTACCCTTGGTGCTGGTCTCCGAGTATCTGGTTAAAAATGTGTATTTTAAATTGATACGACCCAAAGGCTACAAGGTTAATTATTGTAATTAGCTATGAAAATTATTTTATCATGAATATAAAGGTCGATAAATATAAAATAAGTGTTAGAAATGTACACACGCAACATATGTACACAAATCATGAGCAGGCCAGTCGTGACAGGATTGAACTTGCGCATCACTTCTTACTTGGTTACCAATAACTCTGCGGCTATTGTTACACTATGTAATAGAAATATGTATGGAAGCGAAGCATGGAACTGGCAGAAAAAGGATGAGAGTAGAATAAATGCGGTAGAGATGAGGTCCCTAAGACGTATGTGTGGTAGAACTATATACGACAGAATCTCAAATGCTGATATAATAAAGGAATGTAGAGCGGATGAAGGTATTATGAACAAAATTATGAAAGGATCGCTGCGTTGGTTCGGACATATGGAGCGCATGGATGGAGAGAGAATGGTTAAGAAAGTATACTTTAATGATGTAAATGGAGTACAGAGTCGAGGCAGACCGAGGAAAAAATGGCATGTCCAAATTTTAAAGGTTGGTCATGTTAGAATTCGGAAGAATGACGTGCGTGTATGACTCGCTGTATGAATGTGGAGGAAGCTAGAGAGGTGTGCCAGGATAGAGTAGTGTGGCGGTCCATTCTCTCTGCCTACTTGTTGTTGTAATATAAATATATTGACTGAAGCAAAGATAGCAGTGCACAATGGAGTTCTAGTGCCGACCCTTATGTTGGAAGTGAAGCTTGGAGTTGGCAGAAGTAGGATGAAAGTAGGATAAATGCCGTATAAATGAGGTCACTAAGAAGAATGTGCCGAAAAACAATGTATGACAGAATATTTAATGATGAAGTAAGGAAGGAATGTAAGGCGGATGAATATCGTCGTTAACCGCCCTACCTTCGGGTTATTTTCTGAGAAACGTGCAAAAAAAGGCAGGTTTTTTATTAATGAAATTCAATTATATATCAATTTAATTTTTTTAAATTACGAAACATCAAATACTCGCCGCACACTTCGCCTGCCCCTTGTAAAACTATCATATTTATGAAGACTTGTACTCGAGTGTTGGCACACGCGCATATCCCTAACAGTTTGTACATTTAAGGTACATTACTTTTTCTCAAGCGCGTACGTGATACGGGATATCAGAGAATGGTACAGTCAAAGTGAATGTATCACGTACGTTCAAATACGTAGGGTGGTTAATCTAATTTCTCATTTTAATTCTTTATTATTGTTATTCTAGAAGCGAATGAGCTCCACGTGTACACAGATAGGCAGGAGGCGTTCAAGATTGCCAAGAAGTACAAGAAGGCCAGGTTCAAGGCACTGAGGAACAGGCAGGAGGCCGTGGCCTTTGCTCTGAGGGGAGCCGAACCCCCCATTGACAGGACAAGCCAGAATATCGGAGACAGTCACACCGTTTCCGATGGAAGTGAAGGTAAAATTATCTTTAAATAATTAAGAAGAGACCTCCATAATCAGTTTAATTATTTATTGTTTCTAATGCATTGATATTACATAATAATTAAATTTAATAATGTTTTTTAATAACTACTTCCATTTTTGTCTTTATTTCGACTGCAACCCGTTACGCCAGCCTAGCTGGCATCCACAGACTGTTCAGATGACTGTTCGATGCCGGCTAACCTGGTGAATCTGGTCACTGTCTGTAATGACAAATGTGAAAGTACGAGGCCTGTTCAAAAAGTATCCGACTTTTATTCATAAAAACAACATTTATTGAGATACAATTAAATGACTCTAATCCCCTTCAAAGTAGTCCCCTTGAGCTGCTATACACTTCTCCCAACGGTTCTGCCACTGCCGGAAGCAACGCTGGAAAGACTCTTTTGGTATGGCGCGCAGGTGGTCCGTCACAATGTTTGTGATGTCTTCCCTGGTCTGAAATCTGATCCCTTTCAAAGGCATTTTCAGCTGGGGAAAATGCCAGAAATTACAGGGAGCGATAGGGATCATTGATCGCAGTCTCCAGCATGTCCTGTGGGATCTCCACACGAAGTTGCTTCTGCTCAATTGTCGGCAACTTTTGCACAAAATTTTGCTGAGACCCATCAGCAAGTTCTCTGATTGTTATTCCACGATCCTGCATCACCAGGGTCCTTACTTGATCAATGACAACATCATTTTTGGATGTTGAGGGCCTACCGGATCGTACTTCACTCTCCAATGATGAGCGGCCATCTTTGAAGCGGTTATACCACTCTCTTATCTGTGTGGTGCCCATTGCTTCGTCCCTAAACTATTTTTTAATTTTGCAGATAGTTTCCACTTGAGAATCCACAAGCTTTAAACAAAATTTGATCCAGCAACGTTGTTCAACTTTTTCTCGTTAAAACTAAAATCCGACGACAATAGCGTACACATGCTCACTCTTCAACGGCGTGGTAGCGACTGAGTGGCGCTGTGGTCGTGAAAAAATTTGACCATGCGCATTAGGTATACCTACAAACGGTCATCTAAGCTCCGCCCTAAAAGCGTCATTTGTTTTGCCAATAAAAATTATGGTCAGATACATTTTGAACAGACCTCGTAGTTGTTAAAAACATCATATTATTTTATTATTATTTAAAATGAACTTCCATCAAGAGATTTCAGTAAAATCATTAGCATTGATATTAATTTAAAATCTTTAAAAGTCATTAACTTTATATACACTAACTTTGAAACTATTTAAAAACCATATGTTTCTAAGAAACACTTAATCTTTTTTATCTATCATAAGCACTGGCGGTACATCTATACAAGTCGAGAAGCCGGGCTTGCCTTAAAAAATCTATAGATTGTAATTATTATAATAAAACAATGTTTTTTGCGCGTTTGAGCCGTCTAAGCGAACAGTTCGAGACAATTTTTTTATCTCTTTATAGCTCGAATATGCAAATGGCTATGCGTTTGATTTTAGTTATGTAATGAAACACGTCATTTCCATAAAATATAATAAAACTTCTAGAAATCTGACGTCTTCATTTGTATTAAAGTAATTTTGTGTATGCACTCATTCAACATCCGAAATAACATAATATTTTGAAACAAAATCAAGACATTTCTTGTTTATTTACTTTCTCTTTGTGTTGTGAATTCATATTTGAATAATATTGACACACTTTGTATCAACACAATACTTTATTTATTTTTAAACATACATGAGTGAATGGCAGACTTCCTTCAAATGTGCAATTTTTTAAACAATGATAATACAAAAAATAAATACAGAAGAACTCCAATTATCTGAATCAATTGGGACCGGACCCCATTCGGATATTCAAATATTCGGATAATTGGATTGTTTCTGAAAAAAGGGTCTATTTTAATTAATTACTGTATTTATGTTGAAAACGGGAGAAAAAATGTATTTTTAAAGAAAAATAACTATTAATTAATTAAATGAAAGGGCAACAATTTTACATGTTAAGCGTAGTTACAAGTGTATATCTTCAGCCCTAACTTCTGAACATCCAGAAATTTTCAAAATAATGTTTCTGATTTCCTCAAGTGACACGTCATCCTCAACTTCTCCTGTCTCTTCCCTTTCCTTTTCTTGAGCTTCTATGCCTTTCAACATGTTCCACGCATGTCTTAATGTGACTGCCTTATCCAAGCTCCGGATTCGGATAATCAGCGATTCAGATAGTCGGAGTTTGGATAATTGGAATTCTACTCTACTAAATAAAGTGGATTGTGTTAGTCTGAAGATAGGGGTGATTGTTACTTGATTATGATTGCAGTGATAATGAAACTTCAAGCTTAATTTCCCTTTTAAATATCGGTCACGTTAGAGTCATAGATATCAAATGGGCATGTATGACATGATGTCTGAATGTTGCGGAAGCGAGAGAAGTATATAAGGAATGAAAAGTGGTGGTCCATTTTTTTGCCTACATTAATTACATTAATTATATAGGTCTGCAACTTTTGGTGTTCTTGTACCGACCCTTGTGTATGAAAGTGAAGCATGGAAATGACAACCTTCGTGGCAGAGTGGTAAGAGCTCTGACTTCCATACCGAAGGTCCCAGGTTCGATTCCCGGCGATGGCAGTGTAATTGTCACACTGTCTTTGGTCTGGTGTAGAATTTTAGTGATAATAAAATGGCCATAGATTGGCTACTTATCACATGTCATGTGCATCATTAATACAATAGCCAAAAATAATGTGTATACAGTAATTGGGTTCAAGCGATCTGTTGTATACAAGAAAAAAAAAGTAAGATGAAAGTAGAATAAATTCAGTAGAAATGAGATCTCTCAGACAAAATTATTGTAAATCTGTATAAGATGGAGTATTTAATGCAAATATGCTAAGTGAATGCAGTGTGTATGAAAGTGCTATGGATAAAATAATTAAAGGGTTATCAAATGGTTTGAGCACATGGAAGGAATGAATGTGAAATGTCGGTCATGTGGGAAATTTTGAGAAATCGACGTGCGTGAATGATACAATATGTTAATGTTGAGGAACTATAAGAAGTATATCAGAAAAAGTGTGATTATCTGTTCTTTCTATCTACCGCTTCGGAGAGTTAAATGGGAAATAATGACATTTTGATGTTATCTGTTGACCATAAAACATTAAGCAAGTAAGCAAGCGTTATGTGCATTTTGTAAGAGATGCCCTATTCTGTTTTTAGGTTCTCAGCCCTCCGTGTCCCAGTTTGCGGGAGGAGAGAAACCATCTCAGTTCAAAGGGCCCAAGTTCCAGGAGATGATACAGTTCCGGAAGGTGATAGAGTCCGGTGATATAGACACCGTCAAGACCATGGTCTGGGAGAATCCCCGATACCTCGTCAGTAGCGGGGACACCCCCTCCATTCTTCAGGTAAATATAAATAACTGCTATGATTAATAACTATACGCATAGCAAATAAGACCTGTTTATTTTTTCTTGAACAATGGTGTAAAAACACATATAAAATAATTAATACGAATGAAAATGTGTTTTCTACAAGTTTTATTATTATATATTTTATGGCAATGACATGTTTCGCCTTTTTAGAATGGTTATGTAATGCGAATGTTAAGGTGTTATGTGTGGTCTGTTCTGTTATATGGGTGTGAGACACGGACATTAAAAGTAAATACAATGAACCGGTTAGAGGAATTTGAAATGTGACTTCACCGAAGAATGTTCAGGATCCCATGGACATACAGAGTGACAAACACAGAAGTCCTGAATCGTGCAGAAGTAAATAGAGAGCTGCTGACATTGATCAAAGTCCGCAAGATTTCATATCTGGGTCACGTTCTACGAGGAGAACAATATCGCCTGCTGCATCTAACTTTGAAGGGAAAAATAGAGGGCCGCAGGGGGGCAGGGAGAAGGCAGATCTCTTGGCTGCGCAATGTGAGGGAATGAACGGGATTCGTAACTGTGGAAGAGCTATTCCGGACAGTGCAGGATAGGGAAGAGTTTACCAGAGTGATCGCCAACGCCGGGGGGACCTGAGAGGGCACTTTAAGAAGAAGAAGAAGATGTAATGCGAAACATGTGATTTCCATAAAATAAAACAGAAGCTTTCATTTGTATTAATTAATATCAAATGTCTTTTTTGACATTTAATGATGCCTTAACAATGTGATACATGTCATTCCCATAAAATATAATAAAACTTATATGATGCGCCCTTGAGATGATTACATCACAAAAATTGCGCTTTAAATGTTATCTTACTATTATTATTATTATTCTAGAAAACGGTCATTTTCATTTATATTAATTAAACAATACTTGATAAACATTAAATCTTCTTTATTGTTTCTTGAACAATGATGTAAAACTCCATATTAAATCATTTATATGAATGAAAACTTCAGTCTTCTAGGAGTTTTATTATAATATATTTTAGATGGAATGATATGTTTTGCCCTATACATTTGATAATGCCTTACAATGGTAAAACATGTCGTTCCATCTAAAATATAATGAAACTCCTAGAAGACAGACATTTTCATTATTATACCTAACTATCACGCCGTCTCTCCGAATGGGTATGCAGTAAGAATGGACTGGCACACTTTTCTTTCCTGACATATTTCTCTCGCTTCCTCAACATTCATACATCGGGTCGTGTCGATTTCTTTGACTCCTCACGTGGCCGACATTCAATATTTGATTTATTTGATCGTGCCACGTTTTCCTCGGTCTCCTTCTATTTCTAGTTCCAATTATAACGTTTACATATACTTTTTTTACCATTCTTCCTTCATTCATTCTTTCCATGTGTCCAAAGCATCTTAATGATCCTTTCATTATTTTGTTCATAACACCATCATTCGCACCGCATTCACTTCTTATATTTTCATTCGACACTATCATACACAGAGAATCCACAAATTTGTCTAAGAGATCTCATTAATATTATTTATTAAATCTTCTAATCTTTATAAAAAATAAACACAAATATAATCAAATCACATGAATTCTACATAAAGATCTCACGTATTTATGTGAATCGGTTACAGACCCCAATACTAAATGTAACATACACACAGCACATGCAATCATTCTAATGAGTGTACTTTCTATTTCTTCTATATACTGCAATAGAGACGAGCACAGTTCATTTGCATTCATAAATTCACTCTGCGCTCACATTCTTTAACCAATTACCTAATTAATTCAATTAATTTATTATCATACGTCTAAGTCTGTTAAATAATTTTACAATTTAAATCAAATCAGATCATGAAATTTAATTGTATCTCAATAGAGACGGAGACGCAAACTGGAAACTGAATATGGTTGATCAAGTTGTTTACAGGACTTATGACCTGTCATTGGTTGGGTTAAGCGCATGCTTTATGTAATTACAACATTCCCCATTCCACCTATTTCTTTATGACCATGTAAGACAAATTTTTGGAGGTTGTATAAATGTTACAAATCTATGCTTAACTTCACATGTCAGTTTCGATACGCCATCTATGTAGATTTGATTACAAATGTTAATCTTTTTAAGATTAATCTATATAATCCACACACTAACGCCATCTATGGAGATTAATTTTTAGCATTTAGCAGAACTACTTTATTAACACAATGTGAAGGCTATCGCCATTAGCGCATTGTTAGAAGCCGCCTGGAGATGTCACTCCTATCTATATGCCAAAGAATTGACCAGAATGATTACAATATTTTTTGTGAATGTATACTTATACTTGTATACGAATACTGGATTTCACCCATGGGTGAAATCAAGTGTCCGTATACAAGTATAAGTATACATTCACAAAAAATATTCAAATCAGATCAGTTTATTTACTCAAAATAAATTACAAACAGCATAAATGTTTCAGGCATCTATTGAGTACAGGTAAAATATTGTGTACATAACAACATAATACCAGGAATGCATTAGAGATGGTTCGACATTAGGAAGACAAGATACTAGAAGATATATAAATATGTACATGTTTAGTTGAAAAGAAATTTATTGAACATACGGAACACTCATGAATAATAATAAAGATGGCAGTCCATAATGGTGTTCTTGTGCCGACCCTTATGAATGGAAGTGAAGCAATGTATCTGGCAAAAGAAGGATGAAAGTAGAATAAATGCAGTAGAAATGAGATCTTATGACAGTGTCAAAAGCAAATATAAGAAGTGAATGCGATGCGAATGAAAGAGTTTCGAACAAAATAATGAAAGGGTCATTAATATGGTTTGGACACATGAAAACACACACGTGGACTGCCATTCTGTTTCTCCAACTACTCACATGGCCGACATTCAATATATTTGATTTATTTGATCGTGCCTTGTTTTCCACGGTCTTCCTCTATTTCTAGTTCCATTTACATCGTTAACATATACTTTTTTACCATTCGTTCTTCATTCATTCTATCCATGTGTCCAAACCATCTTAATGATACTTTCATTATTTTGTTCATAACACTTTCATTCATACTAAAGAATAAAACATTAATAATTGTTTTTTTCTTCTGCTTCTTGTAATCTGTCTTATATAATGTTAATTAGTTTATATGGTTCTCCCGAAGATGAAGGTATAATACCTTGAAACGTGTCGAGCAAATGAAATAGTGTGATGGTTTTTAGTCATGGTCTTGTCATAATTCCAGGAAGGGTCTCGCTACAATGCGTTGCATGTCGCTGCCAAGACGAAGAATGCGCCCATGTGCGATTTTCTTCTGTCCACGATCAGCGACCCGCACTTTATACAGCTGCTGTTTGGAGACGACAACATAGAGAGCTCCAAGGTAAGAACATTTATCTCACTAACTAACTAACCATCACGCCGTCTCTCCGAAGAAGTAGGCAGAAAAAATGGACTGCCACACTTTTACTGATGCGGTATCTTCTCTTTTCGCCACCGCGGGAGACGAGGTGTGATGCTTTGCGAACCTCATCAATAGACATCTCCCGCGCACACTTTGATCATCCAACGTCCACAAAATAAAACTAATAAAAATAATATAAAATAAAATAACATAACACGTAATGTTCTTTTTGATGGTGCACATGTTGTCAGCTGGGCGATCCGGACTTTTGTGTTTATTTAATTTTTATATTCCACGTATCCACCGTTCTTTTAATTAACTGTAATTTGGCACTTAAAACAATCTTACTCAAGCAAGAACTTCAAAATGTTATCAAAGAAATGATTCAAATTGACATTGGAAATAAAAATGTTAATATTTGTGTTCAAAATCTAGAATCTCCGAAAGT
Source organism: Lepidostoma basale (assembly GCA_022606425.2). Taxonomy (NCBI): domain Eukaryota; kingdom Metazoa; phylum Arthropoda; class Insecta; order Trichoptera; family Lepidostomatidae; genus Lepidostoma; species Lepidostoma basale. The sequence goes on from JAHDVF020001482.1 coordinate 392,564, forward strand.
TATCACCGATTGCTTAGAAGATTTTGACATGCATTGGAATACGCATATGTTTTTACTTTGTATATCGTCTTCTTGGGAGTTCTTCGGGTATTCTTCCCCCGCATGTTAGATATTTCCTTCTTGAATGTTGAGGTTGGATATTGTTGGATGGTGAGGGGGGGTTTCTTGGGATATGTGGTGGGTTGTGTCCGACATTTGGACCTGACTACCCAGATAGGGAGGAGTGTGGAAGGGTCGGGGGGTGCCCTTGAACAGTGGCTGAAGTCTTAGGTGGAGACCGAGAGACGGTGACCAGGCCTTGGGTGGGGTCTGGGTACATAACCGAGTGGGACAAGAGTGGTCTTGGGTGTAAGCCGATAGTCTTGGATGGGATATTGAATCACCATATGGGACCATTTTCCTTTTAACCACCCAACTATCAGGTAACTTTCCGAAAATCATGCAAATAAAATCACGTAAAATTACGAAATGTCAAAAACTCGACCGCACACTTCACCTGCCCCTTGTAAAACTATCATACTTGTGAAGACTTGTACTCAAGTGTTGTTGGCACACATGCGTATCTATAACGGTTTGTACATTTTAAGTACATTACTTTTTCTCAAGCGCGTACGTGATAGTGCAGGGATAGCGCAGAATGGTACACTCAAAGTGTGCGTATCACGTACGTTCATATGCATAGGACGGTTAGTCAGATTGAGCCACAGCAATGCGTGGTTGGGTACAGCTAGTTAAAAATATGGAACCTGTCATCTCATTCTTAGAATATAAATTGCATCAGACCCATTGTCTGGATTACTCATTAATGTTGACTTTTTTTTGGTAAACAAACAGGTGGAATGAACTCGTTACAATGAATTGTACTGTTTACTAAGTGACATTTCTAAGTATTTAATTCTGTTTCTTTGTGACTTAACATCTCTCTTATATTAGTGTAAATTTGTACATTTCATAGCTTAAAATAGGTTTTTATTCTTATTTTGTAATTAACTAACCAATACGCCATCTTACCGAATGGGTAGGCAGAAAGTATGGACTGCCACACTCATCTTTCCTGAGATACTTCTCTTGCTTTCTCAACATTTATACATTGTGTCATGCAAGCACGTCGATTTCCCGGATTCTTCATTTTGATTAATTTGTTCCATTTACATAATATTCTTTTTTATCTACGCTCATTCGTGTCCAAACCATCTTAACCCCTATAGTGCGGCTGGCTACATTTGCATTCCAAAAAAATTGGTTTCGCACTGTGGCAGACTTCATTTGCAGCTCATATTTGAATGTATTTGATATAACTTTTTATTATAATACTTTCCCTACTACTAATATTATGATGAACTGGGATTCAAGCCACCCGCACAATGGGGGTTAATGACCCTTTCATTATTTTTTTTATAACACTTTCATTCACACTGCATTCACTTTGTTTATTTGTATTTTACATTCTACCGTGTACAGATTTACCACACATTAAAAAAATCTGCAAATAAAACAATCTGTGCTGTCTTTGACGAAGGACAACTGAGTTATGTATATGGCCGCCAATCAGCTGAAAGAAGTGAACTCCCAAGTGGATATTCCTCCTTCTCTCCAATGATTGGTAGCTTAGCAGCTTAGCATACCTAGTAAAAATTCAGTTGGAAAAAGCCACGGGTAATAACCTCGCTCCCTGAGGTAAAGAAAGCGCAAAAAATAATTCTGCACTCGCTCCACCATCAGAGAATATCGGATCCCATGCGGTGACCAAATAATGGAACTATTTCCAGCCGACTTCTTACAAGGGAATTATACAATACCCGAAGTACCCGAGTGTTCGAAAATATCTTGGCATTCGTAAAAAACAAATCCAAGCATTTTAATGGAACTATTACATAGAGCAATTCATCTTCATTTTCATACATAAGGGTGTGTACAATAACACTATTGTGCACTGCCATCTTAGATTTTTTGGATAGGCTTATGTTTGCGATGACAACATTAAGCGCACCAATCACTTTGTTGCCTGCCCCAACCATTTGCAAAACATACTTTCAATATATACAAATTTATCATAATGTAATAATGTTTATTTTAATAAATGATTGTATTTCAGACGAGAGCATCCGTGTTGCTGGACCTCTACCTGAACATGCCAGACAAGGCCATGAACGAGACTCCGCTGCATTTCGCTGTTAAATTTGGGGCCAAGGAGATTGTGGACCTGCTTGTCTCCTACCCCCAGTGCAGTATGCAGGTGATGAACAAGTTTGGGGACCAGCCAAAGGATGTGAGTGGAAAAATCATTAATCTATTTGGGACAATAAGCATATGCTAGTAGAAAGCAAAGTTAAGATTTATAAAACATACAACATGACTTACGGAATCGAAACATCGCAACCTATCGTGGGTAGAACCCTCAGAGGTATTATACCCAATGATGAGATTCTCAGTTTCTGCAAAACTGATGACATAGTGAGATGGAGTACACAGAGAAGACGATTCTGGAGGGACACTATGAAATGTCAAACTGGTTAAATATGAGAAAAGAAGTTGTTTATGATCTGTCAAATTGTTACGTTAATTGGTTAATTATTTTTGTTTTAGTTTCGTATAAAACACTTAATTTTTAGTGTGGTTGTAATAAACCGTTTGGTTGCCGGCACTTTTGGGATTACCATGCCAAAATGGCCGCGATTTTAGAGAAAGTAATTCAAAAGTAAAATGTATTATATCATTTATAAACAGTCTGTAAAATGAATCTTTTAATTTATCAAAATTAAAACAAATCTATTTTATATTTTGTCGACTCCTTTGATATAGGTTCATGTTCTGGGCCGAGAGCGACACAAAAACTTACTACTGTAGTTTCGTATGCACAGTATAAAAAAGTGCACAGTCACCGGTCACCATTCTTACGACCACCGTCAAATTTGTATGCCCTGCCATTAATTTAACTTTATCTCGGCTCGCAAAAAATATTCCCAGCCTAGTCCAGACACTACGAGTAATGCATAATAAATGTGTGTGATCTAAACAAAACTGATAAACATAAGACCCTTAGTGGCTAGCTGACCAGTGTTCTTTTTTACGTCGTGCCCATTAACTACAAAAGAACACCACTTTTCTTTTACATTTAATAAAATCTTTTAATTCTAAATATGTTTTTTTTTTTTACTAAAAATATATACAAATGTATCACTGACTCGCTCCCTCACCTCTGTCTAAAATATATATGATTGTTTTATAACTCATGGTTTCGATCCATCGGATTCGGCACTTCTTACTGGTGTAGTGAAAGCCGATATATCGGATTTCGGCAATTAAAGGAATAAATATAATTTCAAACACTTGTTTTTACATCACTTTATATATATTTTTTTTTTATAACCAACCAGTTACGTTCCCACCTGAGCTTCTTCAGGGTTGGTTCTAAAAAATAAAGTGTTTTAAATTATATTTTTATTATACAACATTTTGAATGTATACTAATACTTGTAGACGAATACTGGATTTTATTTACCCATTGCGAGTTATCAATTCAAGGATTCATTTTATCTCAATAGAGACGAAGATGCAAACATTGTATATGTTACTCTAATTTCTGTCCGCTTCTGCGATATTAGTGCTTAGTAATAAAAAGTATGTTTTATTTGTAGATTATCTGCCAGAGAATGAATCCCTCTAGTCCTGGACTGGTGGCGGAGATCAGCTCCATGCTCCGGGAGAGGTTCTATGTCCCAGTGCTGCACAGCGAGGACATCACCAGACAGCCCATCATTGGGGAGCCGTTCTCACCGGCCAGCCCACCTGTATGCCTTATCCCACATTTTTAAATTTATTTATTTATTATGCCAAGTAGCATTCTACATTATTACAAATCAATGTAAAGGGTATTGCTGTTATATTGGTTCTCATGACATGTGATAGGTAGTTAATCTATCGCCATTATTGTCACGTGAATTATTCACCAGACTTATTGTGATTTGTCTGTCTTTGGTCCGGGATTGCCGGGATTGAACCCAGGACCTTCAGTGTGCCAGTCATAGCTGTTGCCACTGCCACGAAGGTCATTTTTTGCTAATTTGTAATAATTTAAACAATGAATTTAGCAGTAATGATAAAATACTGAATAGTTAGGTATGCAATCAGTTATTTTATCAAATTAACATGGTATATTTTTTGAATAAATATAACTGCACTTAATTTTAGATAATGAAGATTTTTTTATGAATTAAAACACCGTTTTTTTTAGCTTATTTTTCTCGGCATGTTTCGAAGACTTTTTTATTTTAAAAAGACTAACATCAAGGATTTATATCAATGATATTAGAATTTTTATTTACAATCTTCAATGTGAGCAGAAAATAGCTCATTATTATGAAGAAGGAATCTGGTCGTGTCCAGGCTTGAACCCATGTCCCCTGGATCAGAAGCCAAGTGTTTTATCCCCTAGACCATGACCCGACTTTACACCTTCATCATTGGGAGAATGATATAAACTGTTTATATCATTCTCCCGATGACAAAGGTGTAAAAGCAAAAAAAACCCAAAAAAAAAGTGTTTTAATTCATTTGAAAAAATCGTAACTGTGCTTAGTATTTCTACAACACTTTTCACAGACATTCGGGGCTTTTTACATTTGAAAAAGGTTGTGTTATAACCTAAACATATCCGTGAAAAGTGTAATAAAGTGTTGTTGCAAAATACATAAGTGCAGTTATTATTTATTCAAATGTGAATCCACAATACGGTGATATTTTTTTCTTCAGACTTTAAACAAGGACCCCATAAGTCCCCGCCTGGAGATCCGGGCGTTTGCGGGTCCCATGGAACGCGAGGAGGCCGAGAGCTTCCGGAAGAAGTGGAAGACACCGCCGCGGTCCTGCCGCAGGGAACTGGCAGCCGCCCGTTTTCGATTGCAAGACTTGCACAAGGGGTTAGAGACCGTCGGGAGGTACGGACACAATATTTGTATTATACAATAACAACAAACCATCACGCCGTTTCCCAGAGGGGTAGGCAGAGAGATTGAATGCCACACTGCTTGATCCTGACACCTCTCTAGATTCTTCCACATTCATACAGTAAGTCATGTTTGCGGATCGATTCTTCCGATTTCTAACATGGCCGACCTATAATTATTTTTAAAGATTAAAGATTTAAATCAATGATTTTAGAATTTATTTTACAATCTTCAATATGAGCAGAAAATAGCTCATTATTAGAAAAAGAAGGAATCTGGTCGTGTCCAGGCTCGAACCCAAGTCTCCTGGATCAGGAGCCAAACGTTCTATACCCTAGACCACCACCTGATCTGCCAACTTTTCCTCGGTCTCCTACGACTCCGTACTCCATTCACACTGTTAACGTATACTTTCTTAACCATTCTCTCTTCATCCATGCATTCCATGTGACCAACCAACGCAGTGGTGATCCTTTCATAATTTTGTTCATAATACTTTTTTCCGTTCTACATTCCCTCCTAATACCAGCATTTGAAACTCTGTCGTACGTCGTTTTACCGCACGTACGTCTAAGGGATCTCATCTCTACCGCATTTATTCTGCTCTCATTCTTCTGCAAGTTCCATGCTTCATTTCCATACATCAGGGTTGGTACTAAAACTACATTGTGAACAGCCATTTTTGATTTTATTGATATATTTTTGTTTCCAATAACAGTTTTTAAAGCACCATGCACTCTGTTAATTGAATTAAAAATAATTACATTTGTAATTATTAATTAATCTCGATTATCGTTTCTTTGAATTGTTAATTAATACGCATTATATCTATATTTTGCTTATTTTTCAGAAATCTCGCCCAGAAAATGAATGTTGGATGGAGAGAGTATTGGCCTTTCCTCGATACATTCACCGATCTCACCTCGGACGAAGGTCTCGGCCTGTTAGATGACTATTTAAAGAGCAAATATGTCTCCAAGTGGAACACCTCCACCAATTCTGTCATTGTTTCCGACAGTTTTTCATACTCTCCCAAATCTCAAACTGAAGAAAAACCTCCGCAGAATGTTACCTTTAGTCCTAAAAAATGCCCGAGCGACGTAGTGAGTCCCATAACCGATCTCTGTATGGCTTTAAAGTCGTGCAATTTAAGCGAAAACATTAATAAATACAAATCTAATTGCGCGAGAATCCGAACTATTTCAGATTCTAAAGTGCAGCAACAAATAGTTGAAGACGAACCCGTCACTAATTTATTCATGAATCCCGGCTTAAATCCTTATCTGTACGTGGAAAAGTCGTGCTTAGTATTCGCCAAGAGAATAACCCTCGGATTGGCGCACTCTCTCGCGACGGAAGCAGAAATGGTCGTCGAATGTTTGAAGTCTGAAACGAAGCATCTGCAACAAACGGTCGCCAGCTTCATGGATGATGCGCGGTTTCACACCGTTGATTTTCATCTCATTCATTCGAGGGTCGCGCAGCTGATAGCACAAAGGTTAAGGGCCGATCTGAAATACAACGACGATTTAGATTCTTTAAAGACGACTTTGAAAGACATCGTGCATTCGAATAATAGGAATTCTGATCTGTTTTCTTCCGACGAGGACGAAATTATTATAACTTATCGCTCTAGTCCCAAGGAAGTTAAAATAGTTAAAAAACACCGAGAGAGCAATGCGCAGGTCTGCTGTGTCGCCGGTAGTATTTTGAAGTGGATGTCTGACAATCGGATCCAGGGCCCCATTAAGACTTGCAACACCGAAGACGAGTGTATAAACGTGTGGTCAGACCTATACAAGTGCCACTGCACTTGGCAGACGGAGTTCTTTAGGAATCACCGTAAGAATGCTTCCTTTAAAAGAAACCATATCAAGTCGAGAGACGGGTCCGAGTTCTCTACAAGTCCTAAAGGAGTAGATTTTGTATCCAGAAAATTGATATTTGATAATGGTGAGTCAATTGATATTTTGTGTTTTTGTTTTATTGTAATATTGTAAAAAGAATCATGTTTTTGTTCCATACTCAAAATATAACTGTTAAAGTAAAAATTAAATATCTGATTCAAAAATATTTATTTTTTATATGATTTTTTTTTGTATTGTAAATATTAGTTAGTTTTGTAGAAATTAATAACAAAATTACAAAAATTGTATTTACACTCACAAATTAATTTATTGTTTCTTGAACAATGTGTATGATAGAGTGTCAAATGAAAATATAAGAAGTGTATCCGGTGCGAATGATGGTGTTTTGAACAAAATAATGAAAGGATCATTAATATGGTTTGGACACATGGAAAGAATGGTAAAAAAATTATATGTTAACGATGTAAATGTAAATCAAATATTGAATTTCAGCTACGCGAGGAGTCAGAGAAATCGACGCGTGTGCATGACACGATGTATGAATGTTGAGGAAGCGAGAGAAATATGCCAGGAAAGAAAAGTGTGGCAGTCCATTCTTTCTGCCTACCCCTTCGGCGAGACGGCGTGATTGATAGTTTGAACAATGATGTAACCCCATATTAAATAATTAATATGAATGAAAATGTTTTATTATATTTGATGGGAACGCAATTGATAATGCCTTTTAACCCTCCCTTTCCTATGATGGGTATCTTCTACACGTTGCTTCTAAAAACCATCAATATCTCTATAAATATAATAAATACAAGGTTAAGATTTTAGGTATTCCTTCATAATATATTTACGCATTGATTTAAAAAATAATATTAATAATAATCAGAATTTATCGGGTACATCGGAGGTATTTTGTGAAATTCGCAAACAAAGTCGCATATAAACAGCGCCACACTATATTCGCATCTCACTCTTGCATATGTTCTAGCTCAATGTTCGCACTCTCGCCGTTCCGCCGCGCCGGCAGTCGCTTTCGGGCTTGCAACCAGAGCGGGTTTATGTCCGTTCCGTGAGCGTTGCCAGATGTTTTTTTTTAATGTTTTTAGCAATTAAATCTCAATTATTATAATTTTTGACTTCAATTATAATTATATAAGGGGATTAGCTATGAATGTTCCTATTTTTCCGATTAAAAATCGCTAATTTTTTAACGCGTACTGACTACCCTACACCGGAACGCACGTTTTTATTTTAGCACCGTTTTATTAAAGCAATAATTCGCATAAACTATAATAAAGCTTTCAGAAAATAGACTTTTTCATTTGTATTAATCACAAAGTATTTTTTTTTTAAAATATATAATAATACATTATCAAAAAGTTAAATTTATTTGAATGTTACTCAATTTCTTCATTATTAATTCTATTTTAAATTGTTTTTTTAGAAAACGAAAGAGAAGAAGAAAACAAAAGTGATAAAAACCACAATGTGCCCTCCCAAAATGGTGTGCTGTCGTCTAGTCCAAGTAGAAATGCTGTCCCACTGAACGCCGATTACAGTCCCGAGGACGTGAACCGGATGAGGAAGGAGAATCCAGAACTGTTCTCCTCCGACGAAGAGTACAAATCGGAAGACGAGGTTTTCCTGACTCCGGACACCAGTTCGAGTCCTGCCTTCCTGAGCGATGACTCTGATTACGAAGATGCGGATGATGGATCCAAGTTCGTTCAGGATAACTTTCCTCTGGATGTTTATATATATGGGTATGTATATTTTTAATGATATGGGTATGTATATTTTTAATACAGTAATTTTTTAGCCAATGTCATACACAAGTTGAAATATGCATATGAGTTATGGAAAGATAAATTCTTGGCAAAAGTCTGAGGTACAAAATACAGAATACTGAAATCAGACGTCGGACAAAGGTTTTCAATGTGATGGACATGTCGCCAGGCAGGGAATGGATAGATGAACAATCACAGTTTTGACGTTGAGACCATGGGAAGGAAAAAGAGGCATTGGTCGACTCCAGAAAGGATGGGCTGATGACATAATTACAGTTAGGGGAAGAAGATGGATAAGTATGGTGCAGGATAGAAGAAAATGGACACTGAAGAGGCCTACATCCAGCAGTACAGAGATAGCTGGGGAGAAGAAGATTTTTTTAACTCCAAAATAAACTGAAAGGTGGCGCATTTCACTTGTAAGAGAAAAAGTCGAATAGAGGAAAATCTTGTGTCAATTTCATACGAGTCTTCAGCGATGGTATTCCGATTTTTACATTGTGAATTTTAGTATGACCAGGTGCAAATTCCATACATCACTTGTGGGCACACTTGTATTAATTGGGAATGATTTACAATTGGCTTAATGCCTTTTGCATTCAAATCTGCAAGTACTTCACGTTTGGTGGTAGCTCCTTCACAAATGGCTGCCAAGCGGAAGATTGAGCATCGCAACGAGGTGGCAATTATGTAGAAAAATAGATAAATATTCGAGGTTTAAAATGATTAAATATATTTGAAAATAGGAGGCCTTATCTTTGGGACTAACAAATCATATCCAAGAAAGGAGGAAATTATGGAATTTTGTTAATTTTACAAATAAAGTTTTAATTAAATATAATTTTACAAATAAAGTTTTAATTAAATATAATTTTACAAATAAAGTTTTAATTAAATATAATTTTACAAATAAAGTTTTAATTAAAATATGAACAGCAGTCATTTGAACTTGAGAATATGCATATTATGAAAGGTATTCATTTTGGTGTGTATTTCTTAAATATATAATCATTCTTCAATTTCGACAGCTGACAATGATATCGTTCCCAAAAACTTCACAAAGCTTCTTTGTGTTTATCTTGACCTAAAATCCCAAATTAATAACACGGTCAGCACTAGTTTCTTCCACCTAAGATGATTAAAATCCATCAAAAGGAGTATTTCCCACGACACTTTCAAAACTCTTATAAATTCCTTTGTTGTGTCACGACTTGACTATTGTAATGGAATTTATGCAAACATTCCAAAACAACAATTAAACAAACTTCAATCTGCATTCAATGCAGCAGCAAGACTCATTAAAGGTATTCCAAAAAAGTCCCATATAACACAACATCTCAAAGAAGTTCACTGGCTTAAGAGTCCAGAAAGAATCCAGTATAAACTCTGCTGGACAGTCTTCAAAGCGCTACATCGAATGGCTCCAAATTATATATCCGAACTCTATATAACGGACAGCCTAAATACAAGAAAATCCACATTTCGCTCGGCGAACTCCTCGGCAATAGGAAGATTAGTTGAGCCAAGGCGTTGCCCTAGTACAAATTTCGGGGATCGAGCGTTTGCGATAGCCGGTCCATCAGCTTGGAACAATCTTCCTTCACACCTCAGATGCATAAATGATCTGACAGACTTCACAGATCTAAGTTGAAAACCCATCTTTTTCATATTTCATACCTAATTTAAAACTTGCATATTTTGTTCTACTTTCTAATCGATCGTGAATATCAATCAGATGCAGCATTCACATTTAGATTTAAAACACGTCTTAATGTTAGCATATTATTATTATTATAATATTTCTGTTTCAGTGATGAGCCCCACAGAATGGACAAAGCGGTGTACGATGTGATCTGTAAGTGCTCGGTGGACCGAACTAAGTACCCCTATGTGTACAACTACAGACACGGTATCGGCTTGTATTCAATAGATAAAATGGAAAGGTAAAATTTTATATGAAATCAAATATATGTTTTTGTCTATGGATAATTATGGTATGATAATGCATATATTATCAGGTATGCTATAATATTATGTATAAAATTTTATTTCAGTTGGCCATCTGCTCCCCCCGAAGACTCTTCGGAGGAAGCAGATTCCATTACGTGTTCCTTCAACATCGGGCATATTTCTACTTTTGGAACGAGTACACCGACTCCAAAGAAGATCACCAACATCTACACCCTGAGCATGGATCAGAACAATGAAAGTATCTCGAGTTCCACTCCAAAACGTGCCAACGGGACAATAATCAACCCCTTGGCAATGTTAACCCCTAAATGCGGCAATCAAATCAAGGATCAGTTCAAATCAAGCGCCACGCCGCCTATGCAGGTCTCAAGATGGATGAGGGTGACCGGTCCGAATTCGCCCCGCTCTGCCTTTGTAAATAAGAACTTTAGACCAAATGTTAGTTTCGGATTCTAAATTCAAATGATTCCAATTTGTGTTCTTTGTTTTGTTTTTTCAGTGGAATTGTGGAGTTGTCAAATCTCATGCGGTGTTTTACATTTTTATACTAAGAAATATAAAATTATTGTGTTTGTATTTCTTTTTATTTAATAGATAATAATAATTTGCACTCGTAAACGGTTTGAAAGAAAGCAATTTAACAAAAATATATATAAATAAATAAATAAAATTGGTTTCATTTGTAAGATAGAACTACTTTTCTTCAAACTAAGTTTGAATCAACTAACCCTTGAAGAAACATTGTCAGATTTGAACCCATGACCTTATTCTAAGATCAAAGCATTCTAATCAGATTTAAAATATATATATTTATAAGGATGGAAAAAATATATATTTGATGTAAATGTTAGATTTGTTTTTTTCTTTGTAAAATTGTGCGCAGTAAATTTTAAGTCTAGAGAAAAAATACAGAATTTACTGAAAAAGGTTATGTTAGCTGAAATATATATTTAAAAAGGAACAAAAGGTTTTTTTATATACGTTTTCATAAATTTATATTGTTCTTAGCAGTTTTTATGCTTAGTAATTCACGAAAAAACAAAAATGCTCCAAAAACCATTTTAAGATATGACGTTACTTTAACCATTGTTTTTTAATACAATGTTCTTTGGCTGCATTTTTAAGCGTTTAAAATATATAAAAAAAAAACTATCTCGATTAGAATTTTAAGAAATTAAAAAATACTTAACACTGGAAATCAAATAAATGTAAAGTTTTCATTTATGACGATTCTGTGAATATTTTGTAATATATAAAACATAAATAACCATAAGCTCACCTTTTAAATCATAACTTTGATTCATGATTACCCATTTTTCCGCATAATAAATATATTGTTTTACCCTATTGATTTTGTTTTATATTTAATTGTAGAACATATCAATACTACTCTTCTGACATGCTTTAAATTTTAAAATACTCAAGTCCATAATAATACTACACTTCGTTTTATATATTTTTTACTTTTAAACTACTAATCACTTTTCAATTTAAAAGTAAAGTGTGTGACCATAGAGTTAGTGCTAATAATAACAAAAAAAAATGATATTTTTTGACTGAGGACATTTCATAGCATTTGCACGTGTTTTTAACTTGAATTTTCACATAAAAAACATACTGCATCACAATTTAAGTTGAAGAATATCCTCTGATCTGTCAGTACTTCAAAAGTAAAACAAAATTACATTTGAAGTTAGAACAGAAACTTGTCTTGAAAAATATATATTAGTTGGGTAGGTACCTTAAGAGTCATTTTTTTGTTGTTGTAACTTTCTTTATGCAATAAAACATAGGTATGATAGTAATTACTTATGGCATCCTGTCTTCCATAGTAAAATGCTTAATATTTTTTGTTAATTTGTTCTTTAACATGCACGGTGTATTTTATATGCCCCCACACTGACAACTTTTGTGATCTATATTTGTGCCAGCAATAATTTTTGCAATATGCATAATTTAAGACTGTACACGATGTTTTGATAGTTGTGATTGAAATAACTTATATTATGATATTAAAATTACGATTCTTTGAGAATTGTTACGCACAGAAATTATTACAATTTAAAAAAAAATTGCTTATTCAGAATTAGTTCAGTGTGTTGATGGTTTACTCTCAAATATTTATTCTCTTGTGAATATTTTGCTAGATGCAGGTTTTAACTGTAAAACACGTTATTTTATTTGTAAATTAAAAATAAATGTTTATTTTAATATTCACATTTTATTGTATATCAAAGTTTGTCGCACTTACCTCACCTCAGATTATATCCCTAAACCATATTGAAACAAAACAGGGATGAAATGGCAAAAAACAGATGCCTTGAAAATTTATCAAACTCTTTCACATCCAATTCAAGGTTTTTGAGTCTATTGAAGGAATAATATTACTCTTCGTGTCAATGGCAAGCTAGTTTCGTAAAGATCTCTCATATATTCTTCATCTGTCAAATCTTCCAGCATTGTGGTGGAAGATTTGGCCGACTTTGTGTTGTTTTCAAGGAGACCAGGTGTAATAGTAACACCATACGTGAAGACACCTTACTTGTTTAAGGAACAATATTAAAAAATATATGTGTTTTTAAAGTACTCTAATACACACTAAATGCAAAATAACAGGGAATGCAAAATTGAGTGTTTTTTTCTTGTCTTGGATCTTGGCTTTCGGGAGTATCAGCCCGAAAGCTATTGCTCCCCCACCTGTTGGAAGTTAAAAAAAGCTATTGTTGGAGGTAAAAAAAAATCAAGTGTGTTTTATCTATTACTTTCCATTTTGTCTATGGAGTCTTTGGTGAATTATTCTACAAATTACTCAGTCATGAGGAAATGACAGAAGTGATTTTTATACGAGGATGTATGTGTAATTTTGACGAAACTTTGTATGATTAAAAATAGGAGGTATACAAAAGAGCAACACAAAAAATCATACAGTATTATTGTTTATTTGGTTCTATAATTGTTAAAGAAATCATAATATTTACCAGAGAACATGGATGTGTATCATTTATAGAGAGTAATAAAATGACTGGACATTGTTATTGAACTGAGTGGAATTTTGGCATTTATTTTAGTTCCTTTTATTAATGTAACCGAAATTCGGTTATTTTTATTTGATTATATAACCAATGAAAATTCGCATATATGTAAAATTGAATTAAGATTTTTTTAGGCAAAATAATTGCGAGATTGCAAATTTTAAAGATTAAAAACACATTGTTTGCGGGTAGATTTGCGTGCTGCTTATTAAGAAGCGTAGCTTGAAATAATACTTTAAAATATGTCACTAAAATTGTGTAAAAATACAATTCCAACCATTTATGCCGAGTTCTTGAAAGAGGTATTATACCCTTCCCGTCGGCCACCACCAATCCAGTAAACGGGTATTTAGTACCCTTCAGACAATGAGTTGAAAATGCAAGAATTAGTAAAGTGAAAATCTCTGATTCATTTATGTAACTGAGAGAAAAGTTAGTTCCACCATTGTGTTTTTCACTAAAAAATATTGTTTTAAATTAATGTCTCCAATAAAATGCAACTTATATTAATATGTTTTTTTAGGTGTTTTTTTATAGTCTTGCATTTAGGTGCTCTCTGCAAATCTTGATGTAACACATGAAAATGTTTATTTTTTATAAATTTCTTCAGTTAACATATGTATTATCTTAAAACAACTTGATTCTTATTCTAGCAATAGAAAATAGAAGTATATTTATTTACATAACTACTTAAAAAACTTATTTTGTATGTGGACATAACATGTTTTGCATTTTTATAAGGTGATAAAGTCTACAAAACAATAGAAACTTGTTTTATTTCATACCATTATAATAATAAAAATAAAGATCTAGATTTACTAGTTAATTGTCACATTGTCTTTGGTCTGGTGCAGAATTCACGTGACAATAAAATGGCGATAGATTAGCTACCTATCACATGTCACGAGAATCAATATGATAGCTGTACCCTTTACATCGATTTGTTTCACGCCTTAATGTTGTAAAGAGTGATTCAACAAAATAATAATATAGAATATGGATGTAAATTTGGGGGGGAAAAGGGCAATGATTTTTTCTTTCTACAGCATTTATCCTTCTTTTGCCAGCTCCATGCTTCACTTCCATACATAAGGGTTGTATTCTTTAATCTGTATTCCATTTGTTATAAATATATAACAAGTTTACATTGGATTCTTCAAGCTGTTATATACATAATTAAAGATAGTATAAAAACTAACTAACAATCATGCTGTCTCCCCGAAGGGGTAGGCAGAAAGAATGGACTGCCACACTTTTCTTTCCTGACATATTTCTCTCGCTTCCTCAACATTCATACATCGTGTCATGCACGCGCGTCGATTTCTCTGACTCCTCACTGGCCGATATTCAATATTTGATTTATTTGATCGTGCCACGTTTTTCTCGGTCTTCCTCTATTTCAGGTTCCATTTACATTCTTAACATATACTTTTTTACCATTCTTTCTTCATTCATTCTTTCCATATGTGCAAACCATCTTAATGATCCTTTCATTATTTTGTTCATAACACCATCATTCGCACGGCATTCCTTTCTTATTCATCTAAGAGATCTCATTCACACATTCGTCTAAGAGATCTCATTTCTACTGCATTTATTCTACTAGATAGTATACAAATATAGTATACAATTCGATTATTAATTATTGTTTTGATTTTATAAATTTTTCTAATTCCAAAAGCTTTCATTATCATCAGAAGCCTGTGGTACGGAAACTGGACTATTATCGTTGCTCAATTCTATACTGGAAGGCACAACCATCTCTTCTGATTCAACAGTTTCATTAATGTCTTCGGCGGGAACTTCGTTATCTTCAATCTGAACCAAATCGTCTACAATTAGTACACTCTCGTCTTCAACCACATTATTCTTTATTTCAACAGATTCTTCTATCAAAATATCATGTTTTAATTCAATACTTTTTTCAGGAATTTCAACATCTATGGCTTTAGTTGTGATTTCTATACTTTTATTTTCAACATCTATGGCTTTAGTTTTGACTTCGATACTTTCAGTTTCAACATCTATGGTTTTAGTTTTGACTTCGATACTTTCATTTTCAACATCTATGGTTTTAGTTTTGACTTCGATACTTTCATTTTCAATATCTATGGTTTTAGTTTTGACTCCGATAGTTTCATTTCCATTTTTATTTGTTTGTTCAATGTTTGAAACTAAAATATCTTCCTTATTAGATTCATTAGTTTCTTTGATTATATCAGTCAAAACAATGTCTACTATACTGTCAGATTTTAAATCATCTACTTCTTTCGCCATTGTTTTATCATTAAAATTGATCAGTTCAACAACTTCGACAGTTTTTTCATTTGAAACTGTAATTTTTTCATTAAAATCAATAGGGTCATTGTGTAAGATTCTCTCATCATCTTTATCAATACTTTTTGAAGGCACTAATGATAAATGATCAATTGCTGATTGCTTGTTGTTGATTTCATGTACAATAACATCAGTGCTTTCAGCGGGTTCTTTTAATTTGTTTTCAACGTTTACAATTGCAGATAAATTAGGTGATGTTTTTATTTCATTAAATTTATTGCCATCTTTGTTTCCGTTTGATTCTACCAAGTTTAAAATCATTGTTAGATTATCCGTGAGCTCTCTGACTTCTTCGTACGGCGGAATTTTTTCTATACTATTAATAGACATGGGGAAGCTGGCTGGTTGTTCGTTTTCTACAGTATTTATATCTTTTAATACAACCGATGTAGGTATAACTTTTTTTTCTAATTCAGAACTAGAATATTCTGTTGACTTGTCGTTGGTAAACAGTTTCCTTCGGACATTTTCTCTATCCAGAACTTTTGATACTGTCACATTATCACTTACCGTAGTTTTGTTATTTAAAATATCTTTGGTTTTTACATTTTCGTCAATTTTGTTTATAACATGAAATTCCACCATTGATCGTACATTTAATAAGTCACCATTAGACTTATTGTTTTCACTTCTCATTAAATTACCTTCATTTGTACTTATTTCATTTTTAGGGCTAATTTGCGAGTTTTTCCAATTCATCAAGGGTCTTCGTGCACTAAATTCTATGTTTCCTCTTTTTTGCTCATGGTCTTCAACTGTCTTTGATATCCCCGGCACAAAAGTTGACTTACTCTCGTTCAAAACATTTCTCTTTATGAATGTATTCAACCTTTTAGCTTCCAATGTTGCGGGGCTAAATTTTTGCCTGTTTGAAGTGCAATTTTCAATCCTTTCTAATAAAAAAGCAGTTGTTCCGGCATAATTACCCACTGAAACGTCAGGCATTGATTTCACGCTTCTTTGCAACTTATTATGCACCAATAATTTAGTAAACACATTAGGATTCCTAGAACTGAATCTCTTCATTTTATCTGCTGAGCTAACGTAACTCTGCAAGACGTTTTTGTCTATATTCATCGTAGAAGAATGCACTCTTCTCAAGACATTATAAGTTGGCGATTCCCGGAGATTTTCGTAAGAAAAATCTTGAGATCTTTCAGCCATCAACGGTGTCCTTGGGTCAGCGTTAATTCTGGAATTCGAAAGATCTGAAAATGGATATTTAAATAAATAACTAAAGGTAAATTAATTATTTAAAAATGATGAAAACTTCAGCTTTCTACTATGGGAGTGACATGTTTTACCTTGCTATGGCTCTAGCAAGGTGGAACATGTCACTCCCATAAAATATAATAAATTTTTCATATAATAAGACATTTTCATCGATGTTAATATGTGAAGTTTTACATCATTGTTAAAGAAAAAATAAATAAAACAACGAATCAAATAAAAAAATTAAACATATATTGAGATTTACTTGCTTTTGCAAGGTGAATAATGGGACGCCGATTTAATATAAAAAAACATCTAAAAATCTTCAGTTTTTAACAATATTAAACTAACTAACTAACTAACCATCATGCCTTAGGCTGAATTTCCTGACATATTTCTCTCGCTTCCTATGCATTCATAGTGTCATGCACGTATATCGATTTCTCTGAATCATTACATGGCCAACATTTAAATCTGATTATGCCATGTTTTCCTCGGTCTTCCTTTATTTAATTCACATCATTAATGTATACTCTCTTTACCATTCTATCTTCATTCATTCTTTCCACGTATCCAAACCATCTTACTGACCCTTTCTTTATTTTGGTCATAACACTTTCATTCGCACTGCATTCACTTCTTATATTTGCATTTGACACTATTATATACAGATTTGTCTAAGAGATCGCATTGTTGCTACATTCATTCTACTTTTATTCTTCTTATGGCAGTTTCATGCTTCAATTCCATACATAAGGGTCAGTATAAAAGCTCATGTGGCTATTCCTCTTACGTCTGATGGGAACATTGTTGGAAGGTGATTTGGATTTAAAATCCATCCACATAATTAAAATCACAACAATTAATAAAAAAATAATGGTCTTTATGATTTACCACGTGATGTGTCGATGGAAGAGGTTGGTTTTCTGGGGAAATATACAGTTTTGGGTATTGCATCTGATTTATCAGACAATTTCTGGATATATTTATCTTTCCTTGAGCTGCTTTTGCCAGACTCCGTGGCGACAGACTGTCTTTGTTTGAATTCTTGATACGAACGATCCACAGCGTCACTTTCCAATTCTAACCTATAAAAAAAGTAGATTTTAATATATTAAAAACACATCTAACTCAGATCGTAGAGAATATTAAAAAAAAGATAAATAAAAAAGGGACATGGGTAATTTTAAAGTAAAGTATGTGAAATTACCTTATTTTTTAATTGAAAAATCAAGTACAGTAAAACCTCGATATAACGGACCTCTATTTAACAAACTTCGAATATAACGGACAATAATCATGATATTTGATAATGCCTTTGAAAGGTGAAACATGCCAATCTCATAAACTATAATAAAACTTTTAGAAAACAGATGTTTTCATGTATATAATTTTTTTAATATGAAGTTTTACATCTTTGTTTAAAAAGAATAAATAAATTAAACACTATATACACATTTTAACACTTTTTATGCTATTTGAAATATTTGGCTTCAAAGGCATTGAAATTTTTTTAAACTTCAAAGGAATTCTAATAAGAATTTTTCATATATTTAAAAATATATATTTCTTACATTCTAAGTCTTTTCCTGGCATCTTTTAGAACATCGTCTGTTGGACTGGATTCATTTTCCTTCGTTCTTCCTCTGCTGTCTCGTCTAGATTTTCTAAGGGTTTTCCTGCTATTGGGCAGTGACCGCCTTCTGAAATAAGATATGATTTAACCTCTTTGAGAAAAAAAACTTATCTTTTAGACATTCCACAAAAACCATTATTTAAAAATAAATGGCAGAATACAATTAGGAATACACCTTTGAAATAAAGACAAGAATGATTTCTTTTTATCTTACATAAATGGCGCCAATCATGTCACCTCTGCTGATTTGTTTCCCACAGATATTTTAACGTTTTTGCTAATAATTTTAAAACAAAAAACTTAAACGTATATAAAAAGGTTATGATATAAAAATTGCATGCTTCTAATTAGAACTATTGATAATTATCATCATTTATTTTTTCTCCAAAATGAGAAACACAGTTCTTTTTGAAAATTATATAGTAGGATAAAATTACATAGCACAAAAATTATTATAGTAGGGTAAATGCCGTAGAAATGAGGTCACTAAGAAGAATGTTCGGAAAAACATTGTATGATAGAATATCTAATGATGAAGTAAAAAAGGAATGTAAGGCGGATGAATGTGTGATAAATAAAATTAAGAAAGGGTCACAAAGATGGTTTGGACATATGGAAAGAATGGATGAGAGAAGAATGGTTAAAAAGATATATACAAGTAGTGTGAATGGGAAAAGAAGTCGAGGAAGGCCAAGGAAGACATGGCATGACCAAATTAATAAATTACTGAAAGGTGGCCATGTTCAAAGTAGGAACAATCGACGAGCGTGCATGTCACGATGTGTGAATGTAGAAGATGCGCGGAAATTATGCCAGGATAGAACAATGTGGCGATCCATCCTCTCGATGTGATGTGATGGTAAGTTAGTTAGTTAAATTATTTAATATTAATCTAAACTTATCTAGGGGCCCCTCAAAAAAGTTAGGCTGTCGCTATCGCTAGCGGGGGTTGAATTGAGAAAGCATAAGAAAGAGAGTAGTGTAAAACATGGAAGAGTCCTATATCTAACAGTGGTGAGATGGCTGGTAAAGAATCTAAATTTATCCGAGTAAATATACGTCAAAATACTAAATAGTTTACTTACCGATTTGTCCTTTCTTCTGCAATACTTTCATTATCAGATGAAAATGATGGCGATGGGTTTTGTCTATGGTCTAGAGTTTTATCTATAAAAAATGTATTGATTTAATCAAATTGGACAGTCAAAAATTAGGGGGAAAAATAATTCAACAAAATCTCTGCACAACTTACTTGTGTTCTTATTCCATTGGTGTCTATCAGTTTTCAAATCACTCGGAGCATTTTTTCTATGGAGAGTACTAGGTGCTGAATTGATTCTAAAAATAAAATAAAGAAGGCTATTTAACAAAAAAATATTGCAAACTCTGGAAAGAGTATTGCCTCACTGACGTCGACATATTTGGATTCCTTCTGATATGTATGATTTTTTTGGTCTCATGTTGTTTTGTTTTTTTCTCTTTGTAATACCGTTTTGTGTCCAAATGAGTCGCCTAAATGTTTTATCGTTTGTTATGTCTCATTTGTAAATGTATAAATAAATAAATAAACAAAAGTTCAAACATACTTCAGGAGAGAGAACATTTAGTACTTTATTCTATAGATTTAAAAACCATTGAATATCTGACGATTTATCAATAAATAAGATTAATAATATATATGCAATATACAGAAATCCTTTAAATAATTTATAATGTTTAAAAAGCCTACTAAAGTTTGGCTACTTTTGCATAAGTATACATATTAAGTGTAAAAATTCAGATAATTACTAACCCGGACTTTGGTACTTGTCCTCTTTTCATTACTTTCCCTAGTTCAACTAATTGTGTGGACAGTTCTTGGACTTGTGCATTGGCTGCACTCACTTCTTTCCCCATGCACATCTGCTTTGAAAGCAACTCTTGGATTTGTTGCCTTTGCTGAAATGTTGAAATAATCATAATCCTCTTTCAAATTGACACAAAATCTAGATTCCATGCTTGCCACAGACACCAGCACTGAACCCGACAAAATATGAAGGACGAAAGGGGCCTGGCTTAAATGATGCACATTAAATGGTTATTTACGACACAAGGATGCTCATAAGATTGAAAGGCAAAGATACAAGACAGCTATCTACCCGGTAATGCTTTATGGTGGTGAGTTTTGGGCTATTAACACATTCTATGCTGGTACCTTTATGCTAGAGAATTGACTGTAAATAATTAACGAACTAACCATCACGCCGTTTAGGCGGGGTAGGCAGAGAGGATGGACCACCATACCGTTCTGTCCCGACATACCTCTCTAGCTTCCTCCACATTCATACACCGTAACATGCACACCGTCGATTCTGTCGACTTCAAATGTGGCCGCCTTTTTTAGTATTTGATTAATCTGGTCATTCCATGCTTTCCTTGGTCTTCCACGGCTTCTCTTTCCACTCACGCTGCTTATATCTTCTTCTTAAAGTGCCCTGTCAGGTCCCCCCGACGTTGGCGATCACTCTGGTAAACTCCTCCCTATCCTGCGCTGTCCGGAACAGCTCCTCCACAGTTCCAATTCCCGTCCACTCCCTCACATTGCGCAGCCAGGACATCTGCCTTCTCCCTGCCCCCCTGCGGCCCTCTATTTTTCCCTTTAATATTAGATGCAGCAGGCGATACTTCTCTCCTCGCAGAACGTGACCCAGATATGCAATCTTGCTGCTGCTTATATACAATATTTTAACCATTCTTCTCTCGTCCATTCGTTCCATATGTCCAAACCATCACAGGGATCCTTTTTTAATTTTACTTATGATGCAATCATCTGCCTTACATTTCTTCCTTATTTCGTCGTTCGGTATTCTATTTTATATCATTTTCCCGTACATTCTTCTCAGTGATCTCATTTCTACGGCATTTATCCTGCTTTCATCCTTTTTTTGCCAGCTCCAAGCTTCACTTCCATACATAAGGGTTGGCACTAGAACTCCATTATGTACATCCATCTGCTGTCGACTGTAAATTAAGTCCAATATACTTGTTTGTTTTAACTAAATGGGCTTTGCCATATGGTAAAAAAAAAATTGTTTAACCCTTATCGGTCGCTAGCTTTTGTATAATATATGTTATTCTATCAATATTTAATTTTTAATAGGCACTGTGTATGGTAATCGCTCCATTGGTAATATTCAACTGACAAAGTAATTATGCCCAGATTCATTATGTCACCTCACATGTGCCATCTAACCGCAGCGACAAAGTACTGTTGTCACGTCCGAGGTAACTTACTTCCGTTAAGGGTTAAATTTCAATAATCACGTATTTTTACGTTTCCCACACACAATGTGTTAAAAAGGGCTTTGGTCAAAAACTCCACTTGACTAAAATGAAGATGGGCTGGAGGCGTAACCAGATTGAATAAAGTCCGTAACAAGCAAATCTGAATAGTTTTAAAATTGCTCCTATAATAGATAAGATTTAAGAAGTAAATTTAGATGGTTTGGACACATCATACCCAAGAAGATGACCACATTATAAAGACTCTTCGAAACCCAACGGTCCAGAAGTGGACAGCTTTTGGCAACATGGGGATCATCTATCTAGGCCACTCTCAAGAAATACGGACTCAACAGAGAGCTGACTCAAGACAGGGCATCCTGTAGAAATCATATCAGGAAGGATGACCCCACTTAAGTACTTATATAAGACAAAAATAAATAAAAGTGAGTTTTCACCTGTGCCGTAAATGCTTTTAGGTAAGTATTTTCATGATGCAATGTTTTTAAAACATAACTCAGTGGATTTTCTGAATCATTCATTTGTTGAAAACTATTTTTCTGATTGTGAAAATCATTTTTTTCTTCAGCTATCCCCGATGAATGATTTTTTGAATCTGATTTGTCAGAAGAAAACTTTTTACTCGCATCGCCTTTTGATTTTTTCTTTGTTTTCAACAACTTTTTGAAATCTTCATACACGATAGATTTTTCGGATGATTCTGTACTTCCATTCTCTAAATAAGTTTGAATATTTTTAGTCTGAATTCCTTTATCTGTGGTGGAAGATTTTGTTAAAGAAAAAACAGGAGGATCAGATTCAATTTTTTTCCGGAGCATTTCAAGTTCCGATTTTAAATTTTCGATAACTTTTTTTCCTTCTGCCAGATTTTCTTCGTCCGTATGGCTTTGAGAGGTGTGACCAGATTTTGTTTTTAAATATTCGTCATTTGATTTCTTATAAAAATGTATCTCTAATTCTTTGAGTCGGGTGTTTAACAATTCTTCCTGAAAACAAACAGAGAGTTATTTAAAGGAACATAAAATAAATTATAGAAAGTTTATTCATTTATTAAATATAATAAATATTTAACTGAATATGGTTGATGAAGGTGTTTACAGGACTTATGGTTGGGTTAAGCGCACGCTTTATGTAATTACAACATTCTCCATTCCACCTATTTTCTTTATGACCATGTAAGACAAAATTTTGGGGGTTGTATATATGCTACAAATCTATACTTATCTGCACATGTCAGTTTCAATACACCATCTATGTAAATTTGATTACATATGTTAATCTTTTTAAGATTAATCTATATAATCCACACACTAACGCCATCTATTCAAAAATTTGTCTGACATGGTTATAAAGAAAATGTCTCTATTGAGATACAATTAAATCTCATGAATTAATCACCCACCATGGGTGAAATCCAGGATTCGTGTACAAGGATCTGGAAATACTCAATTATTCCCATACCAGATGAACAATACCTATTTACAGCGTGTTGATCATATTAAGGATCTGGGTATCACGTTTGAGTCCAACTTCACATTTAAAATACATCTATCTGACATTATCATGCGAGCCAACAAAATGCTTGGTTTTGTTTTACGGAACGCAAGATCTTTTTCAAACACAACGGCGATCCGTCGACTGTATGAAGCGCTGGTTCGCAGTAACTTGGAGTACTGCTCTATCATTTGGGACCCCAGAGAAAGAACAGTCATCTTGGAGCTGGAAAGGATCCAGAAACGATTTTTAAGGTATTTATACCTAAGGGAGTATAACTGTTATCCTTTTATGTATCCCTCACTGTTTCTCTCAGGAGTGTTGGGTTTCAACACTCTTGAAGCTCGTAGAATGATCTTTCTGGGAAAGCATTTTTTTAAACTGTTATCCGGAGGTGTTTTCAATCCAGGAGTGCTGAGAGAGCTAAATCTGTACGTTCCCCTTAGTTATAGCAGAGCAAGGGGGCATATATTATTTTATGCCCCAAATTGCCGCACAGAGGCCCTTCGAAGTTCTCCTGTATTGAGGGCGATTCGTCTCTTAAATGAGGTTGCAAAAGAGATAGACCTCTTTGGATGCAATTATGGCGAATTCGTAAATGCCCTTATGATAAAGGCAGCAAGCAGATAACTAACTGGCTTTTCCTATTCATATGGTTCTATGTATATTTCCTTTGATATTCTTTTATTTCACCCTTTACATCGATTTGGCTTGCGCTGTAATGATGTAAGGAGTTTTTTCAACAAAATAATAATAATAATAATACATTCCCAAAAAATATTTAAAACATTATTACTCACATAAAATATAATAAAACTTCTCGAAAACAAAGGTTTTCATCAATGTTATACAAATGTTTTCCTTAATAATAAATTATTATTATTATAATTATTATTTTGTTGAATCGCTCTTTACATCATGACAGCATGAGCCAAATCCATGTAAAGGGTATTATAGCTATCATAGTGATTCTCGTGACACGTGATAGGTAACTAATCTATGGCCATTTTATTGTCACGTGAATTCTACACCAGACCAAAGACAGTGTGATAATCACACTGCCCTCGCCGGGAGTTGAACCCGGAACCTTTGGGGTGGCAGTCAATGCACTTACCACAGAAGGTCGTCAGTAATATGGTGTTTTGCATCATTGTTCAAGAGACACTTAATATATCACCCTGAAAACTTTTTTACTGCGTCTATTTCAAATAAATACAATATGTAAATACCTTTTCTTTCAACCGAATAGATTGCAGTTGAACCTTTCTCAAAGCAGAATCAAGATTGTTTTGCTGTTCTGAAACATCTTCTCCTCTACTAGTTTGTTTATTTCTATATTCATTAATCAATTTGCATCTCTCCAGCTGCAGCTCCCTCTCAATGTTCCTCTCCATCTCCAGAAGTTTGACTTTGTGCTGTTCACCAAGCCTAGCTTTCTCTAGCTCCACTTCTCTATGGATCTTCTCTTTGGCACGCACTTCCATCTTTTTTAACTTTGCCTGTTCGAGCTTAAGTTCGGTTTCTATCTGCTTTTCTCTGTTTTCTATCACATTCTTACACTTTTCCCACTCTTCTCGGCGAGCAATTTCCAATTCGTGATCAAATACCTTCTGCATTCTCTCGTGGAGCTGCAAAAAAAAAAGCATAAATAATTAATTCTTCATATAAAGCACTCACTTTGTGGATAGACATTTTAAATAATTATATAAATAAAACAACTTTGTATTTAACCACGGTAGGGTTATTATATTGATGCCAACTAGTTTCGCTTGGACCCAAGCTTCATCAGGGCAGTATAGGGTCCAAGCGAAACTAGTTGGCATCAATATAATAACCCTACCGTGGTTAAATACAAAGTTGTTTTATTATAATTACACAATGTAATTTCTACTATTTAAGTGTATTATATATTTGAGCAAGCATATTTCTTTTTATAGAGCTCTATTGCCTTAAACAAAAAAAGCTATTGCTGACTGTTTTATTGATTTGAGTTTTCAAAGAATGATAAGTCTCTAGATGGACACTTAGATGTTTTATTGAATTTCTGGGAGAAATGTCTGTGTCAGATGTGGATACTCGAGAATAATCAATTAAATTGTGAAATTCTGTTTTGATGGCTTTAATATAAGTTTATTTGTAGTTGTAATGAAACCTTTCAAGTATTTCAATAAACATATTATATATAACTAACTAACTAACCATCATGCCGTCTCTCGAAGGGGTAGGCAGAACGAATGGACTGTCACACTTTTCTTTCCTGACATACTTCTATCGCTTCCTCAACATTTATACATCGTTTCTTGCACCCACGATGATTTCTCCGACTCGTGCACATGGCCGACATTAAATATTTGATTTATTTGATCGTGCCACGTTTTCCTCGGTCTTCCTCTATTTTTAGTTCCATTTACATCGTTAACATATACTTTTCTATAATTATTTCTTCATTCATTCTTTCCATGTGTCCAAACCATCTTAATGTTCCTCCTTCTGTTTTGTTCATAACACTATCATTCACAACGCATTCAATTCTTATATTATCATTTGACACTCTATCATACACAGATTTTCCACACATTGGTCTAAGAGATCTCATTTCCACTGCATTTATTCCACTTTCATCTTTCTTTTGCCAGCTCCAAGCTTCACTTCCATACATAAGGGTTGGCATTAGATCTCCATTATGTACATCCATCTGCTGCCAACTGTAAATTAAGTCCAATATACTTGTTTGTTTTAACAACTTTGAGTGCACCATTCACTTTATTGCACTCATTAACTCATCCATTTGTTGCAGATTTTTACCATTCACGCATAATGTTGCAGACTGTCAAGAATAATCATTCACATTCATCATCAGATCATTTCGCATGCACATCTTATACATACTAGACACCAGGACTCGTAGCTGCGCTGTAAAAAATTCTTACTCACGTCAACTAAAACACTTTCAATTTCAACGGGTGTTAAAACTGATTGTGTGGATGCATTTGATTTTGATATACGTGCACTTATGTGATCTGGCGAACTCTTGGAATCATCACAACTGCTGATATTTATTTCTAGAAGTTTTGTTTTCCTCTCCTTGAAATTAATTTTCCTTGTCTCCGACTCTCGTTTATCTTCGATACTTGTAACACTGCCCGAAGGGATGTTTTTATTTGTGTCATTCACTGATTGCTGATCGCCAATGTTGATATTAGAAAAACCAGGGTTATTGTTTTGTATATCCATTGTAGAGGTACCTGAAGAGAGTGAATACAAATATTTTGAAAATTATTTTTCACTAAATGTAGAATGATTTGAAAACATATTAAATTGTTAATACATAATTTTGGTAACTGTCTAAACAGGCCTACAATAATAATAAATTTGATATTAAAAATACGCCATTTATACAAATGAAACATCTCGAGGGCGCTGTAAAAAATGCTTCGTGTTAAAATCTAATGATAGACTACATTTTTTTATATCTGGGCTGCGCCTAATGCAATCTGAAACTCTACTACGAAATGAAAAAACTAAAGTGGAGTACTCAGTCCTATTCCTCAGTCATTTAAAACATGTCAGGCAGTTACAAAGAGCCAAAGACCTAACCTAACCTAGATGAAATAAAAAAATAAATAATAGGCTTTGGTGAATTGGGATGAAGACTCTAGAAACTCAGTCGAAGAGATAACGAAAAAAAAAATTGAGTTTATTATCAATGACATGTGATGTATAAAATCTTATTTCCTGGAATCCAGAGAAGTTATAGGAAAACCAGATATTTTTTTCTTGATTGAATATGAAATCTGACATTACGAACACTTCTTCTTTTAAACCTTTGGTCTGTTCCTGTAATCAGGCTGGCCTATCTTGGGAAGTCGACTTCCAGCTATCCCTCCATCTCTTTGGTGATCTTCCGGGGGGACGGTAGCCGGCAGGAATGGGATTCTGGTGGAATTCATTCTCTGCACGTGGCGCATTCCAGTATCTTCTGCGTTGTCTGTCCCATCTCACGACATCTTCCACCTTGCAGATTTCGCGGATAGTCGTGTTCCTCACCCTATCTCGGAGAGTCTTTCCTGCTATCATCCTCAGCATCTGCATCTTTGCCACCCGTACTTTAGCCTTCGTTCTTGTGGTATCCGCTCTGGTCTCAATGCTATGTCAGTATTGACCTAATGCAGGTTTTGTATATTCTGACCTTACTGTCAGTTCTCATATACTTGTTATTCCATATGATATCCTTGAGGCAACCTGATACCGCCGAAGCCTTGTTGACTTGTTCTATTATTTCACTGATAATATCATTTTGACTGAGCAGATCCACTCCCAGATATCTAAACTTTGTAACCTGTTCCGGCATTCTGTCATTTAAGGATAACCTGCATCCTAAGGGTTCCTTTGAGTATCTCTTTGATATCTCAAACACAAGCAAGTAAAATAATAACCATATATTGTTGTTGGCAAAACCATCGTTAATAATGATTTTTATTGCCTAAGAGATGACTCGTAAATGTTGTAATTAAAATAATTTATGTGTGACGAATAGTTCATCTCGCCTGTAAAAACAAGCAAAGAGAAAAGGATATAGCTCATATCCAGCAAGTGGTCTGCACGTTGTTTCTTTTACAGGCGAACAATGTATTGAATTATTTTATCAAAATTAATTATGGATGGTTGCATTTCTTGCTAGTATTTTGAATAACATCATAGCAGTCTTGGGGCCAAGACATAAATTGAATTTTTAAAAGTAAATGTAGTACCTAACATAGTCTAAATTCAATATGAAATCAGTTTATTACAGATGAGAGGTACAAAAACATTATAATTTCATCTTACTTGCTTTAATCTTCATTTCTTTATTCCTGAGAGCTGTCGGTAGCATACGAATAAGACAAACCAGCAATGTGTCGTTGATGAGATCAGATTGATATGCTGACACTATTATTTGGGCTTCATCTGATCCCATAGGTAAACCTAAAAACCATAATTCAAAAACAGATATGAATATTTTGAATTTGGTACACTACAAAATGTTTTTATTTTGCTTAAAACGTATGTGCCAACACATGTCTCATCCAAAAACAACAAAAAACAAAACCATCACGCCGTTTCCCCGCAGGGGTAGGCAGAGAGAATGGACCGCCACACTACTCTATCCTGGCAAACCTCTTTAGCTTCCTCCACATTCATACAACGAGTCATACACGCACGTCGATTCCTCCGACTTCTAACATGACCAAACTTTAAAATTTGATTAATTTGGTCATGCCATGTTTTCCTCGGTCTGCCTCGACTTCGTACCCCATTTACATCATTAACGTATACTTTCTTAACCATTCTTTCTCCATCCATGCGTTCCATATGTCCGAACCAACGCAGCCATCCTTTCATAATTTTGTTCATAATACCTTCTTCCGCTCTACATTCCTTTCTTATATCAGCATTTGAGATTCTGTCGTATATAGTTCTACCACACATACGTCTTAGGGACCTCATCTCTACCGCATTTATTCTACTCTCATCCTTCTTTTGCCAGTTCCATGCTTCGCTTCCATACATTAAGGTTGGGACCAGAACTCCATTGTGAACGGCCGTTTTCGCTTTCATTGATAAATTCTTGTTTCCAATAACTATTTTACTGTCTCATCCAAATAAGTAAAATACGTAAAAGCATTAATTTTTTCTAAATTACAATACTAGGAATGGAAAAATAACTGTATAAAGGTCGTTATGGTCTTTTTGTTTATTGAGTAATGATTTAAATCTCCATATTAAATATTTAATCTTTGATACGAAGCCATTTTTAATCCTTGGTGGTTTGAAATATGCAAAAATTTAATAGTAATGAAAATGTCAATTTTGGAAAATGATGGAAAAACAAAAGAGGTATCGGAAGGTTGCAGGAAAGATAGGCCGATGATGTAGCATCAATAGCTGATAAACAGTGAGTGAGAAAGAGACTGAAAGGAAGAAAATGTTTGAAAGAAAAAGAACAAGAAGATCTGTTGTTTCATTTATAAATTTATCAAGAGCTAGTAGAACAGTTAATTTTTTTAAATTTCTCGATGAAGAGTTCTGTAATACACTGTATTTTACATTATTGCCCTTCGTATGTCGGAGAGGAGGGAAGTGATTAATGTGTGTGCATTTTTGACATACACATTGAAAAAAAATTACTAACTAACCATCATGCCATTTCCCCGGAGGGGTAGGTAGAGAGGATGGATCGCCACATTATTCTATCCTGACATAACTCTCGCGCCTCTTCTACATTCACACATCGTGACATGCACGCTCGTCGATTGTTCCTACTTCGAACATGGCCGCCTTTCAGTAATTGATTAATTTGGTCATGCCATGTCTTCCTTGGCCTTCCTCGATTTCTTTTTCCATTCACACTACTTCTATATATCTTTTTAACCATTATCCCTCTTCCCCATATGTCCAAACCATCTTAGTGACCCTTTCTTGATCACGTATTCATCCGCTTTACAATCCTTTCTTACTTCATCATTAGATATTCTATCATACATTGTTTTTCTGCACATCCTTCTTAGTGACCTTATTTCTACAGCATTTATCTTAGTTTCATCCTTCTTCTGCCAACTCCAAGCTTCACTTCCATACATAAGGGTCGGCACTAGAACTCCATAGTGCACTGCCATCAAAAAGTGAAATACATATATTCAAAATAGCAAAAGTAGAATGAATGAAAATTGAGAACCGACCGTATTTAAAAACCGTGTAAATTATATATAATTTCGTATACAAATCTTACCCAGTGCTTCTAATATATCCCACACATCTCTTTCTTTGAATTTTATATGTAGTTTTCCATTTTTTAAATCATTATCAGCGGACGTCATTGGTCGGGTAAATGTGGGAAGAGACGACAGCATGGGTACTTCGGAACTGAACACGGATAGTGCATAATGGTAACCCTAAACAAAAATGCAATTAAAAAATTATTTCGTAAACATTTATAAAAAATCACATTCCAAAAAAGTCCCATATAACACAACATCTCGAAGAACTTCACTGGCTTAAGAGTCCAGAAAGAATCCAGTATAAACTCTGCTGGACAGTCTTCAAAGCGCTACATGGAATGGCTCCAAATTATATATCCGAACTCTGTGTAACGGACAGCCTAAAAACAAGGAAATCCACACTTCGCTCGGCGAACTCCTCGGCAATAGGAAGATTAGTTGAGCCAAACTGTTGCCCTAGTACAAATTTTGGGGATCGAGCGTTTGCGGTAGCCGGTCTATCAGCTTGGAACAATCTTCTTTCACACCTCAGATGCATAAATGATCCGACAGATTTCAAATCTAAGCTGAAAACCCACCTTTTTCATATTTCATACCCAATTTAAAACCTGCATATTTTTTTCTATTATACTTTCTAATCGATCGTGGATATCAATCAGATGCAGCGTTCACATTTAGATTTAAAACATGTCTTAATGTGTCATTGAGGTGATTACATCACAAAAATGGCGCTTTAAAAGTAAGCATATTATTATTGTAAGACAAAACGGAAAAAAGATTGCGCAAAATAGTTTTCTGTGACCAAATTAAAATGGTTATTTAGTGGAATACCTGATGTAATAAATACTCTGCTATAATCAAATTCAACGCCTGGTATTTTGGAGATAAATTCAAGTTTAGTTTTTGCTCGGTATTAACTTGGCGTCCTGTAAAGTAAAATATATAATAAAATCTTATTAGAAAACCATATTAGTGTGTACCTTATCCTAATAAAACATTAATATTCATGCTGGATTTTTTAAATCAAAATAATGATCGATTATATAACGAAATAAACAAATTACCAATTTCAGTTGTTTTAAGAGCTTCAATCATTTGATGACGCAAATGAGTTCTCAATTC
Source organism: Lepidostoma basale (assembly GCA_022606425.2). NCBI lineage: Eukaryota > Metazoa > Arthropoda > Insecta > Trichoptera > Lepidostomatidae > Lepidostoma > Lepidostoma basale. The sequence continues at coordinate 424,003 of JAHDVF020001482.1, forward strand.
CGACAAAACACCCCTTTCTTCAAACCAAACATAAAGTTTACTTTGAAACTCGTCTGTTGTCATATTTCCGAATATTTTATCACTTTTGAATTGTTTACTTTGGTCTTCAGACATTTTGTAAGCAAAGAATGCGATTTTATTGGTAAAATATAGCGAATTTCTAAAAAATCTATTTTATTCTCCACGAGCAGATAAGTAAATTTGAATTTTTTAACGCCGATTTGTTTACCAAACATTTGACAGGTGACAGGAAATGTTCATAAATGCACTCGACCGGTAAATATATATATTTTTTATCTCTCTTATAAAGTAAAATAATTGCTATAATCCAAAGAAAAAATCGGAATTTTTTAATAACCGAGTTTTTCAATTTTCCACGTAAAAATTTTATTTGTTGTTTTTTTTTTAGATAATGCCATCTTTTGGAAAATATGTGCACTAAAAAAAATGCGTGTCTCTACCAAACAATAGGTTATATAAATAAACAATTCGTGTTATACAAGATTTTTGTTATTAATTTATCGGTTTCCATTTGACATTAGGTAAATGTTGTAAACATTTTATCGAAAGATTTATTGTTTATTGGAATATTCCATAAATACTGCCATCTGGCGGAAATAAACGTGTTACTGACTGATATACGATAGTTCTGGCGTCTCCGCCGTCAGTCCCTGTGGCGCAGAGGATAGCGCGTTGGACTTCTAATCCAAAGGTCGTGGGTTCGATCCCCACCAGGGATGCAATTCTTAACTTTTTTGGCATTTTTTTCCAATAGACTTCATTTGTATAAAGTAAAACGTCATTTATCCGGACAAGCTGAGATGATGAAATGCAAAAAAAGAAGAGGAAATCTTGTTAAAAAAATATCTCCGATTATTTGTCCAGTACTGTAGAGTAGCCTTTGTCGACTTCAGGAAGGCGTTCGACTCAGTCGAGACCTGGGAAATAATGCAAGCCCTCGATAATGCGCAGATAGATTCAAGATACACGAGGCTGATGAAATTCATATACGAAAATGCAACCATGAGTGTGATAATTGACGACAATACAACAACAAATAAAATTGAAATCCAAAAAGGTGTAAGACAAGGAGATGCTATTTCACCAAAGTTATTTACTCTAGCTCTAGAAGACATCTTCAAGACTCTAAACTGGGAAGACAAAGGAGTAAAAATAGATGGAGTTTTTCTAAATCACCTCAGATATGCAGACGATATTGTCATTATGAGCGAGAGCACAGATGAATTAGAGACAATGATCAGAGAACTACACATTGCATCCAATAAAATAGGACTAGAAATGAATATTGATAAAACAAAGATACTAAGTCCAACAAATAAAAACATTATCATAGAGGGAAATAATATAGAAAATGTGAAAGAGTATGTGTATCTCAGTCATAAAATCAGACTCGGAAAAGAGAATCAAACTGCAGAGCTACCTCGAAGAGTGGGACTGGGTTGGGCTGCCTTTGGTAAACTGAGACATGTATTTGAAAATGTTGAAATACCGGTCTGTCTCAAAAGAAAGGTCTACGATATGTGTATACTGCCCATGATGACATACGGACTAGAGACGACAACTCTTACAGCAAAAAGTGTCCACAGGCTCAAGTGTACACAGAGGTCCATGGAAAGACAGATACTTGGTGTGAGCTTGCATGACCGCATAAGAAACGAAGAAATCAGACGCCGCACCAGGGTTGCTGACGTCATGGACCGAGTGGCAAAATTGAAATGGCAATGGGCTGGACACTTGGCTAGACAGGGTGGCAACAGATGGGCACCCAGGATACTCAGTTGGAGACCATGGGAGAATAGACGAAGTGTCGGAAGGCCACCGATGATATTATCAAAAGGGTTGGAAAATCTTGGATGCAAAAGGGACAGGATAGAGACGAGTGGAAGAAATTGGAAGAGGCCTATACCCAGCAGTGGAGGGAAGAAGGCTAGCAAAGAAGACTGTAGAGTAAAGGAATAGCCATTAGAGCTGAACCTCTGTAAGCCAGAAGATCCAAGTCCAAGAGTAAGGCTTTTTATGTACATGTACTACATACAAACTTGTTTTTGCAGTAAAAATTGGAATTTCTTAATCAGTAAATGAGCCGAGGAAAGAAAAATCGATTTACACCTAATTTTGTTAAAATAATTAGCGCCCGTTTGATTATCTTTTTGGGATCTTGGGAAAATTGTGTAGCTGACCGATGTTTCGGAGATCACGAATTCATTAGGTCCAGATTTTGTTCCAACCTTTATATTAAAAGGTTGCAACCACATTTTCAAAAAACCACTGTCCATTATATTTAATCGATCGCTACAAACGGGTGTCTTTCCGGAACTTTGGAAGATTTCTAAAATCTCTCCAGTTTTCAAGAAAGGCACAAAATCATGTGTTGAAAATTATCGACCAGTAGCAATTTTATCTACACCTGCGAAGGTATTTGAGGCGTTAATACATCATTTTATTAACCCAAAGATAGAACCATTCATAATTAATGAACAGCATGGATTCAGATCAGGGCGTTCAACCATTACAAATTTGATGGTATTTACGAACTTTGTCACTAAGTGCCTTGATAAAGGTGCACAAGTCGACTGCTCGTATAGCGATTTTTCAAAAGCGTTTGATAAGGTGGACCACCAACTTTTGCTTCGAAAGCTTCAAAGGATTGGCTTTAGTGACAATCTGCTCAAGCTTTTCTCTAGCTATCTAACATCTCGAAAACAATATGTGTCATATGGACTTTTTCAGTCTTCAGCCTTTCACACCTCATCAGGGGTGCCACAAGGGTCCAATTTAGGACCATTGCTTTTCACAATATTCATAAATGATATTTCTAACGAAATAAAGTTTTCAAATTTTTTATTATTTGCTGATGACATAAAAGTTTTCTCCAAAATAGAGAATCCCTCAGATTGCTTGAAGCTTCAGTGTGACATTCAGAGCATAACCCAATGGAGTAAACGTAACAAATTATTCTTCAACGTCTCCAAGTGCTTTGTTATGTCATACACACGGGCATCGAAAACATTATACTTTCGCTATCTTATGGATGGGGTACAGCTTGAAAGAGCTTCTACATCCAGAGATCTCGGTGTTCTGTTCGATGCTCAATTATCGTTCAATCTTCACATAGTTGCTCTATGTAATAGTTCCATTAAAATGCTTGGATTTGTTTTCAGGAATGCCAAGATATTTTCGAACACACAGGTACTTCGGGTGTTGTATAATTCCCTGGTAAGAAGTCGGCTGGAATATAGTTCCGTTATTTGGTCACCGCCTGGGATCCGATATTCTCTGATGGTGGAGCGAGTGCAGAAAAAATTTCTGCGCTTTCTTTACCTCAGGGAGCGCGGTTATTACCCGTGGCTCTTTCCGACTGAATTCTTGCTAGGTATGCTAAGCTACCAATCATTGGAGAGAAGGAGGAACATTCATTTGGGAGTTCACTTCTTTCAGCTGATTGGCGGCCGTATACAGAACTCGGATGTCCTGAGTGATGTAGGTCTATTTGTCCCTGATAATTACCTTCGTCAAAGACAGCACAGATTGTTTTATTTGCCACGCTGCAGAACCAACCTGCCAATGGTAATGCCTGTGGGTAGGGCAATCTTATTGCTTAATCGGATCGCCTCGGAGGTCGACATATTTCGTGATAGTGTGAGTTGCCTCAGGGATGCAATATCAATGTTATGATTTTTTCTTACTCTTAAGCTTAATTTTTATTTTTTTTAATGCTTCTCTGTTTATAATGTAATTGCAAACGATTTGGAATTGTATGTCTGTAATGTTTGTGATTATTATCAAAATAAATGAAATAAATGAAATGAAAAAATCATTGCAGTTTCCATCTTCAGGGTGGTTTTCCTTTTCCTTTTCCCCATGACCACATTGTGAACAAGTGTAGGTAGGTAGTAATAAGAGAGGGGGAGGAAGACCTCAAACCACCTGGTTAACGAAGATGCCTACCAGCGTAGGTGATAAAATAGCCAACCTCAAGTTACAGGAAGATGCGAGGAGAAAGAAGAAGACAACATACACTTCTCCTAGATTGTTTGATATTCAAAATGTCATAAACATGTTCGAAGATTTTCACCTTTGAATAAATTATATTGCTTGTGATCTTGGTTGTGTCCTCATCCTGGGTAATTCTGAATGTAAATAAAAATTGTCATTGTTAATGGCTTTCAATTCTGAAAATTTGGTGTCATCCTAATTTCTTAACACTTACTTACCTTCTTTCATCATATTCACTCTTATTAGAACTGTAGTTTAGAATAGGCACTTACCAATGAATTTATTCCGATGACACTGTTTTACTGGCTGAAAGTGTCAGTGATCTTCAGGACATCCTTAATCTTGTTGACGAGTCCGGTGAAAGATTGGGGCTAACAATAAATTTAAATAAAACCAAATGGATGACATTCCGATGGCTTGACTTTAGTTGGTATTGCATTTGAACGGCCGTAACGTTGAAAGGGTGGAAAAATTTAAATACCTTGGCAGCATACTAACACAATCTCTTCACCCAGATGCAGAGATACAATTCAGAATCGAGGCAGCAAGAGCTACATTTAATAACATAAATTTGAAACTCCGCCAGATAATAATCAAACGCTATGTGTGGTCTGTTTTATTGTATGGATGTGAAAGCATGGACCTTAAAAGTCAACTCAATGAACAGACTGGGAGCATTTGAAATGTGGCTCTATTGCTGAATGCTCAGAATTCCCTGGACAGACATGATTACCAATATCGAAGTCCTGAGGTGAGCTGACAGGGAGAAAACAGACCTTTTCATTCATATTAATTATTACCACTGGACATAGCCATCCACTGTGCCAGGCTATTTCACTTGTGTTAGATATGGTTTTAGCACGAGTTGGAATATTTGGGTTAGATGCGTACTAGGCAGCCGGAAATATTGAGCAGCCAATGAGTCAATTGACGGCCAGTTGTGACCATTTGCCAAGCGATATGGACGTGGAAAATCTTCTAATTGTTTACCTTTTGTCTCAAGAATCGCAAAGCAAAGAAAATACATTGGATTCATAATATATCAAAACAAAAACGTTTCAGAGCACAAAATATGTCTGGCAGCCCCATACATTCGCCTATACAGCAGCCAATGGGTTGCCATGCAATCAGACATGTTCTAATGGCTGCCGCAGCCAGGCTGCCTAGTGCGCAGTAGGCCTAAGAGTGACTGTTATGCCCTAGCAAAACGAAAAATATCACTCCTATAAAATAAAACTACAGAAATATGGAGTTTTATATCATTGTTCAAGAAATAATATAATAAGAATGGGTCCACCCATTTCTTCAGATTTACGTGAAATGAGTGCCCTGGCACAAGCGAAGTAAAAATCCTAATATTCAACTGCTTCCTTCTTCAAATAACTTAATATGCAATATTTTAAGAATTCTCTCGAAATTCAAATATCCTCCCCTTTCTAGATAGACTTAACTTGAGAATCCTCAGTTTTCATGTCTCATCAGCATGACATGTTATTATTAAAATCAATTGGATCATGAATTAAACTTTTTCGTCTTCCATCATTTATTAATTAATAATTATTTTCATGATTAAAAAGTCCAAAATAGCAATAAAAGCTATTATCCATTAAATATGAGACATTTAAGTGTCATATACAAAGTGTATAAAAATAATGTATGCTTTAAATCATGCAATTTATACATTGAAAAATCTCGACCACTTTTCTAGAATCTAGACATTACGTGGTGCGTAATTTAGCAAACAAACTACATATTTCCTTTTCCAAGTTGCTCCCAGATCAAAAGTAGTATTGAGTTGGGAAAATAATAAAACATCCAAAATAATTTTTACCCTTATATTATTAAAATAGAATGTACAATGTCAGGCGTAGTACATAAGCCATCTGTGCCCATAACTTTCCACCAACCCCTCCGCAATAGACAGACAAGCTGTTGGAAACTTGTGAACAGAGATGACGATGGTAAAAAAGACATCTTGTGATCTCCGCCGAAGATTAACGGTAGGATTTCTGGTAGCGGGCACGCGCTCCTGGACCTCCGAACTTCTTGGGTTCGCATCTCCTGGGATCGGCTACAAGGAGGGTCCTGTCGTATTGGATGAAGATATCTCTGATTTCGTTCTTTGAAGCCTCATCCACATCTGAAATTTGAATCAAACAACGGGTGATTAGAGATGATAGAAAGGAAATGAAAGCGAGAAATAATTCTGGAACAACGTCAGTGCGGTTTGCATTTCACATCCGTGGATGCTCATATTCGGGATAAAGTGAATCATCATGAACATATTTATTTTATAACGCAGTTTTGATGCATTTACCGAAATATCATGCAAATAAAATAGTTTTCTACTTTAAATGAACATTTAAATAAAACCATACAAATAAACATTATGTGGGTGGTCATTACAAAGGTGCAAATTTTTAAAAACAAAAATAGACTTTTGGATCCCAATTGGTGTTAATCGTGAAGGCCAATTTAATCGTAAGAAATTGGGAATTCATAACCATACAAATCAGATTATAATGAGAATACAATTAAAAATAATATGAACACACTTTTATTAGTTTTTACACTTATATATTTTTTTGTTGTTAAAACCAACCGGTTTCACTCCCACTGGAGTTTAATCAGGGTAACAAAATACACTTTTTCAAAGACATTCAGTGTCTTTTGTAATCCTGATGAAGCTCCGGCGGGAGCGAAACCGGTTGGTTTTAATAAAAGAATAAATAAAGTGGCGTAAAACTAATAAAGATGTTTTAATATTATTTTTAATAACGTCACATCACAAATTATGTGCTTCATACACAAGAATACAATTAATTTGATTAAGAAACTCAATATTTGCATGATTACTTATTATTAATGTTAAATATCAAAAATCATTAGGGCGAGCTTACACTTCTGGTAGTAGGCCACCAGGGCCTTGGAGATGGCCTGTCGGATAGCATACACCTGTGAAACGTGGCCACCGCCATTCACTCGCACTCTGATGTCAACATTAGCGAACTTCTCCTGGAAACCAAAACGAACAAAATTCAGACATGAAAAACTAAAAAATTGTCAATGTTATTAGCATTCACCCTGTGGTCCCCATTACTACACTATTGAATTTTAAAAATATCCTTGAACCAAAATTAATTACTGTTACAAATTGTTTACTAGTTTTGTTACTGCTGTATCTTCATCAAACGATTACCTATATGTACACTTCACTAAATACACATTCAGATTAAAAAATAATTACTTCTGTCACTCAGGTAATAGAGTATTTGTTATGTTTTGAATAATACAATAAACACACATCCAATGTGAAATAAGAGACTAATGTGATGGCAGGCCACATTTACTCTACTTTATATTTCCTTCAGTGTCCTGAACTTCTATTTATTTCAAAAGAGAGAGAAATAATAATTAGGCTAATTTGTATAGCGGGTGTCATGTGTGTCGACGGGCTGATGGAAGATGGAGCCAGAGGGTTACTGAATGGTAGCCAAGGGTGGGCCGGAGATTTCTTTCTTATTTCATCGTTCGGTATTCTATCATACAGCGTTTTCCCGCACATTCTTCTTAGTGATCTCATTTCTACGGCGTTTATCCTGCTTTCATCCTTTTTTTGCCAGCTCCAAGCTTCACTTCCATACATGAGGGTTGGCACTAGAACTCCATTGTGTACTGCCATCTTTGCTTCTGTGGATATATTTCTATTTGCAGTAATGACTTTGAGTGCGCCATTTATTTTATTCCCAGCACCAAACCTCCTTTCGATGTCTTTCTCCATTTTTCCGTCTCTTGTAAACATGCTTCCTAGATACGTAAATTCAGTAACTTGCTCCAATTTCTCGCCCATCGCACTTATATCACAAATCGTCATACATTCTTCTTTCTCGAAAACCATCACTTTAGATTTAGACACATTCATCACCAAGTCACTCTTTTTGCATGCCTCATACATCCTTGCCACTAAGACTTGCAAATTGTCTTTACTGTCAGCGATTAACACAGCATCGTCTGCGTATAACAAACAGCTGACTGACAAACAATTCATCTTAGCACCAGCGTCCATGCCTTCAAGTTCTTTCATACACTTGTCCAAGTATAGATTGAACAACCACGGGGACATCACACAACCCTGTTTGACACCTTTGGTGATGTCAAACCAAGATGTGACAGCCCCATTAACCCTGACACAAGCGGTGCTTTCCTCATAGAGTGATGCGACCGCGCGTATCAGTTTTGTGCCCACTCCATACTCGGCCAAGACCTTCCAAAGTTTTTTCCTATCGACTCGGTCATACGCTTTCTGCAGATCCACAAACGCACAGAAAAGTTTTCGGTCCTTGGCCAATACCTTCTCTGTTAGACTGCGGAGTGCGAAAATCTGGTCCATGCATCCACGTCCACTCATAAAGGCTCCTTGTACATCCCAAATCTTTCCAGATGTCACTTTCCTCACTCTTTCTATCAGTATCCTGCCGTATAGTTTACACACGGAGCTCAGCAGACTGATGGCCCTGTGGCTCCCACAGTCTACACGGGCTCCCTTACCCTTGTAAAGAGGCATGATAACTGCTCTTCTCCAGTCCAGCGGAGTATACCCCTCCTCCAAACATTGGTTAAGGAGTCCGCAAAGCCATGCAAGAACCACCTGGCCACCACTCTTGACAAACTCTATTGCAACGCAATCATATCCAACTGCTTTTCCACCTTTCATCATTTTCAATGCATTCTTCATCTCATTCATGCTTATCTCTTCTGTACTACTTACTTCATTTGTGTTCACAGCACTTACATTTTCTCTGGCATCCATATCAGCTGCTACGTTACTGCCATACATTTCTTTAAAAAAGTTCATCCATCTTTCTTGTACACTCTTATCATCTGTCAGCATTCTTCCGCCTTCTCCCAGAATTGCTTTCACACATTCGCTTTCCGAGGAGTTCTGAGATTTTTTAACCTCCTTCCAGAACATTTTTATATACAGAGAGTAAGTAAAGCATAAGGCATCTAATTGGTTAAATGAAAAAATAATTCCAAATTTAAAATCGTAACATTACCAAGCTATATAGAACACTGTCTATTCATATACATACCTTTCCCAAAAGAAGGAGAGGTTCCTGAAGTTTGTATTGGAGCAATTTAGGCTCAATCATGTCCAGGGGACGTCCGTTAACCCGGAGGTTTCCATTCCCGCGCTTGCAGTATGCTACTGCTGTGGCGGTTTTCTGAAACAACAATGGAATTAATTCAAAACATTCGATAAAGTTGGCAGATTGTCGCATTCTTTTGTTTTATAAGAGTTTTTTTACTGTATTATGTTAACCTCCGCTAGTGTTATTTGCTAGAGTCTAATATTTATTTAAGTATATGCAATACACCAACTGAATACGGAGGATACTTAAATGGAGGTTAGAAATTATTTAAAGTTTGACAATTAAAAAAAAAACAAATAAAATTGTTTATAGCAATTAGTGAACCTAAGGGTAGATTATGTAACTTTAAACTGTAGTACACTTCGGTATAAAATAAACAGGCAAGATGTTCACATTAAAAATAATTTGTATGCAGATGTCAAATAAACGTTTCGCGAAGCGAAATGTCATAAACATTGTAACTATTGAAAATAATATAATATAAAACACAGTCACATTTTCACTACGCATCAACAATAGCGTGTAAAAAAGCAATATTTTAGCACTGACTCGAACAGATTATAATGCAAAACGATTCACAAGCGAACCACGTGGATACACTGTTAAGTTGAATTTCTCACCTTTTTGCCGAAGACCTGGACGGCTTGGACTGGCTCGCGCTTAGGCTGCGAAAATAATTGAAAGAATAAGTAATCGTATTGTATAAATTACACATATTATGTTTCCAAATCTTAAAAAATCCCTCAGCGGTTAACTAACCTTTGCTGCAGGCGCCGACATCTTGTTTCAGAAGGAAATAGAGACCAAAGAGAATTCAAAACTTTCAATCGCGTAAGCCATAGACAAAAAACGGATAAGTAGATACTTAATTAATAAAACAAAAAAAAATAAAGTTTTTTTTTTCATTCATTTCAAATTAATTTGAACTGCCAATTTATTGTATAAAATTATCATGATTTGAATTATTTGCTTTGATTGAAATTAAATTAAATTAAAAATGAGTTTATAGTAACGACATCTATTGTCGACTAGGAATAATATTGTAATGTTGTGTTTCAATTGGTTTGAGTTCATGGTGTAGCGACGAAGTTAACCGAATGTCGTTCGGGATTTTCCGTGGTTGGTGATAAAGTTTTAGCCAATAGAACGAAGGAGGTTTGCCGCCAGATTCGGCCAGATCACCTCACCATTTCAATACGTGTGTATGTGCAGTGAAAATTATCGCTCAGTATTGTTATATGCCGCGAGGTTTGTTGTTTGCAATCATAGTGTGGGAAAATTATATCGTGCAGTGTTTACATTGATATCATTTTGAAATCAAACAAAAACATTCATATTGTGCAAACAAAAACACTTTTCCTGTGTGGCGAAAAATCGTGAGTAATCAAAATTTGAATTCAACTAATTTAATAATTATTTCTTACTGTTTGGTGCAAATCGAAAGAGTAAATGATTACTAATTTTATTACGAATTAATATGAACAGCATTAGTGTTAATTAGTAATCTTTTACGATAAACTTAACGATTTTGCGCTTTGTTGAATTTCATATATTAATAATTTGAATCATTTAACGAAATTAAATAAATAAAAATATTATACATAAATAACAATGTTGTGCTTGTATTGTACATTAAGAAGGTGATTTTAATGAAGTTTTAAATCTTAGAAATATATCGACTGAAGTAAAGATGGCAGTGCACAATGAAATTCTAGTACCGACCCTTATGTATGGAAGTGAAGCTTGCAGTTGGCAGAAGAAGTATGAAAGTAGTATAAATGCCATAGAAATGAGTTCACTAAGAGGAATGTGCGGAAAAAACAATGTGTGGTAGAATATCAAATGATGAAGTAAGAAAGGAATATAAGGCGGATGAATTCGTGATAAATAAAATCAAGAAAGGGCCACTAAGATGGTTTGGACATATGGAACGAATAGATGAGGGAAGAATGGTTAAACATTAAACAAGTATATTACTATGGAATTCCACAGTTTTAATGCCTTAGCGTTCAATAAGTTTATATTTACTCGTATATGCTTAAAAATACTAGAATGTTATATGTTATACGCTTTGAAAACATAATATGTAGGCATAGTATGTGTATATGTGCTGTAATAATTATTTACCAAGAAATTCATCTGAGAGTCATTAATTCAAGAGATTCCTTCATTATGTAAATTGCGATTACCTGTGATTCTGAGAACATTTGACTAGAAACGGGTGTGGCAATGATGGGAAGTCTCCAAGATGAGCAATTTATTATGTTCGTATAACAGAGAATTACAGAAGATTAATGTATAATTAGACAGGCACAGTTTTTTCACTCATAAATAATATTTTATGTTACTATTTTTTAACCACTTCATCTCGTAAATCTTATTATAAAAAATTAGAAATTCAAAACATATTTTTTTTATAATTAATACGAATGAAAACATCTGTTTTCTAGAAATTTCATTATAATTTATTAGAATGATATGTTATGCCTTTTTATTTTATAATAGTAAACACGATTGTCTAGTCGTTTTACTTAGATTTAATTGATATAAATTAACTTATTGAACGTTAAGGTATTAACATTGTGGAATTCCATAGTAATATACTTAGGAAATTGAAATTATTTTTGTTTAATCCACTAATTATTTAAAAAAATATATTAAAAAACACGACATGTTTCGGAGGATACCTCCATCTTCAGGTATAAAAAAATATAGTAAAAACTAAACAATGAAAGACAATTATAAAAACGCATTCAAAAATCGATACAATAATTCAAATTTAAAAATTAACCTAGGCTATTTGTTATAAGTACTAATTAATTTTTAAATTTGAATTATTTTATCGAATTTTAAATGCGTTTTTATAATAGTCTACACCTGAAGATGGAGGTATCCTCCGAAGCATGTCGTGTTTTTTTAGTATATTTTTAAATAATTAGTGGATAAAACAAAGTTATTTTCAATTTCCTAAGTATATTTATATAAATAGTGACTAATTTGTTTCGCCTTGCGAGGGCATTCTGAAAATGAGTTTCTCAAACCCAGTTTGAGAATGCCCTCGCAAGGCGAAACAAAAATCGTGCTTACTATTATAAATTAATAATGGAGTTTTACAAAACTAATACCTCAACCATCAATACATGTTCTGCCTGTCGAAGGCATTATCAAATTTGTCTAAATGTATATTTAAAACAAATCTACTTTCACACACCATTCACGCTCGTCGATTGTTCCGACTTCGAACACGGCCGCCTTTTAGTAATTGCTTAATTTGGTTATGCCATGTCTTCCTTGGGTTTCCTCGATTTATTTTCTATTCACATTGCTTGCATATCTTTTTAACCGTTCTTCCCCCATCCCTTCTTTCCATATCATCATATTTAGGACGCGTTCATTCGCCTTTATATTGTATTCTATCATACATTTTCCCGTACATTTTTCTTAGTATTCTCACGGCATTTATCCTACTTTTATTTATTTGATTTATAAAATACAATTGTAAGAAAAAAAAAAACATAACCCCCTGCATCGTGTCTCTGTATGGTTTCATAAGTCACTATGTATATAACATATATAACGTGCATATATGTATAATTAATATAAATGAAAACGTCTGTCTTCTAGAAGTCTTATTAAATTTCATATGGAATGACATGTTTCACCTTAGTAGATAGTGTCGTAGAAGGGCGAAACATGTCATTCCATTTAAATTGAATAAAACTCCTAGAAGACAGACTTTTTCATTTATATTAACTAACTAACTTTTTTTTTTTTTTTTTTACGTATACAACAGGTTGCTTGAACCCAATTACAGTATAATTTTTTTTTTTTAAGCTGATATATTGATTCTCGTGACATGTGACAGGTAGCCAATCTATCGCCATTTTATTGTCACGTGAATACTACGCCAGACCAAAGACAATGTGACAATCACACTGCCATCGCCGGGAATCGAACCCAGAACCTTCGGAATGGGAATCAGAGCTCTTACCACTCTGCCACGAAGGTCGTCAACTTACCATCACGCCGTCTCCCCGGAGGGGTAGGCAGAAAGAATGGAACGCCACACTGTTCTGTCCTGACATACGTCTCTCGATTCCTCTACATTCATACATCTTGTCATGCACGCACGTCGATTTTTCCGACTCCTCACGTGACCGACATTCAATATTTGATTGTATTAATTATTTTATATGAAGCTTTACATTATTGTTTAATACTTATATGTAATTAATATGAATGTAAACGGTTGTTTTCTGGAAGTTTTCTTATATTTTAATAATAATAATTAGGCTAATTTGTATAGCGTCGTTTTCGTGAATAGCTCACCTCAAGGGCGCTTTGACAATGTTTTTAGCCATGAGAGCTGCATGTGACACCAGCAATCAGATAACCGTTGCTTACATTTTATGGGATTTTATGAATGAATGACAAGTTTTGACTTACTTAGGCATTATTTAATGACACTTGATAATGCCTTAGTAAGGTGAAATATGTCATTCCAATAAAATATAATAAAACTTCAAGAAAATGAACGTTTTCATTCGTATTTATTATTTAATATGGCGTTTTACATCATTGTTCAAGAAACAGTAATTCCATGTGTGTACCTATATACAAGAACATATTTGTTCATCGTTTACATAGGAAAATGTATTGTTTAATGCCAGGCAATACGTTTGAACAAGTATCTATGTATATATTATTATTTACTGAAAGTTGAGCGAGTTGACAAAAACTAAGACCTTGGTAAAAGTGTTGTATACAAAATGTATCTACTCGGAAATGTAACTCTAATTATATAATAGTATTTGTAATAAGATTTAAATAATAAATTTATAAAAAAAAACATATACTCGTAAATATACGTTTCATTCTTTTTAGTTTAGGTCGTATTACTTGTTTATGTCGGTGATCTGTCCTGGCATGATGATATCTAGCAATCAGTGGCGGTACTCCCATGGAAGCCCAGAAGCCCGGTTTGCGTAAGAAATTTTGGATCAAAACCCCCAAATTCAAGAAATCGTGGCCCCGCATACCATAAACCAACGTCCCACCAAATCACCTTCCAACAATGTTCCCATCAGACGTTAGAGGAATAGCCACAAGAGCTGAACCTCTAAGCCAGAAGAGATTTTGATTAAAAATTTCTTACGCAAGCTGGGCTTCTGGGCTTCTATGGGAGTACTGCCACTGCAGCAATCCATCAATCTCTTCGGCGGCTTTCCTGGTAATCTCTTGCTGTTGGGGTTTTTATATTTGTCAATTTTTTGCAATTCATGTATCCTCCATGTGATCCACATGATCTCTCCAAAAGCGCCTTCTGCTTCTTCCCCACATTACTATATCCTCAACAACGCAGACAGACCTTATCGTCTCATTTCTGATCCGATCTCTGAGGGTAATGCCTGCGATGGAGCGTAGGGTTCTCATTTCTGCTACTCTGAGAAGGTTCTTAGTCCTATTGGTATTGGCTCTGACTTCTATCTCATAGGTCACGATGGGACAGACGCATGCTTTGTATAGCCTGACTTTGCTTTCCATATTGTATCGTGCAAGCAGCCATGTATAGGTATGTAAACGACGTAAACGGAACTAGAAATAGAGGAAGACCGAATAAAACGTAGCATAATCCAATCAATCTAATATTAAATGTCGACAATGCGAGGAATCAGAGAAATCGACATGCGTGAATGACACGATGTATTAATGTTGAGAAAGTTAGATAAGTATGTCGGGAAAGAACTGTGTGGAGATCCATTATTTCTGCCTATCCTTTCGGAGAGACGGCGTGATGGTTAGTAAGTTAGTTTAAAAAATACTTTTTGAAGATGATACTCTTTGCCTTTTGTTTTCGGGTGGTTTCGACAGTTCGCTGACATCTTCTGGTGCCCAGATAACGAGCTATCGAAACCGGTCAGAATTAGAAACCGGTTAGACTTAGTGGAATAAAATAGCTACTAATAGATAATTAATTTTTTTTGTGGAAACATTATGATACTTCAACATTATTAACTGTTTAATTTGGGACACTATTTAATATCACTACATTCTTCTTCTTCTCCTTCTTCCTTGTTGTAGACCCATGTGGTCTGTTTTCCAGAGTGTTGCTCCTCCTGTGAGGTAGACTCGCAGCTGTCCTTCCATCTTTTAGGAGGTCTTCCACGAGGACGAGTCCCATGAGGCTGATTAAGCAATGCAATATAAGGGAATCTGGTGGTGTCATTCTTTGAACATGACCGTACCAGTCCCTTTTTCGCTGTCTGATCCATCTTATAATATCCTCAACCTCACACATCTATCTTATTCTGGTGTTTCTCACGCGATCTCTCAGTGTCTTGCCTGCTATCGTCCTCAGTGTCTTCATTTCGGAAGTCCTCAAAACTTGTTTGGTCCTTACTTATTTATTTAATTTGTACGAAATTGTCGGCACAGCTGTTTCTCCAACCGATGTTGGCATTATCAGGTGTTACAATCGACTGTTCTATTGTTTAAAACTATTTTTAATTATTAGGTTTAATATTATATTTAATATCGTAAGGTTTTAAGCTTGCACTGACGTTGATGTTTTTTACTGTGTCGTTTATGTCCCCTATAAAATAATACTAAAATGCAATATTATTTAAGTAACGAGAATCCAACGTTATCAATAATTAAAATGAATTTAATCTATAATATATACATTATAATAAGTGATAGTATTTCCAAATAAATATACATAAAATAACTGTAATAGGTATGATATTAATGTATAGCAGTATATAATATAGTTCTAGTGCCGACCCTTATGCATGGAAGTGAAGCTTGGAGCTGGTAAAAGAAGGATGAATGTAGGTTAAATGCCCTAGATATGAGATCACTGAGAAGAATGTGCGGGAAAACGATATACCTACGATAGATTACCGCACGAAGAAATAAGGAAGAAATGTATGGCAGATGATTGCATCACAAGTAAAATTAAAAATAAAAAGATCCCTGAAATGGTTTGGACATATGGAATGATTGGACGAGAGAAGAATGGTTAAAATGTTGTATACAAGCAGTGTAAGTGAAAAGAGAAGCCTTGGAATAACAATGAAAGCATGCCATGACCAAATTAATCAAATTCTAAAAGACAGACACATTCGAAGTTGAAAAAATCGACGAGCGTGCATGTTACGATGTATGAATATAGAAGAAGCTCGAGAGGTATGTTAGGACAGAGCAGTATGATGATCCATCCTCTCAACCTACCCATTCGGGAAAATGGCGTGATGGTTAGTTTGTTAATAAGTTATTTGTTATTAAATTTTAATGAAAATGTTTGTTTTCAATAAGTGTATTATAATTTACGGGAATGACATGATTCGCTTTGCTGCATTATGATACGTATTTGTTTTATTAATTTGACATCATATTATTTATTGTTTCTTGAACAATAGTGTTAAACTTCACATCATGCTGTTCTCCTTTGTCTTCCTTGACTTCTTTTACCATTCACACTACTTGCAAACAACATTTTAATAATTTTTCCTTCATCGTTTTTTTTCATATGACCAAACCACATATGTAACCCTTTCTTAATTTTATTCAGGACGTATTCATCTGTCTTTTACATACATTCGGTATTCTATCATACTCGTACATTGCTTTTTTCACACAATCTTCGCAGTTTTAGCATTTATCATTTCACATTTTTATCATTATGTTTATTTGAGTAAGTTATAATGCAACAATAATTTAAAAAATCAGCAGAAATCGTAAAAAAAACGCCATCATTTGTTTATATTATTATTTTGTTTTTTACAAGTGAAATATACGACTTAGCAATCATTATTCACTGACGTTTGCAATTGCTATCTTCTCGACCCACATATTTAGAACGTACTTCACATCTGAGTTACAGGTTCGACTTCCTATTATAATTTGATATTTCACTTATGAAGTTATGACCTACGTGTTATGGCGATTAAAACGTTCAATACGCTCTCACTTTTGACCACAGAAAATAAATTTTGATTGATTTTAAATAGGTACTAGTTTTTTTGTCTATGCATCCACCGAACACGTTTACAACGGCAATAATCTTTTGAAAAAAGAATGGCAACTATCGATGTACATATTTTGTTCGTTCTAAACAATGGTTCACTAATCAAACAGTAATTGTGCAATTACAGTTTATGACTTAATTGTGAGAACTTATGAAAGTGGATAATGATTTAAAAATTATCTTTCTTTACGATAAGTCATTTTTATCAATGATACGATAATGTATGCATATAATTAATTAAATAAATGTGTATTACATATTCAGATCGCGTTTTGACGAAGGTGATTAAAAATTATTAACTGGAATTTTTCCTCTAGTAAATATAACATGTTTGAACATTGTCATATTAAGTTCAATAAAATTTTAGGTTATAAAAAAAAAATTGTAGTGAGTTATTCACGAAAACGGCGCTATACACATTAGCCTAATTATTATAATATTATTTAATACCTATACATATGTATTCTTCTTTCTTCTTCGATGGCCCTACAGCCCATGTCGAGCCTTAGCCTCAAGTATTCTTCGCCTGTAACTCCTCCTGTCCTCCGCTTCGACCCTCCAATCTGACACCAGTAACAATGTCACCACATCTCTCCCAACTTCATCCTCCCGCCGCAGCCTTGGTCGTCCAATTGGTCTTTTACCACCTGGGTGCCACTCCAGCAATCTTTTTGGGGTTTGCAATGACGGCATCCTCTGCAGGTGACCGGCCCATCTCAGTCTATTCAGTCTGACCTGTGTGGAGATACTGGGAGCTTTGTAAAAATAATAGAGTTCGTCATTATGCCGCACTCTCCAGCCTTCACCGTCATTCACAGGTCCCAGAATTCTGCGCAGCACCCTTCTCTCAAAAGTATCCAGTCGCTCTGTGGATATACGAGTATGTATTATTAGAATATAAAAATCGTTTTGCAAAAAAATAATATATTGAGTTTTAAATTATATAATTGGAAGGCTTTATAACATAAAATTATTTTTTATTTATAATTTTTTTTATGGATAACCCTTCATATAAGCTGAAATACTGTCTCAAATATTTCAAAGACCTGATAGCATCTTTGAACCCATATTTACTTGACTTGCAGTGAAAGTTACTATCCTTTAAACCACTGATTCCCAACATTTTCAGTTAGCTGGAGTCACAGTAATCAAATGTAATTCAATGTCTCTAAATGCGTTATGCTATCTTTTACTAGAGCATTGAGAACTGTATATTATAGATACACAATGAACAACCAGCAATTAGCACATGTATCTACGATGCGAGATCTCGGAATCATCTATGAGAGTATGCTGACTTTTCATACACATATCGAGAAGATTTGTGGCATTGCACTGAGGATGTTGGGCTTCATCATCCGGACCGGAAGAGTTTTCAGGGATCCCAATGTGCTCAGAGATACAACGCATTGGTTCGGAGCAGACTTAAAGTGGTTATGTGATATGGAGTCCTCACGAAGCGAGATATTCCGTTATGCTGGAGAGTGTTCAGAAACAATTTCTAAGGTATCTCTACATGAGGGAATATGGTAGTTATCCGTGGCTCTATCCCAACTACCAAAAAATTCCATTCATCGCTTTATACAATTCAATCATCAACATTTTCTTTCTTATATAATGTACAGACATTTCAAATTTCAAATGTAACGTTCTTTATCTATGATCTACGAAAAGGAACTATTATGATTTTGGTTATATGGAAGTGAGTTTAATGAAATTATTTCGAGCCAATGGGTTTATTTTCAAATCGATTCCACGCGTATGATTATAGGTACTTAATTTATAATGTGTAGGTAAGTACGTATTGTAAATATTATCCGATTGGTGAAAGTAAGGAGAAATTATTTATGGCTAATGCGTAATGCTATCTGATTGGTGCGGTCCTAAATTGTCTGTAATTAGGTACTTTTACCTTGCTGACGTTTCAAGGCCTGTTATATTAGGGACTACTTGTGGAACACATAGAAATGAATTTTTAAAGAGTTCTATTTTTCATTTTTGTCATTTATCTTCTATTTTTTCTCATTTTCTGTTCGATCACATTAAGATGGGTTTTCCTAAATTGATAGAATTTAAGGGTTAAGTTAAAAAAAAAAATCCGTCTATTATATATATTTTAAATAACCTTAAAAAAAGAGATATTACCAAAATTAATTATGTAATGTCAGATTTTTCCTTTTTATATTATTTTTTTTCTAATCATTTTTAAGAATAGGAATTCGAAAATTTAATTTCAAAAATACATAATACACTCGTATTATCTATGATCAACGAAATGAATCAAATTTTAAAGGTTGGTCATGTCAGAAGTCAGACCAAACTTTAAATGTGTTATTTTCATGTTTCATGTCAGACCCTTAATCAAATTTTAAAAGTTGGTCAGGTCAGAAGCCGGAAGAATCGACGTGCGTGTATGACTTGCTGTGCGAATGTGGAGGAAGCTAGAGAGGTATGTCAGGATAGAGTAGTGTGGCAATCTATTCTCTCTGCCTACCCCTGCGGAGAAGCGGCGTGATGGTTTGTTTGTTTGTACATAATGTATTTTTTTCTTCATTTAAGAGTAAAAAAAAAACTCGACTGGTTTCGGTAGCCGTGTTAATTACAATTAACTGATTTTAATATGATCGTAAATAATCTATGAAATACAGAATTCCTGTAAATACATAAAAACGTACAATGATGTTACCAACAGGATTCGAACCTACAACCTTTCCGTTAGATTGAAATTCTGGCAAGAATCCCCAATAACAATTATAATATCAAAACAACTTTGTGATATGTTTAAGATATACATATAATAAACATTTGTCATTTTTACCAATACCGCTGCTTTGTGGCTGCTCTGTGCTTGTTGTTGGACATTGATAAAACAGTCAGAGTGAAAATATTGACGGATCGATTGAAGTAGCGTCATTTACGCTTCAATGAGGAAATCAATATAACGATAGTGACCATTTTATTCATCAAATCAAATCTAATCTATCAAAAGACATTACGAACAGCATAAATGTTTAAGGCATCTATTGAGAACAGGTAAAATATTATATACATACAACAAATACCAAGAACGCATTATAGATGATTCGATATTAGGAAGACAATATGCTTTCTAAAGTCGAGAGTATTTGTCCCCTGAACGTACCTTCACTAATATGAAGGACGTCGATCTCCGAAAAGACCGCGTTCAGCAGATTTATTGCTCTTTCCACCGGTGTCACCAGAGGCAGATTGGTTCTGTCAGCCGGTAGGTAAAACAATCTGCCGTCGGAAATATCTACACGGCCGAGTTCTCGAAAAAATCCCCTGATTAATCTAAAGAAATGGGTTATTAGATGCCCATCTCTTCGTAGCTGTAGAGAATTGGTTCCGAACATTCCCAAAAGAAATGCAGTGGGATAGAGCCACGGATAACTACCATACTCCCTCATGTAGAGATACATCGGAATTTTTTTCTGAACCCTCTCCAGCAAAATGGAATATCTCGCCTCGTAAAGACTCCATATCACAGAAAGACTTTCGAGTCTGCTCCGAACCAACGCTTTCATGGTCTTTCGGATGCTGTGGGCAAAAATGCGTAAGCATGATCGGTACCAAATGTATAATTTAAACTCGTTTCCTTAAAACTATCTCACATCGTGTTTCTGGGCTTGATCGAATTAATTTTAGGTTATATATGGTCACAAATACCGAATTAACCGTATTAACTTCAATATCAAATATGTAGACTATGTTATTTATATTAGTACACGAAATAACAATTTATTTTTATACTTTCATAACGAATTTTACCTATTAACTATTTAAATAAATAAAACTTCATTATGAATATCACAATTGATTATATTTAGTCGCGGCAGCTGTTTCGCTAACCGATGCTAGCATCGTCAAGTCTTACAATCAACTAAAAAATACATCAGAAAGACTTAGTTTATGCATAAAATTATTAAGAGTTTATTGCCTACATATATATAAACAACATTCATTTTACACAACATTTTGAATGTTTACAAATTCTTGTAGACAAATGCTGGATTTTATCCATGCCGATAAATCTTAATAGATGACGCTAGTGTAGAGTGAACAATGGGGTGAATGTAGAGTGAACAAATGGGGAATGTTGTTGAACATAAAGCGATCGCTCAACCCAACCGATGACAGGCCATAAGTCCTGCAAGCGCCTCGGCCACCATATTCTGTTCCCAGAAAACAATTAACATCTTCGTCTCTATTGAGATACAATTAATCCTTATAAAAAAAAAACATTCGTTTATTTACTACTTTTCTTGAAATTACCAATATATTTTGTAATGATAATAACTAACTTATTTACTCCCGGAGGGGTAGGCAGAAATAATGGACCGCCACACTCTTATGCCCTGACATCTCTCGGTTCCTCTACATTCATACATCGTGTCATGCATGCACGTCGATTTCTCAGACTCTGACATTTAATCTTTGATTGTTTTGATCGTGTTACTTTTCCTAGTTTACGACATTTACATATACCTTCTTCCCCATTCTGTCTTTACTCATTCTTTCCATGTGTCCAAACCATCTTAACGACCCTTTCATTATTTTGCTCATAACATTTTCTTTCGCACCGCATTCACTTCTTATATCTGCATTTGACAAAGATAATAATAAAACAAAGACATTTGATAATGTCTTATTAAGGCGAAACATGTTATTCCCATAAATTATAATAAGCTTCTAGAAAGACTAAGAAAACGGGCGTTTTCATTCGTATTCATAAACCAATGTATTAATTTGATTTAAGGCGAAATGCTAAACCATGAAATTGGTTTCTTGAACAATAATGTTAAATTTCATCTATATTTGCCATAAATTTGTGTTGAAGATGTTTAAAAAACTGATCAACTAACCATCACGCTGTCTCCCCGAAAGGGTAGGCAGAAAGAATGGTCCGTCACACTTTAATCGATGCGGCACTCCATTCTTCTCTTTTGCCCCGCGGGAGACGCGGTGTGATGGGTTGCGAACCTCATCGCCACTAATAAATCTAAAATAAATAATATAAACTAAAATAACAAAATAAAAATAATTAAACACAATGTTCTTTTTAGATGGTGCATATATTGTCTATTTAATTTATGTTCCACGTATCCACCGTTTTTTTAATTAGCTGTAATAAGGCACTTACCATAAAACAAACCAACACCAGCAAGAGCTTTAATGAACTTTTAAGAAGATGTTTAATGTTTCTTTTTTTATATACTTAGTATACAACACTCACTTTATTAAAAAATAAAAATTAAATCCCAATGTTTCGGACTAACGTATTTCATTTTATTTTCATTTTATGATCGGCTTAAAATAACTTTTATACACAAAAAGGATACAAAATATGAGATTCTAAATTTAAAAACTTATTCAAATTTATTCCAGAATAAACATTAAATTTATTTTAATTTTTGATGTATTAGAAACTATCAAATGTCGTTAATTTCCCATAATTATTGATAAGGTAACGGTATCTCAGATAAGACACTCAAATGCTCATGTTATTAACTTTTTAATTTCTACTAACCTTTAACATCTGAAAATCTGGTTTTCGATAGAAAGACTGATATTTAAATGTTGAAAATGTTATTAGCCTTTTTTATGAGCGATTACTATTAGGCATCACAGGTTTGAATAAGATTTGAATCTATTAAAATGTGTACAGTCGTATTTTTAAACGTATCTTAACTTTCATTTGGTAAGTGTTTAATTTTTTATTAAAATAATTATTTTTGATATATCAATTTTCATTATTTTTTATGTATTCATCTCATCAGCCGTCTGTCATCCACTGCTGAACGTAGGCCTCTCCCAAAGCACGCCACCGCCCCTATCCATTGTCGCTCCCATCCATCCATGTCCAGCAATCCTCTTCAGATCGTCGGTCCAGCGGGCAGAGGGACGTCCAACTCTGCGAAATACTGTACGCGGTCTCCACTCCAGAACCCGTCTCCCCCCGTCGGTTCTCCAATTGCCACTTTAGCCCGCCCATCCTCAGAGCCACCTCAGTCACCTTGGTTTGTTGTCGAATAAATTCGTTTCTAAATCTGTCCCCCAAGATTATTCCAAGCATGGGTCTTTCGATGGCGCGTTGGGCGACCTTGAATCTGTAGACTAGACCTTTTGTCAGTGTCCACGTCTCGGCTCCGCACGTTATGACTGGCAAGACGCATTGGTTGAAGATTTTAGTCTTGAGGCATTGTGGTATTTTAGAAGTGAGAACATGACGTATCTTTCCAAAGGCTGCCCAACCCTACTGAATTATTCGGTCGGCTTCTTTCTCGAAATTGTTTCTACCTAATTGTATGATTTGGCCAAGATATGTGTATTCTTGTACCGCTTCGAGAGCTGACCCATCGACGGTTACTGATTTCGAGATAATATGTTCATTATACATGACTTTTGTCTTGTCCAAATTCGTCCCGAGACCCACGATGCATTTGATTTTAAAATAAATCTGATTTGATTTGATTTGAAGAGTCTTGTCTGCTTTTATCTTCAGTGTCCGCATCTTGCCACCTGCACCTTAGCCTTCGTTCTTGTGGTATCTGCTCTGGTCTCAATGCCGTATATCGGTATTATTTTTCGCGGTTATAAAAGTGTGTATGGTTTTATTAGGTGTAAAACATTGTTTATATAAATCCAGAACACTCTTGTGAAACACGAATGCGTGCCTATTTCCATTTATAGATCACGATAAAACTATTTGAATAATTGCGTAAATAAATTTTTGTTTTACATCTCGGATTATTTACACATCACGAAGAAATGATTCTCACGTTTCGCTGTTAATTATCTCGCTAAGTGTGGTTAAACTGAGATTTTGAAATATCCATCTATAGTTTTAAGATTGTAAATCGGTTCAAAAAACATGAGCTCAATTACCAATCAAATAAATAACATGTGTATTTTTTAATCGTGGATAATAAACTAACATTATTATAAAAATTAACGAGATAACATAAGAGAACTGTGCTTTCAACGTGACTTATATAATTTATAAAGATTAATTGTATCTCCATAGAGACGAAGACGTACATTTTTTTTGGAAACAGGACTTATGACCTGTCATTGGTTGGGTTAAGCGATCACTTTATGTTAACTACACTCCCCATTCCGCTCTTCTTACGACCACCACGGCTGATAATTTTTTTTTTTGGAACTTGTATATATGCTATTTTTTTAAAATAACTTCACATTTTGTAGGTCAATCTACACTAGCGCCATCTATTAAGATAATTTGACTTATATCATTAATATATTTAAAAAAAAAAATTTAAACAGGTTGTTTGAACCCAAACTGTATTAGTACAATTTAATTTTAGCGATTATATTGATTCTAGTGACATGTCATGGGTAGCTTATATATCGCCATTTTATTGTCACGTAAATTCTACACCAGACCAAAGACAGTGTGACAATCACACAGCCATCGCCGCGAATCGAATCCGGGACCTTCGGTAGTGTAGTCAGAGCTCTTAACACTCTGACACGAAGGTCGTTTTCTTAAGCCATTATCAAATGTAGTGAGAATCAAATGCGTAGCTCTTTATAAACCAGAGCTTATAGTGCACGATAATGTATACAAGATAATTAATATGAATTAAAACGTCTGTTTTCTAGAATTTTATAAATTTTTACAGGAATGACATGTTTAATTTTGTTAAGACATTAGCAAATTATACGCCTTAGCTATGTAAAAGGTGTTATTTCCATAAAATATAATCAAACTTCTAGAAGGCAAGCGTTTTCATTAATATTCTTATTATTTAATATGCTGTAGACTTAAGAGACTATTATTACAGGTTTATCCTCATGTGTTGCTGAACTCCAGCTATCTTTCAACGTTTTAAGGGTCTCCATGGTGGATGCTGTGCATCTGGTATTCTATGCAGAGCCACGTAACATATCTTGAACCTCACAGATCTCTCATTAAGTATTCATATTTGAATTTATACAATTTTCAAGATATTAGTAACTAGTATGATATTTTAATCGTTTTATTTTTTGTTTTTTTACATTAACGTACATGCATTGATATTTAAAAAAAAACATTTTGAAATACTTACTAAAAAATAAAGTAATTACTATCTCATTCTAGTGCACTATAGTGACACTAGTAAAAATCTTATTTTTGGTCACATTAGAAATATTACTGCGATATCATATGGCACTAAAATGGATTTTATATCTTATTTTTCATATGATTTTTCATTCATGACTTTGTGTCGTTTACAGGGGCGTTCCGTGATAGTTTCAGTAACACCATACGAGGAGTAGGGATAGCCAGTTTGCTTCTTTATTATTATATAACAACAGATATTATTCGCGTCAAATTCCTCGCACTACTGTTAGGCAGTGCAAAATGATATTGAAAATGAGCGAATGCCTATAGAATATTTTTCTCAATTTATTCCGTGTGTGTCCGTTCGGCGCTAATTCTAAAGTTAACGAGATTTTTTATTATATTCTCACGAAGGTGTTCAATGTACAGTCCACTCCAATAATACACGCTTCCAATTTACCAATTTTTCATGAACAAATATCAGCATTTTATTAATAAAAAAATGTTAAAATTTAAAACACTGTTATAATATCAAAATTTCTTTTTATTCATTAAGAGTGTCACGATAGCTGTTTCGCCAACCGATTTTGGCATCATCAGGTATTATTATACAATATATATTGTAACACCTGATGATGCCAACATCGGTTGGCGAAACAGCTGTCGCGATACTCTCAGTGAATAAAAAGAAATTTAGATATTATAACAGTGTTTTAAATTTTAACAGTAATAATGTTAAAGTATCATAGTGTTTCGGCCAAAACATTGGACTAGAAGATTTTATTTTATTTTATAGGAATGACTTGTTTTGCCTCGATAATGCTGAATGCAAAGCGAAATTTGTCATTCTCACAAAAAAAAAACTTCTAGAAAACAGACATTTTCATTCGTATTAAATAGTAAATATTTATCGTGATTGTGGGAATTGGATATTTTTTGTTGATTTAACATTCCATTGATTAATTTATTGTTTAAACTTTGATAAGAAGCCATTACTTGGTGGTTGGACATATTTAACACTTAATTAAACACTTTTTGTACTTGGTATGCAACCAGGATCCCTGAGATGGACATATGGAACAAATGGACGAGAGCAGAATGGCTAAAAAGTTGTACACAAGCAGCGTGAGTGGAAAAAGAAGCTGAGGACGACCGAGGAAAACATGGCATGACCAAATTCATCAATTATTAAAAGGCGGCCATATTCGAAGTCGGGATAATCGACGTGTGTGCGTGGTATGATGTATGAATGTAGAGGAGCCCGAGAGGTATGCCAGGACATAGTATTGTGGCGATCCATCTTCTCTGCCTACCCCTCCGGAGAAATGGCGTGATGGTTAGTTAGTTAGTTAGGTATACAACCATTTTATTTGGGAGGATGAGGGCCTACCGGTTTCACTCTATGCGAGGTTCCTCAGGGCTTTACACATACTGTTTAATCATTTATAATTTTTATTGTTTGATCATTTATACAGTTGACTGTAGTAGCTCACAGTCGCCCGTGTCCATTCCTGAATAATTCGGTGTCAATTTTACACGCGACGTCGAAATTTAATACTTTTAATATACCGAGAAGTAAGTTATTTCATCGTATTAAATATGATACCAGCTTCATTAGTACATACAAAGGCGGCAATAGTAAGCATGCATTATGTAACACGTCTTAGATGTCCGTCAACAAAATGGATGATACATTTCAAAATGGTTGACAGGCGACATATTCCTGCCACGAGATTTTTTGTAATCTTTTTATTTAAGTACTCATAATAACTATATTTTGAATTATGGGCAGCATTAAAAAACCCTATTTATAATTGAGTAAAACGAAAATATACTTTAAGCTTACAGATACAAAATAATAAAATATTTAGTATTTAACCACGGTATGTTTATTCAACATTCAACAAAATGAGATTAATATTCTGCAATGACAACTTGAACATGAAACTAAGGCTGATAATGTTCAAGTGCTATGTCTGATCTGTATTACTCTATGGGTCGGAGACTTGGATCCTTAAAGGGCACACTATGAACCGGTTGGAAGCATTATCATAATTTCTTTTTATTTACGGAGTGTCGCGACAGCTGTTTCGCCAACCGATGTTGGCATCATCAGGTGTTACAAAAAACCTAAAGTTACACATGAAAATACTTACTATTTATTGGGCAAAAAAACTCATTAGTGTGGTTAGTCATAGTAAAAATAAAGACTTATCATACTAATGAGTTTTTTGCCCTATAAATAGTAAGTCTTTTCATTTGTAACTTTAGTTTATTGTAACACCTGATGATGCCAACATCGGTTGGCGAAACAGATGTCGCGACACTCAGTAAATAAAAAGAAATTGTGATATTATAACAGTGCTTTAAATTTTAACAGTAATAATGTTGAAGTATCATAGTCTTTCGGCCAAAACTATGGACTAGAAAAAGAATACAAAATTATAATTATGTATCAATCAATTAATTTTGTCCTCTTGTGATTGTTATATGTATTTAATTTTTAATCATCAATTGATACTAATTCTTAGGGAGTAGGTGTTAAACCCTGCAAAATCCTACCCTAAAACAAATTTCCAAGTTGTGATTTCCCATTATAAGTCCACTATACCATAGAATATTTTGTTTCGGCAATATAATGTCAAATTTCTTCTTCTTGTGCCATACCATTTTTCCCCAGCGTTCGCCATCACTTCTTCAAAAGTTTCTCTGTCTTACGCAGTCCTGAATAACTCCTCCACGCTCCTTATTCAAATTTAATTACGTAAAAAAAAATAGATAAGTAGGTACCTACCCATACTCGTATAGTAAAATAAATGTATATTTTAAAATAGTTTCATGGTTCATCCTCTTTACGTACCTACGCGCCGAATAAGGCAAACGAGGTGACAGTCAATTAGTAAAAATAGAATTGCTGTCATTTGTCTATTCCTTTTCAAATCCTCTATTTGGAACTTGGAACGTCTTTTGTAAGAGCGGCCGTCAATTCTTCGGATTCAAATTAGAATTTCGAATGTATTCTCTGGCCACCTGATTGGCGGGTCGTGATAGATGAAAGCGAAAACCTGGTTTATGGCCGGGTATCTACCTCCGTATCGGTCAAGGTACCTACCCAACTGCAAACTATGGTACCTACTTACACATTAACCATCATAATTTTACAAGCTGTAGAGTTTCTTTTAGCATTAAGCTCAGACATAATAATAATATAATAAAAAAACATTCTTAAAGTTGTCGATCTTTATTATATAGCAATACATTATAAACTGTTAAATTAAAAAAAAAAAACATTGTTTTTATACATTCCAATTTTATTTTTATTTGTCGAGACAGCTGTTTATATATTATTGTAACACCTGATGATGTCAACATAAATTGACGAAAGCTGTCGCGAAAAATAAAAATAAAATTATGATACATAAAAACAAAGGTATATAATTTAACAGTTTATAATGTTGAAATCTGCGAACCAAGGGACTACTAAGAACATCGGAGATGAAGGTCCTAAGATCAATTACTGGAAAAACTCTCGGAGATCGTGTTCGCAACGTAGACATAAGAAAAACTTGCGAAATAGAGGATATCGTTCAGTGGAGTAGATCCAGAAGACGATACTGGAGGGACCATGTAGCCCGAATGGATGGTGATAGATTTGCATATACAGCCGCTTATGAAATCCCCTCCGGACACCGCCCACCTGGAAGACCGCCTAAGAGATGGAAGGACAGCTGGACCTCATCATCCGACGAGACATGATTTCCGTGTCACAGATCGTCAGATCTATTAAAAGAAGAAGAAGAAGATAATTTTGAAGTATCATAGTGTTTCGGCCAAAACAATCTTCCTTCTTTCTCAGCCTATTCCCGTCCACTCCTGGACAAAGGCCTCCTCCATTTGCTTCCATGTCATTCTGTCCTGTGCAGACTGCATCCAGGTTATTCCGACGTGTCTGTTTAGATCATCCTTCCACCCTTAGTTGCGGTCGCCCTGCACTTCTCTTCGCCGTCCACGGTCTTCAAGTCAGCAGTCTTCTTGTCCATTTATCATCTGAGCTTCTGGCTACGTGACCCGCCCATTGCCATTTTAGAGTCGCCACCCGGTGGATGATGTCAGTGACCTTTGTTTTTTATTTTTATCGTTTCTGACTCTGTCTCTTAGTCTTATTCCTAACATGACTCTTTCCATGGCTCTTTGGGTCACTCGTAGTTTCTCGGCACTTTTTTTGGACAATGTAACAGTTTCAAGACCATAAGTACCAACTGGCAGAACGCAGGCTTCATTGACTTTTCATTTCAGGTTGATCGGCGAAAACAATGGACTATATAAATTATTTTTCGTTGGAATAGTCTGAGAACACCCTGTATAAGTATCTACGTACCGATTTCGAATGTGGAATCAGTTTCGATTTACATATTATATAATAGAGGTAAGTAAGTACTTTGTGTGATGTGCTTAGTGACCACAAATAATATAACTATTGGACCGTTACTTCAAAGAATTCACGATAAGTACACAGTTATACTAGGTAGGTTTAAAACTAACTAAATAACCATCATGTTATGTTTCCGAGGTAACAGGCAGAGATAATGGATTGCCGGATTATATATTATTATTTCTGAACGTACTTCAGATGGCCGTGCAACTCTTAAAGAGTTTTAACCTCTTTGATGGTGTTATTCTAAGCTTCTTCATCTTACGCCATTTGCTCCCAGCAGTCCGTTTCGCTCAACCT
Organism: Lepidostoma basale; assembly: GCA_022606425.2. NCBI lineage: Eukaryota > Metazoa > Arthropoda > Insecta > Trichoptera > Lepidostomatidae > Lepidostoma > Lepidostoma basale. The sequence continues at coordinate 454,020 of JAHDVF020001482.1, forward strand.
AGTCAGATCTGTAAGAACATTATCCATTAGGCGCGGTCTAGGCCTTCCTAGAGGTCTTACTCCAGCTGGTCTATCAAATCAAATCAGTTCATTAACTCAAAAGGCATTACAAACAGCAACATGTTTCAGGCATCTATTGAGTACAGGTAATATATTATAAAAATACAACTGGTTCGTAGTAACTTGGAGTACTGCTCTATCATTTGGGACCCCAGAGAAAGAACAGTCATCTTGGAACTAGAAAGGATCCAGAAACGATTTTTGAGATATTTATACCTCAGGGAGTATAACTATTATCCTTTTTTGTACCCCTCACTATTTCTGTCAGGAATGTTGGATTTCTTGAAACTCGTCGAATGATCTTTCTAGGTAAGCATTTTTTTAAACTATTATCCGGAGGTTTTTACAATACAGGAATACTGAGAGAACTAAATCTATACGTTCCCCATAGTTATAGCAGAGCAAGGGGGCATATATTATTTTATGCCCCAAATTGCCGCACAGAGGCCCTTCGAAGTTCTACTGTATTGAAAGCGATTCGTCTTTTAAATAAGGTTGCAAAAGAGATAGACCTCTTTGGATGCAATTATGGCGAATTCGGGAATCCCCTTACGATAAAGGCAGCAAGGAAATAACTGGCATATTATACTCATTCTTTATTCTTTATTCAAACATTATTTATTGTAAATTTGGAACTATTCTTTTATATTTCATCGGCTTAATTGAAGTGAATATACGCGAGATTGTACACTGCTGCTAATTATGGAGCGCTTTGAATATGTTTTAACTTTGGAATAGAGTTGAAGTTAGAATTCAGAGATTACTTTATGTACTGTTACGAAGTAGGGACTATATACAGTTAATTGGTCTTTCTATAATATAACAAGCAGCTTTTATATTATATTAAATACCGTATAATCTGCTGGGAAATATTCTAATTAGATAACTCAAGTAACATCTTAATATCATCTGTTAATTTATGCAAAGACTCGTCTAACTGTAACGAAATTTTGAAATAATAAATAATTATATAAATTTCTTCTACGTTCGCCGTACTTTGTGTTGTAGATGTTAATCTTTGTCTTTTTCTTTTTTTATATATTATACTTTGTAAACTTGAAACTTCGCCAGAGAATGATCAAATGCTGTGTGTGGTCTGTTTTATTGTACTTGGACCTTGAAAGTTAACCCAATGAACAGACTGGAAGCATTTGAAATGTGGCTCCATCGCCGAATGCTCAAAGTTCCCTGGACAGACATGGTTACCAATACCGAAGTCCTGAGGCGAGCTAGAGTTAACAGGGAATTGTTATCAACTATCAAGGTTCGAAAGATCTCACATCTGGGTCATATACTGCGTGGGGAAAAGTACCACCTTCTCCAACTGATATTGGAGGAGAAAATTGAGGGACGCCAAGGGCCCAGAAGGAGACAAATGTCCTGGCTGCGAAACGTGAGGAAGTGGATCGGCATCCGAAGTGTTGAGGAGCTGTTCCGAGCGGCGCAGGACAGGGACAGGTTCGCCGAGGTGATCGCCAACGTCGGGGGGATCCGGCAGGGCACCTGAAGAAGAAGAAGAAGAAGAAGATATACTTTGTATATAAAACACTATTAAAATTACATATCAGTCATGTTTCGGACAACCAGTCCTTCTTCAGTGATATATATTTTAAAGATACATATAATATTTAAAATATTTTAAAATTGTTTTCAAATATGATCAATTTTGACAGATGTTATTACCATTAAAGTATTAACATGTTATTAAACAATTATATAATAGTTTAAATATGTTTCTTTATAATATGTATCACTGAAGAAGGACTGGTTGTCAGAAACATGGCTGATATGTAATTTTAATAGTGTTGTATATACAAAGTATATAAAAAATGGAAAATACAAATAATTATACAAATATCCCAAATATTCTGAGGTATGAAAGTTAAGTACGAAAGTGATGACATAAAAAAATTGCAGCATAAATGAGATCTCTTAGAAGAATGTGTGTATATATGTATATGGTAGCATGTCAAATTCAAATATAAGAAATGTGCGAATGAGAGTGTTATGAACAAAATAATGAAAGTGTCATTAAGATGCTTTGATCACATAATGATACTAATTTGTATAGCGCCGTTTTCGTGAATAACTCACCTCAAGAAAGAATGGTGAAATAACGGCAAGGAAAGTATACGTTAACGAAGTAAACCGAGGAAAACGTATCACGATCAAAATAATCAAATATGAAATGTAGGAATCGGAGAAATCAACATGCGTGCAAGACAAAATATATGAATGTTGAAAAAGTGAAATAAGTCAGTAAATAATAGTGTGGTGGTCCATTCTTTCTGCCTATTCCTACGGGGAAACGGCGTGATGGTTAGTAAGTAATTTTTTTTGTTAAATTTAAAAATATTAAATGATTTTTTGGAAATTTTTTGAATTAGATTTTTTTGGTTTAAAATATGAATCGATTTTGTTGATTCGAAACCGGTCGGTAAAGTATAATCTAATAATCCGATTTTTACAAATTTGGTTTAAAAATACTATTAATGCAATAATATTAATTGAATACAATAAAATATCATTTTGTTTTTTGAATGTATATAAATACTTGTAGACAAACACTGGATTTTACCCATTGCGGGTTAATCATTTTTAAGGATTAATTGTATCTCAAAAGAGACGAAGATGTAAATATATTTTATAAAATATTTTATTTTTTTATTTTGGTTTACCTAAAGTGATCGCTTAACCCAACCAATGACATGTCCCGTAAAAGCCTCGACTACCATATTCTGTTTAAAAAAAAATACATCTTCGTCTCTATTGATTTTAATTAATCCTTAAAAATAATATCATTTTTAAGCACGAAAATCGTGAGTCAAAGAACAATATTTTATCGCGAACCGCAGTTGGTAACCACTGTCATAGATCACACCCAGTTTATCTTCGTGTAGATTGTATTAAAAAAATATTGCCTTAAAATGAATTCTTTAATTCTATTATAGTCACTTCCTTCCAATTTTTTAGTAGTAAAATAACTCACAACCCAAATAGTTATGAGTAATACAAATTTAAACTCATACGTTTATGGGTTTGAGATAATTGTCTACCACACTCGAGGAGTCAATAAAAACACCACCATTGTTACGGCGCATTTGTTTCTATTAAAATTCAATTGTCAAGTCGTTTGCTACTAGGATAATACGTGATTACAAACCAAGAGTCCCGCGCAGGGGCGGTGCACAAATATTTTATAACTAGTTGCAACCCTTGAAATATTCACGAAGGTAAAAATTTTCTACTCTTTAAAAACTCGGTTCACTGTACAATTGTAATAAGTCTTCTTCTTCTTCTTCTGCTTTATTTAGGACTGTGTCCTGTTATTTCTCGGAGCCTGTTCTTGGGATGCAGATGTCCAACTGTCTCGCCATCTTGGTGATCTTCCTGCAGGTCGATTTCCTGTTGGTACTTTATTTGCGGCTATATTGATCACTCTTTCAGAACATGCTCTTTCCACATGATCTCTCCAGTAGCGTCTTCTCAGTCTTCCCTATCGCACGACATCTTCCACATTGCAGATCTTTCTTATTTCAGAATTTCATATTCTGTCTCGGAGTGTCGTTCCCGCAACGGATCGGAGAGTCTTCATTTCTGTGGTTCTTAGGAGATTTTTTGTTCTGATGTAATAAGTAATAAGTTTTAACTCTCAACATAAATCTTTTTGATGCAAGGAAGCGAAGCATGGAACTGGAAAAATAAGGATGAAAGTAGAATAAATGCAGTAAAATGAGATCTCTTAGACGAATGTGTGGATACTGTGTATATGAAGAGTGTCGAATGAAAATATAAGAAGTGAATGCGATGCGAATGCTGGTGTTATGAACAAAATAATGAAAGGATCATTAAGATGGTTTGGACACATGGAAAGAATGAATGAAGAAAGTATGGTAAAAAAATTATAAAGTCATCGCAAACAAAAGTCTATCCAAAAAAGCTAAGATGGCAGTGCATAACGGTGTTCTTGTGCCGACCATTATGTATGGAATTAAATATGAAACTGGTAAAAGAAGGATGAAAGTAATAAATGCAGTAGAAATAAGATCTCTAAGACGAATGTGTAGTAAATCTGTATATGATAGAGTGTCAAATGCAAGTATAAGATGTTATGAACAAAATGAAAGGGTCGTTAAGATGGTTTGGACACATGGAAAGAATGAATGAAGAAAGAATGGTAAAAAATTATATGTCATTGATGTAAATGGAACCAGAAATAGAGGAAGACCGGGAAAAACGTGGCACGATCAAATAAATTAAATATTGAATGTCAGCCATGTGAGGAGTCAGAGCAATCGACGCCCGTGCATGACACGATGTATGAATGTTGAGGAAGGGAGAGAAATATGCCAGGAAAGAAAAGTGTGGTAGTCCATTCTTTCTGCTTACGCCTTCGGGGAGACGGCGTGAATATTATTATTATTATTATTTTGTTGAATCGCTCTTTACATCATGACAGTATGAGCAAAATCGATGTAAAGGGTATATAGCTATCATAGTGATTCTCGTGACATGTGATAGGTAGCTAATCTATCGCCATTTTATTGTAACTTGAATTCTACACCAGATCAAAGACAGTGTGACAATCACACTGCCCTCGCCGGGAATCGAACCCGGAACCTTCGTGGTGGCAGTCAATGCACTTACCACTCGGCCACGAAAGTCGTCGTTATAAATAATAAATTGTATAACTTCTAGAAAACGTAAATTTTATTAAATATTAATTAATATTAAGTACTTAATATGGAGTCATACGCAATATTTCAGGAAACATTAAATATAATTTTGTTATTATTTTGAAACTAGTATTTCTTGGGTTTATTATTATTTTTCTATAATCTCACGACCGGCAATGACAATCACAAGCTTTGCCCATAAATTAGCTTGGCTGTCACATCTTGTTACAGAGCTATTAGTATGCGAATCATGTCCAGGACAGCCATCCCTGCAGCAAGGATCAATGCTACGAAGTAAGGTACAAAAACTTGCTACAAAAGAATATTCAAAGCGGTATTAATCTAATAATATATAGCTCATGTAATTAGATTCCTTATTTACGTATCATTATCAGTCATTAGTTGTAATGTATAAATTAATATTAAATTACTTATTGTTTCTTAAACAATCGTGTAAAACTCTATATTAAATAATTAATACGAATGAAAACGTCAGTTTCTTAGAAGTTTTATTATATTTTATGGGAATGACATGTTTCGTCCTTCTAAGGCATTATAAAATGTCATAGAAATTTTATAATGCCATAGAAGGGCGAAACGTGTCATTCCCATCTAATATAATTTAATTAAACTTCTAGAAATTAGAACGTCTGTTTTATAAAAGTTTTATTATATTATTATATATCAAATATTGAATGTCGGCCATGTGAAGAGTCAGAAAAATCGACGCGCGTGCATGACACGATGTATGAATGTTGAGGAAGCGAGAGAAATTTGTAAGGAAAGAAAAGTGTGGCAGTCTGCCTACTGTCTACCAGTCTGCCAATTCTTTCTGCCTACCCCTTCGGTGAGACGGCGTGATGGTTAGTTAGGTATTTAGTTAGTTTTTTATTATATTTTATTTGAATGACATGGTTTGCCTGTATATGGCATAATCAAATGATTTTGACATTGAAGACTGACACAGAATTGACATTTGATAATGCCTTAGACAGGCGAAACATGTCATTCACATAAACTATAATAAAACTTCTAGAAAGCAGACGTTTCCATTCGTATTCATTTTTAAATATTAAATTCATTATTTTATCATCGTCAGCCATTAGTCGAGTTCAAATATTTTAAGTGTTTTTAGTGTTTAATGTTAGGCGTGACATATAGTAAAATAGCAGTAGATTAAATGTGGCCTGGTCCCTCTTGATTTCTTTTCTAACTAGAGTGCCACATGGATGAGGGACGGGCCTAGGGATTGAATGATCGAAGCTGACGAAAGGCGCCGTTCGCCTATAACAGCTTCGGGTAAGCGGTGGGAATCCTCAATGTCCTATGCTCTTTGAGGAAACAAAAAAAGTAGATGTCTTATCTACATACAGCTATTTGAGTTGGCCTGTGCTGATGCGATGTTACAATTTGTTTAGCTATATAATGATACTAATAGCTCTCGAGTTATCTTAAAAAAATCTTTTAAAAACGGTTCAGATCTTCCGGTCTAATGATTAGAGCATGTGAGGTGGTCCAAGGCCTTAGAACAATCTATTAATTGCGTGTAATATTACATATTTTGTTCATATAAACATCCTACTTGTGTTGTGAAGATTTATGATCCTCTAATTCTGTAAGAGAGATGAAATCTTTTTAATTTGCGAACTGTATTTCTTGAATAATACACACAGATTTAGTATGCGTACGATAGTGTTTTTTGTACCTATCCTCATGTTTGTTAGTAAGCATTGAAATAGCAAAATAAGGACTAAATATTATATAGGCTGTTTATTTAGAGGTTTGATTTTTAAACTAGCAACATTGTTTGTACAGACTGTCAATTTGACAGTTGACAGTTGATTTGTAGTCAGTACGTTTTGTCATTTTACCCAGTTGCTCAATAAAGGTGTCGAAAATTGGATTTTACGATTGCGCTTCATTCTAGCTAGCCGTGGCGCTCATATGCCCGAAATCATATTTAAACAATAATGGCATAAAATTATCTATATAATAAAGCCAATATCATCGACATTAACATTATTTAAATGTGTTTTTTTTTCCTTTTGAATTTGTACACCTTTAAAAAAACATAATTTTTATAACAATGTGTAAAATTGTGTTTTTTTTAGAGTTATACAAATTCAAAATAATAAAAAAACACATATTAATAATATCAAAGACCGGTTAGTGTCGTATGAACGGCCAATTCTAAAGATTCGCCGCTCTCAGAACGTCTAATTATTTCCATCTTTGAGTTTTTATTGTTTGTATTAACAGCAGTTTTTTCGTTTCTCACTCATCTAAATGTGTAAGAACGAAATATTAACATATATGTACTGTATATAAACAGATAAACCGGCAAAACGCGATGTTTCAGTCTGTACTGCAAGGCAAGACTGAACTTGTTTCAAACGTACAAACGGAGATGAGAGCGACTGCACATGAGACACAAGTGAGCAACACGGGAGCGATCGTTTATCGAACAAAAAACGACAGTTCGGGTGGTGGTCTAGGGGATAGAACGCTTGGCTCGTGATCCAGGGGACTTGGGTTCAAGCCTGGACAAAGACCAGATTCCTTCTTCATAATAATGAGTTATTTTCTGCTCACATTGAAGATTGTAATAATAAATTATAATATCATTGATTTAAATCCTTGGTATTAGTCTTAAAAAAAATAATAGCGAATTGTGCGAAATAGCGAATTGTGCGAAAGTCGAACGTTCGAAAGTCGAGGGCCGCCTGTAGTTAAAATATCTACACTGAATAAGGATGAGTACCATCCGAGACATGTGTGTTAATAATGTTAGTAAAGTTATTAAAATATTATGAAATATACCTTCATTTGTTAGGAATATAGTTGTTAACATGGTAAGGAACACACCTAGCTATTACGAAGGTTGTGGGATCGAATCTGATAAGAATAACGCGTTCTCTGCAACGAAAGTTCATATACTGCCGTTGGGTGAATACTCTACCGCCTGCCTCAACACTATATTGTTCTAAAGATCATCTAAGTTCTAAGTTATTCGTGTCTAAACACTGAATGGATATACAATACAAACTACCAATCAATACCAGTTTTGTTTAAATTATTCTAATGGTATGCAGTACATATTATGCATAGAAATCATAATCATCTGACTCATAACGTGAGTATTTTTTTAATAATCATTTGTTGATCAAAAGAAGGTGATATTTGAATTTCATTGAATATTTAAGAACGAAGAAAACGCGCGTATTCTGGAAGTTCTGTACGATTTTGAGGGACACCCTCAAAGACATTTAATATTGGAGACATTTACGTTTTTCATTTGAACGACCGAAATTTAAAAAAAATTATCGGAGCAACATTTCGGCGTGGATGTGACCACGATGTTGTCATGATATTATAATACTCGTATATTACTTTTTATTTATTTATCTTGATTAAATTTTTTATTTCCAGTACTATAAGTATTTTAACTCTTAAATATTAACTCTTAAATATTATGTATACCGCATTTTGTCTTAGTTTAACTTCAATCTCGTTTCACACTTACTAAACTAACTAACTAACCATCACGCCGTCTCCCCGAAAGGGTAGGCAGAAAGAATGAACTGTCACACTTTAACCGATGCGGCACTCCATTCTTCTTTTTTTTTGCCCCTCGGGAGACGCGGTGTGATGGGTTGCGAACCTCATCGCCACCAATAGGCATCTCCCGTTTAACACTATCATTTGTTAATTGTAAAATATTATTTTATATTTGTGGTAGCATGTAATTGGCCTTACTTTAATTATTATAAATGTTTTATTATATATATGTTATTGATATCGCTGTATGTTACCCTTAATAAATAAATAAATAAATATTAATATAACAAAAACTCGCGGGCGGCGATTTGAAAACAAAAATCATTTTTGCCCTATTTTTATCACTTACATTTTTTTACATAGTAAAAGCAAATAAATTAAAAAAAATCTACATCATGCGATACTCAGATAAGAAAAAAAAGCTCTGTGCAAAATTTCAAGAAAATCGGTACCTACCTACATTAGAACTTGAGATATCTTGTCAACCGTATCGAAAAAATTCAGTTTTGAAAAAACACGTTTAAAGTTTGGAGTCGAGTTTGCGCAATTTAAGTCGTTTAATGAAGTGTTATACTTACATTTTCTCAACCAGCGATCCCAGCCTCATACAATTTTCGACCTTCCATGGAGTCGATTTTTAATGATTTATTGGGTAAGAAAGAGTTTTCATAATGTGGACTCTTCCCAGGTAATCAGAGTTTGCCTGCCGTCTATCGTCCATTCGTCTGGCCGGACCGATTTAGTCGGTGCGTCAAGAAAATAGCTGTAACATCGAAAATATTCAGAATTTCATAAAATCCTTTTAGGGTCTAAACTTTAAAAATATGCAAAAAAGAAAAATATATATTTTCAATTTTCTACACTAGAATACCCCCCTAACGCCTTCTTCTTCTTCCTTATTGTAGACCTATGTGGTCTGTTCTCCTCCTGTGAGGTAGATTCCCAGTTGTCCTTCCATCTTTTAGGAGGTCTTACACGAGGAAGAGTCCCATGAGGCTGATTATGCAATGCAATATAGGGGAGTCTGGTGGTGTCCATTCTTTGAACATGACCGTACCAGTCCCCTTTTAGCTGTATGCTCCATCTTATAATATCCTCAACCTCACATATCTCTCTTATTCTGGTGTTCCTTACGCGATCTCTCAGTGTCTTGTCTGATATCGTCCTCAGTGTCTTCATTTCAGAAGTCCTCAAAACTTGTTTGGTCCTTACTGTGTCTGCGCCCTTGCTTCGACGCCATATGTTATTATTGGTCTTACGCTTGCTTTATAGATTCTCATCTTACTCTTAATGGCCATGTCTTTGTTTTTCCATATTTTGGATTTTAGAGCCCCAGAGATTGCAGCTGCCGTGTTTACATAACGCCTTAAGTTTACATATAAATATTTTTTTGTGTGAATAGAAAAATGAATCGAGGAAGGAAATATTAAATAACCAATTACTAAAATGCGGCCATGTCAGAAGTCAGATAAAAGTATAAGTGGATTAGTTAAAAATATGCATTGAAAAATCTTAGTAAATACTTCTCTGTTAAATTCAATTCAAATTTTATCTTGATAAGCGACAACTGTGAAATATTTACATTCAGATGAGATTACAACCGGTATATGAATCTGTTCTCATCTTCTCCGGTAAATATATTCACAGATTATCTCAACAATAATTGACATTCAAAATGCATATACGCAGCTATTTGAGAGCATCTTGTATTCCTAATGTCGAACCATCTCTCATGCGTTCCTGGTATTACATATTTATTATATTTTACCTGTTCTCAATAGATGTCTTAAACTATAAAAATTGTCTGTAATATCTTTTGAGAAAATAAACTGATTTGATTTGAACCTACGCAGCGATCCTTTCATTATTTTGTTCATAATACCTTCTTCCGCTCTACATTCCTTTCTTATAACAGCATCTGAGATTCTGTCGTATATCGTTCTACCACATATACATCTTAGGGACCTCATATCTACCGCATTTATTCTGCTCTCATCCTTCTTCTGCCAGTTCCATGCTTCGCTTCCATACAATTAGGGTTGGGACCAGAACTCTATTGCAAACGGCCGTTTTCGCTTTCATTGATAAATTCTTGTTTCCAATAACTATTTTTAAAGCTCCATTCATTTTGTTACCCGCACCAACCCTTCTTACGACGTCACTATCCGTTCGGCCATCCGCTGTGAACATGCTACCTAAATACACAAATTCACTCACCTGCTCCAAGTTCTCTTCGTTCACACTTATGTTACAAACTGTCATTTGCTCTTCCCTTTCAAAAACCATCACCTTTGACTTTCCGACATTCATCATTAACACATTTATCAATTATTAAAATTTGACATTGTATGTGTCACGATACGTCCGCGGACGTTATTGGTAAACTCCAGGTGTTTATAAATAGGTGCCTTCGCTCAATATTCAAAATCTATTGGCCCCAAACAGTGTCAAATGCCGCTCTCTGGACTATGGCAGGCGAAAAGCCAATTAGAGAACAAGTCGCTAGACGCAAATGGCAGTGGATCGGTCGCACTCTGAGACGGAACCCAGCCTGCATCGCTCAGGGTGCACTAGACTGGTCCCCTATGGGGGGAAAGAGAAAGCGAGGCAGACCTAGAGCCACCTGGAGAAGAACCCTGCAGGACGATGTTAAGGCGGCAGGCCTCACTTGGGATGATGTTAGACATCAGGCATTGGATAGAGTCGGGTGGAGAAGGTTCCTTGAGGCCCTATGCGCCACGGAGGTGTGACAGGACAAAAAGAAGAAGGAGAAGATGTGTCACGATAAATGTAAAATAATCTAGGGATATATACCTATCTGCATTACCTTTCAGAGAAATAGTGTATGGGTCAGGTTGGTAGTAAATAAGTACAAATTATTTTTACTGTATTTTATAGCGCCATGAAAGGTTATTTTTGGGTGTTGAATCACATCTCGTTCGCCCAGATTTTTTACCTCATACTCGTATATTTTTTAATAAGAAAGACAAATGACATCTGACCGCGCACAAAGCGTGTGTAAACACTAAACACGGCTTTTTTATTATGGCAACAATGGTCGTCGTAAGCGAAACACGTACTTTTCAAAATGCCTCGGAATGCTCGAGCGTCGGGCTGGTCAGAAGTAGCAAACTCGTTTACTGTTTAAAAAATCGTCGTATGAAATACAAGGTTGTTCAGAACTGCATTAAAAAACGAAATAAATACGATTTTAATTCATTTCTGTTTTTTCAACATGCAAAAACAATAACAAAAAAAAAAACCTTAAATTATAATGTAAACGCGATTGTTTCCTCGATTTCACAGTAATTTTTATTTATAAAAAAAATACTAGTGACATATCTATTTCGCCTTGCGAGGGCATACTCTAATATGAAAACAAAGATCTGTGAAAGAGCTGAAAGGGATGGATGTAGGATGTAGGTGCAAAAATGAGCGGAGTGTCAGTAAGCTGTCTCTTGTATGCGGATGACGCTGTCCTTCTTCTTCCTCAGCCATCTCTCCACTGCTGGATATAGGCCTCCTCCATTTTCTTCCACTCCTTCATGGGTGGAAGGGCAGGCAACAAAGTGAATGGTGCACTTAAAGTTGTCATCGCAAACAAAAACCTATCCAAAAAAGCTAAAATGGCAGTGCACAATGGTGTTCTTGTATCGACCCTTATGTATGGCATCGAAGCATGGAACTGGCAAAAGAAGGATGAAATTAGAATAAATGCAGTAGAAATGAGATCTCTTAGACGAATGTGTGCATACGCTGTGTATGATAGTGTCGAACGAAAATATAAGTAGTGAATGTGGTGCGAATGATGGTGTTATGAATAAAATAATGAAAGGATCATTAAGATGGTTTGGACACATGGAAAGAATGAATGAAGAAATAATGGTAAAAAAATTATATGTAGACGATGTAAATGAAACTAGAAATAGAGGAAGACCGAGAAAAACGTGGCACCATCAAATAGTTCAAATATTGAATGTCGAACATGTTAGGAGTCAGAGAAATTGACGCGCGTGCATGACACGGTGTATGTATGTTGAGGAAGCGAGAGAAATATTTCAGTAAATAAAAGTGTGGCAGTCCATTCTTTCTGCCTACTGCTTCGGAGAGACGACGTGATGGTTAGTTTTTTTTTTTTTACCTCTCTACCGTATTTATTCTACTCTCAGTAGCTCTTATTCTATTACTTTCATATGAAGCATTTAAATTGTGGTGTAGTAATTTTACTAATAATTCTAATCATAATATTATTTGTTTTAATATTGTAAAATGATGAAATTGTCTTAAAATTAAATAGAAACCTGTATATATAACATCTTGAAACCTTCGTTTCCGTTTTGTCACGTCCACTCTATTACCACAGGTATTTTTTAACCATTGTTATCCGAGGTTTTAAGTTAAACTCTTTGAACGTGATCATGACGCATGCGCCGTGGCTCTAACGTGTACGTGGATCTACTTTTTGAAGGCAAACACTACACGACTATTTTATCTCTGAAAACGTAAATATGTCTGTGTAACGAAGTATTATGTGATTGTAAATCACTTAGTAGTAACCTTGGTACGGTCTCGAAAATAATAGTTTCTATCTTATTGTTCAAATATACGCGTTTTACGTAATAACACATCTTAAATATAGTTATGCTTTTTGAAGGTGGATACTTTTCAGTCATTATATTTTAGTAGCTAACGAGAAAAAACAAAGGTCACTGACATCATCCACCGGGTGGCGACTCTAAAATGGCAATGGGCAGGTCACGTAGCCAGAAGCTCAGATGAAAAGTGGACAAGAAGACTGCTGACTTTGAGACCGTGGACGGCGAAGAGAAGTGCAGGGCGACCGCAACTACGGTGGAAGGATGATCTAAACAGACACGTCGGAATAACCTGGATGCAGTCTGCACAGGACAGAATGACATGGAAGCAAATGGAGGAGGCCTTTGCCCAGGAGTGGACGGGAATAGGCTGAGGAAGAAGAAGAATAATAGAACTAACTCTGCACTCCTATTATTTTGATTATCAGCCTAACCGAGTGGTTGGTAAACTTATTAGTTACAATTTTTTTATATTATCAACATGTATTATTATTATTTAATATTATTTATTAGTTCTTACTGTTAAAAAATAATTGTTAGTACCTACTCATAACAAATAGCACAGGTTAATATTAAAATTTGAATTATTGTATCGAATTTTAAATGCGTTTTTTATTAGTCTTTCTTTGTTTAGTTTTTATTATATTTTTACACCTGAAGATGGAGGTATTCTCCGAAACATGTCGAGTTTTTTAATATTTTATATTAAAAAAAAACAACTAACTAACCATCACGCCTTCTCCCCGAAGGGGTAGGGAGAAAGAATGGTCTGCCACACTTTTCTTTCCTGACATATTTCTCTCGGTTCCTCAACATTCATACATCGTGTCATGCACGCGCGTCGATTTCTCTGACTCCTCACATGGCCGACATTCAATATTTGATTTATTTGATCGCGCCACGTTTTCCTCGGTCTTCCTCTATTTCTGGTTCCATTTACATCGTTCATATACTTTTAACGATGCTGGTATTATATATTGTATAATTTTTATTATATTTTACCTGTTCTCAATAGATGTCTTAAACTATAATTGTTGTTTGTAATATCTTTTGAGAAAATAAACTGATTTAATAGAAGAGTTTGGCATATTCTTCTTTCTGTCTACTCCTTCGGGGAGATGGCGAGATGGTTAAGTAAGTGTTGATGATACAATCATTTGTAATTCTATGCCAATATTGTCAACCGGAATTTATTCAATGGGAGTCATCATATATTCTTTGAATCGATTTCACATTTTTAAAGCTATCCACAACCGTTACAGAGTTCAAGTATTTTTACTATGCACATTAAAATGAAACAGTCTAAATAAGACAATAATTATCATTTTATTATTATGTAGAATTTTAATTAGCTGTGTGTGTAAAAAAATTTTCATTGCAAACTTTTACGATTTCTTTGACCCAGTACATTAAAACTATAATTAAAAAATTACGCACGTATTAAATTAAAAATAAAATAACTTAGAATAATTAGAGATAGCTATCTTCTTACAAGCTTAGTGCACAGTCGTGACAAGAGAATGTATTAATGTATAATCAATACTAACTAACTTACTTACTAACCATCACGCCATTTCCCCGGAGGGGTAGGCAGAGAGGATGGATCGCCACAATGCTCTGTCCTGGCATACCTCTCGGGTTCCTCTACATTCATACATCGTACCATGCACGCACGTCGATTATTCCGACTTCAAATGTGGCCGCCTTTTAGTAATTGATTAATTTGGTCATGCCATGTTTTCCTCGGTCGTCCTCGGCTTCTTTTTCCACTCACGCTGCTTGTGTACAACTTTTTAACCATTCTTCTCTCATCCATTCGTTCCATATGTCCAAACCATCTCAAGGATCCTTTTTTTAATTTTATCTACGATGCAGTCATCTGCCTTACATTTCTATCTTATTTCATCGTTCGGTATTCTATCATACAACGTTTTCCCGCACATTCTTCTTAGTGATCTCATTTCTACTGCGTTTACCCTGCTTTCATCCTTCTTTTGCCAGCTCCAAGCATTACTTCCATACATGAGGGTTAAAATACGATTATCATAAATCATTTATTAATTTAATATATCATAAATCTCATATATATCATAAATCATTTATTATTAATATCATAAATCATTTATTCACTACAGATTAATTTATTTTTTTACGTTCAGATATCAAAAGTAACTTTCTTCTAACCTGGTCTTGTCAAGTTCCCCCAACATTTGATATCAGTTGTGAGAAAGTCCGCCATCCTGAAGAGTATCCATCCATACGTTCCGGATGGTTGTCTTCGGTAGCGTCAGCACGGACTGTTTTATTTTCCAACATGCAGAACAACCTGCCTCTGGTGATGCCGGTGGGTAAAGTAATCAAACTGCTAAACATGTTTGCGTTAAAGATCGACATTTTTCTTATTAATGAAACAATCTGCAATACGAATGAAAACGCCTGTTTTATAGAAGTTTTATTAAATTTTACGGGAGTGATATGTTTCGCGTTACAGTGGCATTATCAAATGTCACATTTGGTAATGCCTTAGCAATACGAAACGTCATTTATTATTATTATTATTATTATTTTAAATCGCTCTTTACATCATGACAGCATGAGCCAAATCGATGTAAAGGGTATTATAGCTATCATAGGGATTCTCGTGACATGTGATAGGTAGCTAATCTATCGCCACTTTATTGTCACGTGAATTCTACACCAGACCAAAGACAGTGTGACAATCACACTGCCCTCGCCGGGAATCGAACCCGGAACCTCCGGGGTGGCAGTCAATGCACTTACCACTCGGCCACGAAGGTCGTCAGATACAATATAAAAAAAACTTCTAGAAAACAGACGTTTTTATATGTATGAATCATTTATGGCGTTTGAAATTATTCACTGGAGAATGTGCAAAATAAATAAATAATAATAAAATAAAAAGAATATATAATTTTAAACAACATGTAGGTCGTAAAAAATGGAAGTACTATATATAATATCATAATATATTGGATATGAAAGAAAACGCCTGTTTTCTAGAAGTTTTATAATATATTATGTGAATGATATGTTTTGCCTGTCTAAGGTATTATCAAATGTTTAATTATCACATTTGATAATGCCTTAGACAGGTAAAAATGACATTCTGATAAAATATAATAAAATTACTAGAAAACATACGTTAAAACTCGTATTCATTATTTAATATGGAGTTTTACATCATTGTTCAAGAAACAATAAATAAGATATAGTATATTCGATTTTCCATGGAGATAAAACGTACAATTTCTAATGATTCTCTTTACGGTCATTTTGTGTTGAATTCTTCAGACCTTTTAGGACTAATCGTCATTCGTGTCTTACCTGAGATACGAGTACATTTCCTTTTAACATTCCAATATCCCAAGTTTAATTGTACTCAAATTTATCACATCCTGGCATTCTTAGATTGAGGACAAAGTTTTTATTGCCATTTATATCAATAATGCAAATTTTATTAAGGAAATTGTCCTATATTGATGAAAATTCATTACTATGTATTACTAAGGGTAGAAATAATTAATATATTATTAAATTAATCTTGGAATAGTCAAGATTTTGGTATGACAAATTATTGTATACTTAAAACGAATGACATGTTTCCCGACATTCATTCTTTTGTTCATAACGCATTCACTCGGACAGCATTAACTTCTTATATTTTCATTCGACACTCCATCATACAAAGGTTTTCACACATCTAAAAGATCTTATTTCTACTGCATTTATTCTAATTTCATCAACAATGCCCATTGCACATGCATACGAGCATAAGGAACACAGAATTGTTTAAATCTTTCTTCTGTGCCTCCTGGTGTAGCTATACGAGTATACCATAGTCCTATTTTAGATTGACAGACTTTGTCACACTCCGGACAAGGATATTCTGCCCCCACAGCTGGACCCCGTCCTCTCCGTCTCTTCGGCCCCTGGCACACAGCGATGACTGTTCTCCACTCCGCCCTATCGGTTGCCAACTGCTCCTAGTCCATTTGTCTCTTTCGTTTCATTCACTTCCATACATAAGGGCCGTTATAAGAAACTTTTAGATTTTTTGGATATGTAGGTTATTGACCTCGCAGGCAATGTACAAAATGCATGACCCACATAAGTGGACGCAATGGACTTCGACTGCTGTATCAGCATATTTCATGATGAAATATATTACACGAATAACCGAAAACACCTGAATTTGCACCCACAAATCGCAATTATGAAATACGTTGCATAGCCAAAAGTGATGAATAAGGGCCCGGATTCATTCACACAGGTCACTAGAGCAGAGCATCGTGTGCAAAGGGAAGCAAAGCATATAAAAGCGGTACATGCGACCACCTGATACGTCATTCCTTCTTGCGACTTCTAACCGACACGGGTCTATGCCGTCAAGTCTACGTACACAACAATCAAAAATAAACGCTGAAACTTCCACTGCTTTTAACTCTCACCACATCCCCCAAAGATATGATAGTTCAAGAAACAATTAATAAATTATTGTAGCTTCTTTCGTATGTTAATGTTGCCCAATCCCCATAAGTGAAGACCAGATAAAAATACAAAATATAATTATGCCTGTTCTTTTCAACAAACAACGCTTCGAATAGTCATGTCACTCACGTGACCCGAATTAAAATTATTCAAAGAACAAACATGGCCGCTGACTCATGCATTTTTGAATCACAATGTTCCAATGAGGCGGGGCCAGTTCAATCGCAACATTTTAGCGGGAAAACAAATGTGTTTTGGAAACCTGTTTTGTTCCGTTTTTGAATGGGAATTGCCACTCGAATTTGCTAGTTTTAAAATGATTAACAAAGCCCAAAGTACCTGTTTGCGGTATTTTTATATATTTTTTGTAAAACGGCAAACCTGTTGGCTGCTTGATTTGCAGCAAAGCGTAACATATTTAAGGATTAATTGTATCGCAATAGAGACGAAGATGTACGAGTTTTAGTACATAGTTTTTTTCGGAAACAGAATATGGTGGTCGACGCGCTTACAGGACTTATGGCCTGGCATTGGTTGGGTTAAGCGATCGCTTTATGTTAACAACATTCTCCATTCCGCCTTTCTTTCGACCACCGCGTCTGAAAATTTTTTGGAAGATGTATATATGCCACCATGTTGAGAAACACTTAACATTTTTTAGTTCAATCTACAC
Source organism: Lepidostoma basale (assembly GCA_022606425.2). Lineage (NCBI taxonomy): Eukaryota > Metazoa > Arthropoda > Insecta > Trichoptera > Lepidostomatidae > Lepidostoma > Lepidostoma basale. The sequence goes on from JAHDVF020001482.1 coordinate 472,091, forward strand.
TAGCGCCATCCATTAAGATAAGGTGTAAGCATTAAGCAGAAGCGTAACATTTTTGCTGGTTCTTGTGATACCACTTGGGCCTTTTTAATCTGGTAGTTTCTCGTTGCTTTCCACATTTGTATACAGCAGGAAATTTGAACCTAATTACTGTATATCAAATCAAATCAGTTTATTTTCTCAAAAGATATTACAAACAACAATTATAGTTTAAGGCATCTATTGAGAACAGGTAAAACATAAAAAAATATATAATACCAGGAACGTATGAGAGATGGTTCGACATTAGGAATACATAATACTCTCCAAAGTCAAGAGTATTTGTCTTCTGAACGTACTTTTACGAATATGTAAGACGTCGATCTCCGAAGCGATCATGTTCAGCAGTTTGATTGCTCTCCCCACCGGCATCACCAGACTTCTCAGGGGATTATTTGAGAACTCCGTTATCTTGGAGGCTATCCATTTTTATATTCCAGGTGGTTATCTTCGACAGCGTCAGCACAGACTGTTTTATCTCCCAGCATACAGAACCAACCTGCCTCTGGTGATGCCGGTAAGGAGAGCAATCAAACTGCTGAACATGACGTTTTTCATATTAGTGAAAGTACGTTCAGAAGAGAAATACTCTTAACTTTCGAGAGTCTCTTGTATTCCTAAAGTTGAACCATCTTTCATTTCATTCCCCAGAATTAAGAGTATTTGCCTTCTGAACGTACTTTCACTAATATGAAAGACGTCGATCTCCGAGGAGACCGCGTTTAGCAGATTAATTGCTCTTCCCATCGGTGTCACCAGAGGCAGGTTGGTTCTGGCGGCCGGTAGGTAAAACAATCTATGCTGTCGCTGTCGGAGATATCTATCAGGGACAAAAAGCCGAACACCCTCCAGCACGGCCGAGTTCTCGAAACATAACATAACGAAACTATAGTTGTTTTTTGTAATATATTTTGATAAAATAAACCGATTTGATTTGAAATGTATTAATCTAAATGCGTTTTATTGTTGTGTCCAATGCAGTTGTATGGAGTATCTGTTGAATGAATCAGCTATCTCGTAGTGCGGTTTCACTCGAATAAGCCGTGTGGAATGCTCGGTCGATGACGTCACGCAATGACTGGGTCGTGTGAGCAGGTATCTCTTCGGGTCCAGTGATTAATCTTGGCGAAGGTCGGGGGAGCCATCCGGTTATTTGATGACGTAATAATGACGTTTTTTGACCCCAAAAAACCCTTATTCCAAAATGATTATCGTTACTATAGTTTTTTTAGTTTTAATGGTGATTTAACCCTCATAACTCTGATGTCGAGTGTGAGTCAACATAGTATTTCTTACACCAACTCCTGTGTCAAGCTGGACTCAATATTATAAGACGCATTTAAAAAAAATATATATATTAATAATAATTATTACTTAAGGATTAATTGTATCGCAATAGAGACGAAGATGTTAATTATTTGGAAACATAATATGGTAGTCGAGGCGTTTACAGGTCTTATGACCTGTCATTGGTTAGGTTAAGCGATCACTTTATGTTTAACAACATTCACCATTCCGCCATTCTTACGACACCACGTCTGACTCCACTGTTGGTAGGGACATCTACGCTAGCGCCATCTATTAAGATAAAAACATTAAAAAATGATTAATCCGCAATGGGTAAAAATCCAGTATTTGTCTATAAGTATTTATGTACAAAAAAACATTTTTTTTTTATTATTGTTAAAATTTAAAACACTGGTATAATATCACAATTTAATTTGATTCACTGAGAGCGTCTCGACAACTGTTTCGCCAACCGATGTTGGCATCAGGTATTCGAAATCTATTGACAATTTTACAAACAAATATAACAAAGGTGGGAAAAAACAGTGATTATAAGGGACAATTATGCATTCAAGAAATGAAATCACATGTCATGAAAATCACGATGATAGCTATAATACCCTTTACATCGATTTGGCTCATGCTGTCATGATGTAAAGAGAGATTCATCAAAATAAAATATTGTCTTCCGATAGCGGTGTAAGCCTTCGAAACATGCCGAGAAAAATAAACTCAAAAGTAGAAAAAACAGTGTTTTAATTCATAAAAAATGCGTCATTATGGAATTCCACATTGTTAACGTCTTAAGTTTATTTAAAAAAATCATTCGCTTATCAAATTAGTTGTACATTTATTATATCGTATTACTTACATTCTCCTTCTTCTTCTTCTTCCTCAGTCTATTCCCGTCCACTCCTGGACAAAGGCCTCCTCCATTTGCTTCCATGTCATTCTGTCCTGTGCAGACTGCATCCAGGTTATTCCGACGTGTCTGTTTAGATCATCGTTCCACCGTAGTTGCGGTCGCCCTGCACTTCTCTTCGCCGTCCACGGTCTCAAAGTTAGCAGTCTTCTTGTCCACTTTTCATTTGAGCTTCTGGCTACGCCTGCCCATTGCCACTTTAGAGTCACTACACGGTAGATAATGTCAGTGACCTTTGTTTTTTCTCTCACCGTATCGTTTCTGACTCTGTCTCTTAGGTTTATTCCTAACATAGCTCTTTCCATGGCTCTTTGGGTCACTTGTAGTTTCTCGGCACTTTGTTTGGACAATGTAACAGTTTCAAGACCATAAGTACCCACTGGCAGAACGCAGGCTTCATAGACTTTTCGTTTCAGATTGATCGGTATTTTCCGGTTTTTAACGATGTAACTCATGTTTCCGAAAGCTGCCCAGCTTAGTCCAACTTACATTATGAACATAAAACTATTTAAAATGAATATAGCTGATTACAACGCAAATAATAACCTTGTAGATTATATGAATAAAAAAGCATTTAGTTTTAAAGATATAATATATGTTTTTAGTATAAATTTTTCGTTTTCATTACTTCACACTTTCATTGCGTAAGAACTATTAAGAATCATTACGCGTGTTCTGAATGTAAAAAAAAAACAAATGCAAAAAACCTGTTTGACATGTCATGTTTTCAAATACTGATCCAGGTGACGTTTGACTGTATTATTATTGCGGACTTTTGTTTGTTTCGAATATAAAGATGTTCGATTGTTTTACCGGTTGACGGTTTCGTGTTCGCGGGCGAGTCGCTTGTTGACATAACACTTTTCATGTTCTTTGTCATAAATTTATGGCAGCGAGAGATCATAATACGAGTACTTAACACGGTGTTAAGAAAATAACGATAACTATAATACATATAAGCAAATGGGTCTTGAAGATTTTTTTAAATACGCTTTATTATATATCTGTGTTGCAGCGTTTCCAAACAGTCGGTCCGTGGAAACGTTTGTCACTTGTTTTAATATGCATTCGCAAACAAAATGATTGTCAATTGTTTTAACACGCCTAAGCAAAAAATGATTGTCAATTATTTTAACATGCTTGCCTTAGCAAAAACGATTGTCAATTGTTTTAATATCACTGAGCAAAAAATGATTGCCAATTGTTTTAACATGTCTAGGCCAAAAATGATTGTCATTTGTTTTAACATCCCTGCGCAAAAAATGATTATCAATTGTTTTAACATGCCTACGCAAAAACGATTGTCAATTATTTCGATTGTTAATATTAGAAATTGAACATTAAATAACCTTAAATAATCAGAAATTAAAAAGAGTCATTAAAAATAAATACATTATAATTTTAACAACCAAATAAATTGATTTTTTAGTCCAATTATCGATTTGTTCCCATTTTTCTACAATCACCGTAGAATAGATTTAAAAAAAATGTGTCAAAAATAAGATTATGTCAGTCCATCTTCTCCGCCTACAGCTTCCGGGGAAATGACGTAATGATTAGTACTAAAAAAATTACTTAGAATGTGATGTAGATGTGTTTATATTAGTAAACACCCAGTGTAATGTGTAATGCACACCTGAAATGATTCAACCAGGTGACTGTTATTGTAATATGTCCTTTGTATCATTTCTTACTTGGAATTAAGTCAGTGAATTGAGGTTAGGTTTCACATTTCTCAATAGAATGAAACGAAAACGTAATTAGATATATTCTTTCTCTCTTTAGATGCAAGTAGAATCTCCGATGTCGTGATTCTTGATAAATGCCTTCTCCAAATATTTTAGGTTAAGTATTTGCTCTTTCTATAAGTAACCCTATGCAAAGTAATATAAAAATATTTATATTAATTTGTAAAAATATTTATTTTATTTTAACATCTGTCAAAACTGACCATATTCAGTCACTGAAGAAATGGCTTCTGTGTCCGAAACATGTTGGTTGTTTTTTTTTATTTTAATTTTTAAATAAAGTTGGTGATATGTACAAAGTTAAAAAAATAAACATTATTCTAAAAATATTAATTTCAGATAAAATTAAGGTTAACACTGTGGAATTCCATAATGATGATTTTTTTAAATTAAAACACTGTTTTTTCCACTTTTAAGTTTATTTTTCTCGACATGTTTCGAAGGCTTACACCTTATACCACCATTTTATATCGCTCTCCCGATGATGAAGGTGTAAGCCTTAAAAGAATCTGAAAAGTGGAAAAAACAGTGTTTTAATTCATAAAATATTAATATCATGAATTAACTGTAGTCATTACTGCAAATAGAAATATATCCACAGAAGCAAAGATGGCAGTACACAATGGAGTTCTAGTGCCAACCCTCATGTATGGAAGTGAAGCTTGGAGCTGGCAAAAGAAGGATGAAAGCAGGATAAACGCCGTAGAAATGAGATCACTAAGAAGAATGTGCGGGAAAACGTTGTATGATAGAATACCGAACGATGAAATAAGAAAGAAATGTAAGGCAGATGACTGCATCATGAATAAAATTAAAAAAGGATCCCTGAGATGGTTCGGACAAATGGAACGAATGGATGAGAGTAGAATGGTTAAAAAGTTGTACACAAGCAGCGTGAGTGGTAAAAGAAGCCGAGGACGACCGAGGAAAACATGGCATGACCAAATTAATCAATTACTAAAAGGCGGCCACATTCGAAGTCGGAACAATCGACGTGCGTGCATGGTAAGATGTATGGATGTAGAGGAATCTCGAGAGGTATGCCAGGACAGGCCAGTGTGGCGATCCACCCTCTCTGCCTTCCCCTCCGGGGAAATGGCGTGATGGTTAGTTAGTTAGTTAGTTTTAACTGTTTAAATAAAAAAAAACTTTGTTATGAATATCACAATTGATTACATTAAGTCGCAACAGCTGTTTCGCTAACCGATGTTAGCATCGTCAGGTCTTACAATCAACTAACGAATTGAGTTGATTCTCATATTAGTTGATTGTAAGACCTGAAGATGCTAACATCGGCTAGTGAAACAGCTGTCGCGACTATATACGAGTATAATCAATTGTAATATTCATAACAAAGTTTTTATTATTGAAACAGTTAATAATGTTGAAATATCAAAGTGTTTCCGCCAAAATAATGGATTATCTAATTTCATTAATACTTATGAAAACGTCTGTTTTATTATAATTTAGGCGAATGACATATTTCGCCTGTCTAAGGTATTATAAAATGTGTCCTAATCCTTCTAGAAACTATGTTTCATTTGTATTAACTATTTGATAAGGAGTTTTACATGAAACAATAAATATACAGGTATGTTCGTAATTGTAACGGAATCTTTACTAGTCTCAAATGTAATTTGTAATATATTAAAGTAGCGGTAATTAAACATAGCTTTATCCATGCTTAATTTATCGATAATTCATATATGAACACACTACAGTAAAATATTATAAACTAAAGAGAATTTAATTATGTGTTTGCATGTTAAATGTAATAGTTCTCCTAAGAACAAGTCGCCAGTAATGGTGTATCCGTTATTGATTTGCAATGTTCTGCCTTCCTATTCATATCTATACATGAATACTTGGTACATTGCTGTGTATATGCGTAAATAATACGTCAGAAGGTTTTAAACGCTCATCATACATTCGTCATAGTTTTTGCTGCGAGCATTTTTATGTTTCTGTTTTATTTCACTTCATTAATAATGGCTAGTTTCAATTCAAAATAGTTTGCAGTAAAGTGTAACATTTTAAATTTATTTACGCTTTTCTGAGAAAATGTTAAAATCCAATCAAATCAGTTTATTTACTCGAAAGACATTACAAACAGCATAAATATTTAAAGCATCTATTGAGTACAGGTAACTAACTAAGCATCACGCCGTCTCCCCGGAGGGGTAGGCAAAAATAATGGAACGCCACACTGTTCTGTCTTGACATACTTCTCTCGCTTCCTCTACATTCATACATTTTGTCATGCACGCACGTCGATTTCTCCGCTCACGTGACCGACATTTAAAATTTGATTAATTTGATCGTGTCACGTTTTCCTCGGCCTTCCTCTATTTCTAGCTCCGTTCACGTCGTTTACATACGAGTATATCTTCTTCACAATACTGTCTTCACTCTTTCTTCCATGTGTCCAAACCATCTTAATTACCCTTTCATTATTTTGTTCATAACACTTTCATTCGCACCGCATTCACTTTTTATACTTGCATTTGACACTCTATCATATACAGTTTTATCTCACATTCGTCTTAGAGATCTCATTTCTACTGCACATATTCTACATTCATCCTTCTTTTGCCAGTAAAATATTATATACATTCAACACATTTGAGAACTAACTAACTAACTAACGAATCATCACGCCGTCTCCCCGAAAGGGTAGGCAGAAAGAATGAACTGTCACACTTTTACTGATGCGGCACTCCATCCTTCTCTTTTCGCCCCAATTTACATACATTCAACAGATTTGAGGGTACAGTTTTCGATGTGGTAGTTTAACCTTACATTCCACATTTGTATACAGCAAATTATTTGAAACTTGTATACAACTTTTTAGCTTGATTCTCATGACATGTGATAGGTAGGTAGCCTATCTATATTTTATTGTCAGGTGAATTCTACACCTGACCAAAAACAGTGTGAGAATCATAGTGTTATCGCGGGGATTCGATCCCGGGATCTTTAGTGTGGTAGTCATGGCTGTTGCCACTCTGCCACGAAGATGGTCGTGGCTTATATAACGATTGTACGTATATTTCCTTCGAAATACTTTTATATCGTGATGAATAAACTCATTAAATAGAAAAAAGAAACAATCAGAGTTTGTATAATATTATTTTTACGTTTTTGTTTAAAATAAGGAATATAACTTCGGTTAATGATAATAATTTTTATAAAGCCTAGTTTGTACGAGTATACTTGAATCTACAAATTGCGTGTTAGAAAATTTATGCATAAAATGGATTTGAAATTTGCACCTGCATTCTGCAATCAACTACTGTTAATTGGAATCATTAGAAATCCTTGAAGAATGATTCACTTCCTAAGTATATTCATAAATGTACGTGAGTTACATGTATTCTTTATTTATTAATAAATAAATAATCATGCAACGAATTAAGAGTCATTTGCGCAAGTTTACCAACAATTTAAAGCTAGTAAATAAGTGGAAAAAGAAGTCGAGGAAGGCCAAGGAAAACAATTACTGAAAGGCGCCCATGTTCGAAGTAGCAACAATCGACGAGCGTGCGTGACACGATGTATGGATGTGGAGGAGGCGCGAGAGTTATGTCAGGATAGAATAGTTTGATAGAGAATAGATAACCAAACCGCAGAGCTAAAAAGAAGAATTGGACTAAGCTAGGCAGCTTTCGGAAACATGAGATCAACCTGAAACGAAAAATCTATGAAGCCTGCTTTCTGCCAGTACTTATGGTCTTGAAACTGTTATATTGTCCAAACAAAGTGCCGAGAAACTACGAGTGATCCAAAGTACCATGGATAGAGCCATGTTAGAAATAAGCCTAAGAGACAGAGTCAGAAACGATACGGTGAGAGAAAAAATAAAGATCATTAACATCATCCACCGGGTGGCGACTTTAAAATGGCAATGGGCTGGCCACGTAGCCAGAAGCTCAGATGAAAAATGGACAAGAAAACTGCTGACTTGGAGACCGTGGACGGCAAAGAGAAGTGCAGGGCGACCGCAACTACGGTGGAAGGATGATTTGAACGGACACGTCGGAATAACCTGGATGCAGTATGCACAGGACAGAGTGACATGGAAGCGAATGGAGGAGGCCTTTGTCCAGGAGTGGACGGAAATAGGCCGAGGAAGAAGAAGAAGAATAATAATAATAGTTTGGAGGTTCATTCTCTCTTCCTACCCCTCCGGAGAAACGGCGCGATGGTTGATTAGTTAGCAACATGAAAGCTCACATTATTATTATAGTCATATTTAATAAATATTTATTTCGTTAGTTTGTCCTGTAATAAATACATATACGAGTATATGCATATTTTATACAGGTATAATAATAATATTGTTTCTATTTTATTTACAGATGCTGTTCTCGCCCCTGTAACAAATAATATCTTCATATCACCAAAACAGCAAACACAAGTCAACAATACTTAAACGGTAAGCGTTAATAATAAGCGTTGATAATAATTAATATTAATTATCAAAATAGTACGGAGAGAATAGACTGCCACACTGTTAGGATATATTTATCTTGTTTCCTTAACAGTCATACATCGAGTCATGTACGCACGTCGTTTTCTCCGACTCCTCACGTGGTCGACATTTAATATTTGATTGATTGATGGTGCCATGTTTTCCTCGGTCTTTCTCTATTAATTTTAGATAATTTTAGATAAATTAACAGAAATATCTGTAAACATATTAAAAATATATATATTTGATTAAAAAGTGTTTTTACGTAACAAAGTGTTATGAACAGAATGCGGTGCGAATGAAAGTGTTATGAACAAAATAATGAAAGAGTCGTTAAGATGGTTTGGACACATGGAAATAATGAGTGAAGACAGAATGGTAAAGAAGGTATATGTAAACGGCGTGAACGGAGCTAGATAAAGAGGAAGGCCGAGGAAAACGTGGCACGATTAAATCAATCAAATATTAAATGTCGGTCACTTGAGTAGTCGGAGAAATCAACGTGCATGTACGACAAGATGTATGAATGTAGAGGAAGCGAGAGAAGTATGTCAGGACAGAACAGTGTGGCGTTCCATTCTTTCTACCCACCCCTCCGGGGAGACGGTGTGATGGTTAGTTAGTTAGTTAGTCACTACTTGTATTTATATTATATCTTTTTAACAATTTTCCCCATCCATTCGTTCTGTATGTCCAGTTTGATCAATTGGAAAATTTTAACGTGTTAAATTATTCGTTAGATATGTTTATACTGTTTGTTTGGGATTACGCCACGTACAGTTTTGACAGGATACGAACCCGAAACCGTTGTCGCGGTTCGCCGGGCGTGCCATATGCCACGCGACCGCCGCGCGCTGCCAACTATCCGAGTATTATCTGACACACTTTCATCCCTTATTAACTACTTACTTATTAAGCTCACGTGTCACGAATTAGGGAAGGTTCGGATGGTGTCATATAGAGTACAGACAACAGACACGCTGACGGTTTTGTTGTTATTTATTATAATATATTTGTGAATGGTGCAGTAATTCTTCCTTCCAAGCTGAGTATAAGTGATATGAAGCTCTATCCCACAGCGTTTCTTTTGGGAATGCTTGAGGCCAACTCTATGCAGCTTCGAAGAGATGGGCATCTCATAACCTCAGGGGATGTTTCGAGAACTCGGCCGTGCTGGAGGGTGTTCGGCTTTTTGTCCCTGATAGATATATCCGATAGATTGTTTTACCTACCGGCCGCCAGAACCAACCTGCCTCTGGTGACACCGATGGGAAGAGCAATTAATCTGCTGAACGCGGTCTCCTCGGAGATCAACGTCTTTCATATTAGTGAAAGTACGTTCAGAAGGCAAATACTCTTAATTCTGGGGAATGAAATGAAAGATGGTTCAACTTTAGGAACACAAGAGACTCTCGAAAGTCAAGAGTATTTGTCTTCTGAACGTACTTTTACAAATATGAAAGACGTCGATCTCCGAAGCGATCATGTTCAGCAGTTTGATTGCTCTCCCCACCGGCATCACCAGACTTCGAAGAGATGGGCATCTCATAACCTCAGGGGATGTTTCGAGAACTCGGCCGTGCTGGAGGGTGTTCGGCTTTTTGTCCCTGATAGATATCTCCGATAGATTGTTTTACCTACCGGCCGCCAGAACCAACCTGCCTCTGGTGACACCGGTGGGAAGAGCAATTAATCTACTGAACGCGGTCTCCTCGGAGATCGACGTCTTTCATATTAGTGAAAGTACGTTCAGAAGGCAAATACTCTCAATTCTAGAGAGTATCCTGTCTTCCTAATGATGAACCATCTCTCATGCGTTTCTGGTAGTATACTATACACAATAAATTATTTAACCTGTTCTCAAATAATTCTGTAATGTCTGTTGATGAAATAAACTGATTTGATTTGATTTGATGATCAATTTAATCTAATTTTAAAGGTCATCCATGTAGAAGTCAATGTGGCATCGTCTATGTGAGAAGTTGACCTTCGTGGCAGAGTGGTAAGAGCTCTGACTTCCATACCGAAGGTCCCGGATTCGATTCCCGGCGTGGCAGTGTGATTGTCACACTGTCTTTGGTCTGGTATAGAATTCACGTGACAATAAAATGGCGATTGATTAGCTATCTATAACATCTCACGAGAACCAATATGATAGCTATACCATTTACATGGATTTGGCTTGCGCTGTAATGATGTAAATAGGGATTTAACAAAAGAAGAATAAAAATAATACTATAGGCAACAGAGTGAATGGTGTACTTAAAGTTGTTGTGTAACAAAAGCCTATAAAAAAATACGATTGCAGTGTTTAATAGTGTTCTTGTAACGATACTTATTTATGGAACCGGAAAAAAAAGGAGGTAACTAACTAACTAACTAACCATCACGCCGTCTCCCCGAAGGGGTAGGCAGAAATAATGGACTGCCACACCTTTCTTTCCTGACATATTTCTCTCGCTTCCTCAACATTCATACATCGTGTCATGCACGCGCGTCGATTACTCTGACTCCTCACATGGACGACATTCAATATTTGATTTATTTGATCGTGCCACGTTTTCCTCGGTCTTCCTCTATTTCTGGTACCATTTACATCGTTAATATATAATTTTTTTACCATTCTTTCTTTTCATATGTCCAAACCATCTTAATGATCCTTTCATTATTTTGTTGATAACGCTAGACCACACACTGCACAACAGATGGCTACCAAATTAGAAGAGCTTCAATTGGAATGTCTAAGACATCCACCGTACTCTCCGGACCTTGCCGGTTTTATTGATTTTATTGATTGAATGCCGATTACTATTTTTTTCGAAATTTGGATAACTTCTTGCAAGGGAAAAAATTCAACTCCGATGGGGCAGTCCAAACCGACTTCAAAGATTTTATTGATTCTCGTCCGAACGGTTTTTTTTAGTAAAGGGATCGCTGAACTACCTATGAGATGGCAAAAGTGCATAGATAGCAATGGTACATACTTTGATTAAATAAATATATTATATTTAAAAAAAATCAACTTTATGTTCCTCCCATACAAAACGCCAATTTCATATGTATGGAACTAATATATAAAAGTTTCTTCACAATTCTGTCTTCATTAATGTCAGAGATCTCATTCCTACTGCATTTATTCTACTTTCATCCTTCTTCTGTCAGTTCCATGCTTCACTTCCATAAATAAGGCACGGTAGAAGAATACCATTGTGCACTGCCATTCTAGCTTTTTTGGATAGGTTTTTGTTTGCGATGACAACTTTGAGTGCACCATTCGCTTTAATTTCTTTTGACCAAAATCGCTTATTTGTAAAACACCCTGTATTAAGCGATTTTTAAACACTCTGTATTTAAAATTCATAATATTGCGCAACTGAGGTCATTGGATCAAATTTGAATTAGGAACATTCCGTCTTCGAACATCTGTTACCTGTGTCAGCTTCACGAGGAAGAATTTTGCTGAACGAGTGAGTTAAATTTAGACCACTGAATTAAAAGGATAAATTCATGCAATCGCGTTGATGTACAACACAAGTTAATAATTTGTTCCTTTTATATTCACAATTAACTTAAAATTAAACATTTGAAATGCACTATTTTCTTCGGTTCCTTTTTGTTTTCGCGTACATTCCAAGTCTTAAGTCGTATTAAATAATATGCTTTAGGGTGTTTTGAATGTACTCACAAGTCTTTGTACATAAGACACCCCAATTTAAAAATTTTCTTACAGGGGTGACTTATGCCCTGCATTGCATATGTGTGAGTTATTGAGAAGCGGACATCTGCCGAAAGATTTTAACGGATATTTTGAACTTCGAACATTCGAACATTCCAATTTTTAACATTCAAATTAAGAAATTGACTTCTAACGGTTCAACACGGTGTTTAAAAACGAATTATGACTTACAGATAATCCATTGTTTTGACCGAAATACTATGATACTTCAACATTATTAACTATTTTATTTCGAACACTGTTTTATTTCGAACACAATTATTGTCGCAACGGCAGTTTCGCGAACCAATGTTGGCATCATCAGGTGCTAAAAACAAACCGTTGTTACAGTTGATTGTAACACCTGATGATGCTAAGATTGGTTGGCGAAACAGCTTTCGCGACAATTTCATAGAAATTGAATAAAAAAAATCGTGATATGAAGACGGCCATTTTCATAGTCGAAAATATAGACGAGCATTGTCACGATGTACAAATATTTGGAAATAAAGAAGTATAACAGGATGGAACAGTGTGGCGATCTGGTTACTCCTACGGAAAAGTGGCGTAATGATTAGTTTATTTGAAAAAATAAATGAAATACAATACTTGTTAACCCTGAAGAGGCTCCTCTTGGAGCGAAACCGGTTGGTAGTTTAAAAAAAGAGTATCTTTATTAAATAGTGTTTCATTTATTTATAAAATTGTCATTTATAGTGTAATGTAAAAGAAGCACGATAGATATGTCAGGATAGAACAATGTGATCCATCCTCTCTGCCTACCCCTCTACGGAAACGGCGTGATGGTTAGTTAGTTTAGTTTGACACCATAAATCAAGTGTTTCAGACGAAAGTATAGTGTTATTAGTATAAATGAAATGTTGGGTCCTTTTTCTTCTTCCTTGTTGTAGACCTATGTGGTCTGTTCTCCAGAGTGTTGCTCCTCCTGTGAGGTAGACTCGCAGCTGTCCTTCCATATTTTAGGAGGTCTTCCACGAGGACGAGTCCCATGAGGCTGATTATGCAATGAAATAGGGGAGTCTGGTGGTGTCCATTCTTTGAACATGACCGTACCAGTCCCTTTTTCGCTATCTGCTCCATCTTATAATATCCTCAACCTCACATATCTCTCAAATTCTGGTGTTACTCGTGCGATCTCTCAGCGCTTGCCTGCTATCGTCCTCAGTGTCACCTCGGAAGTCCTTTTGGTCCTTCTGTGTCTCCCCTCGCTTCAACGCCATATGTTATTGGTCTTACGCATGCTTTATAGATTCTCATCTTAATCTTAATGGCTTCTTCTTCTTCTCCTTACAGACCTTTGGTCTGTTCCTAAAATCAAGTTGGCCCCTCTTGGGAGGTTGTTTCCCAACTATCTCTTCATCTCTTCGGCGGTCTTCCGCGGGACGGCAGCCGGCAGGAAACTAATGCGCCACAGCGTGTGGGATTCTGGTGGGATCCATCCTCTGCACGTGCGCATTTCAGTATCTTCTGCGTTGTCTGCCCCATCTCATGACATCCTCCACCTTGCAGATCTCGCTGATGGCCATGTTCCTCACCCTATCTCGAATAGTCCTTCCTGCTATCATCCTCAGCGTCCTCATCTCTGCCACCCGTACTTTAGCCTTCGTTCTTGTGGTATCCGCTCTGGTCTCAATGGTATATGTCAGTATAGGCCTTACGCAGGTTTTATATATTCTGACCTTACTGTCTGTCTTAATGGCCATTGTTCCTAAAATTTTCCCGAGGACGATCAAGTGAGTCCATTGCTCTATGTTTGGCTTCGCTCCATCGACCATGTCGATCGTCGAGACTTACTTAATAGTCATTTTTTGTTTTGGCTATCTAAGGCGAATATAACACATTAAAACTGCCTCGATTATACCCACCCTATCCAGGATAGATAGCGATAAAAGATACACGCTTTGTTATGTTTGCATACGATGGTGTGAGTGAGCGTGTGTGAATGTGTGGGTAATGTCGCCACGCGCCAAACGTCCGTTAGTCCAGGTGCAATATTTGAAATTGTTCCGGAACACTATGCCGCGCGCGCAGATGTTCCACATACCTAATGCACCGAGGGGCGCTGATATGAAATTATTTCAAATTGTCGTGGAACATCGGAATTGGAATGCGCAGATAAAAATTCGAATAAATAGAATGGTGATTGCATTGATAAAAAGTACCTGCTTATTTTATTTAAACTGTTCTATTATTGTTCGATGCCTTAAACTATAAAAAATGTTTGTAATGTCTTTTGAGAAAAAAAAAAATACTCGTAGATAAAAAAGCGCACATAACAAATATATATTTTAAATTAATTTAAAATATACGCGATTTTCCTTGTTTAAATTTTAATAAAAATATTATTTAAATTATTTATTATTTTACCTAAGCTATCTCGCGTGTATAAAGCGCAAGAAAAAACGTAGCGTTTCAAAGTTATTATAGTATGTGTTATTATCAAGCTAATCTTAAGTACCTAGTGCATTGCTTTTTTTGCTAAAGAAGCTACATCGAAAATTCAACGACTATAAAACGAATAAATATTTATTTTATTGTGCCCTTTTTAACTATTTAATATTTAATTTATTTTAATTAAAATATTACGTCAATGCAGAATCAGTAAATATGTGTAATGAAAGCGTAAATGTATGTAAATATGAACATTATATTTAAATAATAATTAAATAAAATGATATTTTTTAACTACTTCCACTTTTGTCTTTATTTCGACAGTGACCGGTTTTGCCAGGCTCGCTGACATCGACACACTGGTCTGGATGCCAGCGAGCCTGGCGAAACCGGTCCCTGTCGAAATAAAGACAAAAGCGGAAGTAGTAAAAAAACATCGTTTTATTTAATTATTATTTAAAATAGAACTTCCATCAAGAGATTTCAGTAAAATCATTGGATTACCTTAAAAACATTATATATTTTTTGCTAGAACATTAATATAAAACGATATATTAATAAATAATAATAATAATAATAATAATAATGCCCATTGCCCGTGAGTACATGAATAAGGAACACAAAAATTATTATATGAATAAATAATACATTCTTGAGGATAACTTTCGATATCTTCGACTTTCGTGGCCGAGTGGTAAGTGCATTGACTGCCACCCCGAAGGTTCCGGGTTCGATTCCCGGCGAGGCCAGTGTGATTGTCACACTGTCTTTGGTCTGGTGTAGAATTCACGTGGCAATAAAATGGCGATAGATTAGATACCTATCACATGTCACGAGAATCACTATGATAGCTATACTATACCCTTTACATCGATTTGGCTCATGCTGTCATGATGTAAAGAGCGATTCACCAAAATAATAATAATAATAATAATATCTGAAAGTTTCACAATACTGTTCAGAATCAGTTTCGTCTTACTGGGACATTATCAGATATCTTTTAAGTTATGCTGAACATGTCACAATTTAAAGATTTATAAATCTTCCAAAAAAGGTATATGTACGAGGTCTGTTCAAAAAGTATCGCGAATTTTGAATTTCCGCTGGCTACGTATATTTGATTTTTGATTTTTTTGTAGCGTTATATTGGTACTCATGTCCCTTACTTATGCTGACAAGGTCGGCCATTTTGAATGTTTAGTTAATTTTTGACAGCTGTTTTGCTTGGATGTGTTTTGGCTCGTCTTCGATTTTTGCCTATTCCAAAAAATGGATCAAAGAATCTGTATCAAATTTTGTGTGAAAAACAAAATAAAGTGCGCGGACGCATTTCGAATGTTGACTGTGGCATATGGTGAAGCTACCTTGGACCAAAGCAACGTTTATCGGTGGTACAAAATGTTCTCAGAGGGCCGAGAAGATATGAACGACGAAGAGCGTGCCGGACGCCCGAGCACGTCAACAACAGACGAAAACATTGATAAAGTGAAGAAAATAGTATTAGCCAATCGTCGAATCACCGTTAGAGAAGTTGCTGAGGACCTAAACATATCGATTGGCTCGTGCCATTCGATTTTAACCAATGATTTGGGCATGAGTCGGGTCGCCGCGAAATTCGTGCCAAAATTGCTCAATTTCGACCAAAAACAGCATCGCGTTAACATTGCTCAGGAGATGTTGGACTCGGTCCGTGACGACCCAAATGTGCTCCAGAGGGTCATAACTGGTGACGAATCATGGGTTTATGGTTATGACGTGGAAACCAAAGCTCAATCATCCCAATGGAAGCTGCCGCATGAGCCAAGACCAAAAAAAGCGCGCCAAGTTCGGTCGAACGTGAAGGTTTTGCTCACAGTTTTCTTCGATTGCAGGGGCGTGGTGCATCATGAGTTCTTGCCACAGGGTAGTAAGGTCAATAAGGAATATTACCTGCAAGTTATGCGCAATTTGCGCGAAGCAATCCGCCAGAAACGCCCGGATTTGTGGAAGAACAAAAACTGGCTTTTGCACCATGATAACGCCCCTGCTCACACATCGTTGCTTGTGCGCGAATATTTGGCCAAAAACAACACAGTAATGGTGCCGCAGCCACCGTATTCCCCAGACCTGGCCCCCTGTGACTTTTTCCTGTTTCCAAAACTGAAGAGGCCCATGAAAGGACGACGCTACGCCACGATTGAGGAGATAAAGACGGCATCGAAGGAGGAGCTGAACAAGATCACAAAAAATGATTTTTTTAAGTGCTTCGAGGATTGGAAAAAACGTTGGCATAAATGTATTATATCCGAGAGGAATTACTTTGAAGGGGACAAAATAGATATTCATGAATAAATAAATACTTTTTGAAAAAAATATAAAATTCGCGATACTTTTTGAACAGACCTCGTATTCCTTAATATTTTGTCACAAACGCTATAAAAAAATCCTTAAATTTTTTTCTTCAATAATATTTTAAAGTTCTTGCTGGTATTGGATTGTTTTAAGAGCCTAATTACAGCTAGTTAAAAAAACAGTGGATAACGTGGAATAAAAATTAAATAAACACAAATGTCCGGATCGTCCAGCTGACGACAAGTGCACCATCTAAAATAACAATATGTGTTAAATTATTTTTCTTTGTTATTTTATTCGATATCATTGTATTTCAGATAATTTGTTTTAGATTTATTATGTAGACGTTGAACGATCGAAGAGTGCGCGGGAGATGCCTTTTGGTGGCGATGAGGTTCGCAACCCATCACACCGCGTCTCTCGAGATGGCGAAAAGAGAAGGATGGAGTGCCGCAACGATTAAAGTGTGGCAGTCCATTCTTTCTGCCCACCCTTTCGGGGAGACGGCGTGATGGTTAGTTAGTTATTTTTTTTTATTCTAATTAAATTTTTTAAGTGCTTTTTATTTTTCTTTATAATATTCTTATTCTACATGCATTTGGCATGGCGTTATTCCTTTTAGTTAATTCCCTAACGACATTTTTGAATGCGGGTGCCGGCTGGAATAGACGCGTGCCTTCCATTACACAAATGATCATTGGTTTAAAACATGCAATAACTTCGATAAGGGTGTTTGTAAATTCCTTCATAAGTATTACAATATAAACACAAGACAATCGAGTAACATCAGAATTATTCTCAGTAGAATATATACTTACGTCAACTTGGGTCTACCACGTCTTCTAGGTCGCTGGTCCGTTTCCCTCAGCCTCCTTGTAACATGGTCGGTGGCTGTACCATCTCAGACACTTCTCTTCAAGTTTATATGAGATTAGCTTCACTCTGAAACTGCCGCAGATGTGGATGTTCCTGATGTGGTCGAGCAGCGACTATAAAAGCAAAATATAACTAACTAACTAACCATCACGCTGTTCGTAGGCAGAGAGGAAGGACCGCCAAACTGTTATACCCTGACATAACTCTTGCGCCTCCTCCATATGCACACACCGTAACACGCACGCTTGTCGATTGTTCCTACTTCGAACATGGCCGTCTTTCAATAATTGACTAATTTTAGTATTATTATTATTATTATTTTGTTGAATCGCTCTTTAGATCATTACGGCGCAAGCCAAATCGATGTAAAGGGTATAGCAATCATATTGATTCACATGACATTTGTTTATTGTTGGGTAACATAAAGTGATTGTTAATACAAATGCAAATTAACAAACTAACAGTTAAATAAAGACATAGAAGGTTACCCGCCGCTTACCCGCAGCTGTTATAGGACGCAGCGGCGCCCCTTCGTCAGCTTCGCTGTTCGTTCATAATTTGGTAATGCCATGTCTTCCTTGGCCTTCCTCGGCTTCTTTTTCCATTCACACTACTTGTATATATATTTTAACCATTCTTCCCTCATCCATACGTTTCATATGTCCAAAACATCTTAGTGACCCTTTCATAATTTTATTTAGAACGCATTCATTCGCCTAACATTCCTTTCTTACTTCATCAAGATATTCTATCATATAATACATTGTAGGAGGATGGGACCAGAACTCTATCATAATGGAGTTCTGGTCCCATCCTTAATGTATGGAAGCGAAGCATGGAACTGGCAGAAGAAAGATGAAAGCAGAATAAATGCGGTAGAGACGAGGTCCTTAAGACGTATGTGTGGTAGAACGATATACGACAGAATCTCAAATACTGATATAAGAAAGGAATGTAGAGCAAAAGAAGGTATTATGAACAAAATTATGAAAGGATCGCTGCGATGATTCGGACATATGGAGCGCATGGATGGAGAAAGAATGGTTAAGAAAGTATACTTAATGATGTAAATGGAGTAAGGAGGCGAGGCAGACCGAGGAAAACATGGCATGACCAAATTAATCAAATTTCAAAGGTTGGTCATGTTAGAAGTCGGAGGAATCGACGTGGGTGTATGACTCGTTGTATGAATGTGGAGGAATCTAGAGAGGTTTGTCAGGATAGAGTAGTGTGGCGGTCCATTCTCTCTGCCTACCCCTGCGGGGAAACGGCGTGATTTTTTTTGTTTTTTTGTTTAATACATTGTTTTTCCGCACTTTATTTTCAGTGGTCTGATTTCTACGGCATTTATCCTACTTTCATCCTTCTTCAAGCTTCACTTCCACACATTAGAATCGGCATTTGAACTTTTGTTTGCACTGCTAAGATCGAAATATAAAAGTAACAAAATATAAAAATTCCTTGTGACTCATTTCGTAAACCTACCTTAATATGTAATGCAATCTATGATAATATATTTGGTTACTCTGATAACATTGAAATATTACCAGTAAAGTTTTGGATCGCCTAGATCTAACAGTTTAATCGGTTTACTTAGGCTGTCGATTTTGAGCAATATTCCTTTATCGAAAACCAACACGGTTTCTAGACATTTTGCATTTTCTCACGTTTACTTATCATATTTATTTTTTAGCATAAATAAACACATTTTAAAAATACGTTATCATTTGGTAGCTCACATGAATGAATATTTTAAATTATCTATTTCATCGGCTGATATTCAAGGATATACCCAATTGGATCTTTTAAACCATTGGTTTAAAATATCCAAGACATGGAAATAAGGGTTGGTGCTGGGAATAAAATAAATGGCGCACTCAAAGTCATTACTGCAAATAGAAATATATCAACAAAAATGGCAGTACACAATGGAGTTCTAGTGCCAACCCTCATGTATGGAAGTGAAGCTTGGAGCTGGCAAAATAAGGTTGAAAGTAGGATAACCGCCGTAGAAATGAGATCACTAAGAAGGATTTGCAGGAAAACGTTGTATGATAGAATACCGAACGATGAAATAAAAGAGAAATGTAAGGCAGATGACTGAATCATGGATAAAATTAAAAAATTATCCTTGAGATAGTTTGGACATATGGAACGAATGGATGAGAGAAGAATGATTATAAAGTTGTACACAAGCAGCGTGAGTGGAAAAAGAAGCCGAGGACGATCGAGGAAAACATGGCATGACCAAATTAATCAATTACTAAAAGGCGGCCACATTCGAAGTCGGAATAATCGACGTGCGTGCATGGTACGATGTATGAATGTAGAGGAAGCCCGAGAGGTATGCCAGGATAGAGAATTGTGTCGATCCATCCTCTCTGCCTACCCCTCCGGGTAAATGGCGTGATGGTTAGTTAGTTAGTTAGTTAAACCATCCCAAAGTAGTCCTTACGGACCCCCAGGGGGTCTTGCGATCATTGAGGGGGTCCGTGGAAAATTAAAATTGATTTAGGGGTCCCTGAACAACGTCAGGTCCGCGCAAGGTTTAATATAAAAAAAGGGACACATTTTTATTACTATAATAACTAACTAACTAACCATCACGCCGTCTCCCCGAAGGGGTAGGCAGAAATAATGGACTGCCACACCTTTTTTTCCTGACATATTTCTCTCGATTCCTCAACATTCATACATCGTGTCATGCACGCGCGTCGATTTCTCTGACTCCTCACATGGCCGACATTCAATAAATGATTTATTTGATCGTGCCACGTTTTCCTCGGTCTTCCTCTATTTCTGGTTCCATTTACATCATTAACATATAAATTTTTTTTACCATTCTTTCTTCATTCATTCTTTCCATATGTCCAAACCATCTTAATGATCCTTTCATTATTTTGTTTATGACACCATCATTCGCACTGCATTCACTTCTTATATTTTCATTCGACACTCTATCATACACAGAGTATCCACACATTCGTCTAAGAGATCTCATTTCTACTGCATTTATTCTACTTTCATCCTTCTTTTGCCAGTTCCATGCTTCGCTTCCATACATAAGAGTCGGTAGAAGAACACCATTGTCCCCGTGGTTGTTACTATGGAAGTTATAATAAATAACAACGGATATTTTTCGTTGTCGACCTTTTTATTTGCTCATTTGTGAAAATCGGATCACGAATGAGCAAAAAAAAAGATCGATAAATTTTTTCTCGATATGTTTCGAATGTTTTATACCTTCATCATCGGGAAAACGAAGAGTCAATATTGGGGTCACGAAAAACTTTTTTTTTTCAATTTTTGAAGTTTTCTGCAAAGACAAGATACCAACAATGGAAGCTTATCTAACGACTATTTACATACACTATTATATACTTATCATTTAAAAAGCCCTGACCCGCGATGGATAGCGTATTAATTCAAGGAGAATTAACAAGTAAATGGAGCAAACTAGTCTTGCGAAGAACTAAAAGTGCCCTACGGAAATTATTCACAACTAGTACATCGCATGTTATATACTCCGCTGTTACGTAACTAGCCAACAGTTAATCCTATTATAATGTATTACCGTTTGTACTTTCAATTAGAAAATCTAAAATACATCCATATATTGAAGAATCGCTCCATCAGAGAATGTTGCGGATCTCATGGACTGACATGGTCACCAACAATGAGGTGCTACATAGAGCCAGAGAAGAAAAAATAATTGTTGTCTGTTGTGAAGTCTAGAAAGATGGCATATTTGGGACACATTCTCCGCAATAAGAAATTCGGTCTGCTGTTTCTCATCATGAGAGGGAAGATTGAGGGTAGGCGCGGTGTGGGAAGACCCCAGATGTCCTGGCTCGAGAATATCGAAGAGTGAACCGGAATTCGGAGGTTGAGGGAGTTGTTGAGGACAGAGAACTCTACTAAGGACCTGCATGGCTCCGAGAAGAAGAACAACCGAAGAATACAAAATATCTACTTACTTGTATCTCAATAGAGACGAACATGTAAATTGTTTCCTGGGAACAGAATGTGGTGGCCGAGGCGCTTACAGGACTTATGACCTGTCATTGGTTGGGTTGAACGATCGCTTTATGTTTAACAAGATTCCCCATTCCGCCTTTTTTCTTATGACCACCACGTCTGACAAATTTTTGGAACTTGTATATATGGTAGGATTCCACGCCTATCTTTACATATTTAAGTTCACTCTACACTAGCGTCATCTATTAAGATTGGAAAGCATTAAATCAGCTAGAACATTATCCATTAGGCGCTGTCTAGGCCTTTCTAGAGGTCTTACTTCGGTCGGTCTTGATTGCTCTGGTCTCATTGACTCACCCACGCCCAATACATATAGGCGGCCAGCTCTCACAGTGCTCGTTTTAAGGGGCTGTTGGGTCATCGTATGGATCTCTTAGTTGCCTATGCCTCCAAGTTCCCATTGCAACACCAGGTTTGGGTCCCAGGATCATTCATCTTCTTCTTCTACAAGTGCCCTGTCGGGTCCCCCAACGTTGGCGATCACCTCGGCGAACCTGTCCCTGTCCTGCGCCGCTCACAACAGCTCCTCCACACTTCGGATGCCGGTCCACTCCCTCACGTTTCGCAGCCAGGACACTTGTCTCCTACCGGGCCCTCGGCGTCCCTCAAGTTTTCCTTCCAATATCAGTTGGAGAAGGTGGTACTTTTCCCCACGCAGTATATGACCCAGATGTGAAATCTTCCGAACCTTGATAGTTGATAACAGTTCCCTGTCAACTCTAGCTCGTCTCAGGACTTCGGTATTGGTAACCATGTCTGTCCAGGGAATTTTAAGCATTTGGTGATGGAGCCACATTTCAAATGCTTCCAGTCTGTTCATTGAGTTTACTTTTTTGTTCACTGAGTTGACATTGAGGATCATTCTTAAAATACAAAACTCTTAAAAGGCTGCTCTTGATATATGGAGCGGAGACCTGGACGCTGAGTGTTGTGGATTCCCAGAAGTTTAAAAATAATTAAATCAATGGTATTTGAATTTACTCAATAATCTCCAACATGAGCAGATAATAGCTCATTATTATAAAGAAGGAATCTGGTCGTGTTCAGGAGTAAAGTTTAGTATGTAATAAGCTTTTTTTTATGTTGTAAAAGAAAACTGTTTATAGGTGCTAGTAATGTAATTTTATCTCCATAATACACCCCTCATCTGAATGTGCGTGAATGAATCAAAATACGTATTCCCCATACTTAATGGTTGCTAGGGAACAGATTTCATAACCTAAAAAAGGCAGGTGTATATTATGAAGCAGTTGCATACAATATTGCTTGTAGCGTCTCTATAGACAAAAACGAAAAAATAAAAATGTCTAATGACACTTCGCCCCCACTTGTTTCACACGAACGTAGCTTTTCAGATGTTTATTGCAGTAATAATTGTTTCCGTTCTATTGCTATTGAAATAAGTTTAAACAAATAAATGTTAAAAGGGTGCTATCTGTGGCTTTCGGGGTTTTAAAGTATTGAACGATTCGATATATTTTTGATATAATGTGTAATGACCATTTAACTAACTTACTAACCATCACGCCATTTCCCCGGAGGGGTAGGCAGAGAGGATGGATCGCCACAATTGCCTGGCCTGGCATACCTCTCGGGCTTCCTCTACATTCATACATCGCACCATGCACGCATGTCGATTATTCCGACTTCGAATGTGGCCGCCTTTTAGTAATTGATTAATTTGGTCATGCCATATTTTCCTCAGCTTCTTTTCCCACTCACGCTGCTTGTGTACAACTTTTTAACCATTCTACTCTCATCCATTCATTCCATTTGTCCAAACCATCTCAGGGATCCTTTTTTAATTTTATTCATGATGCAGTCATCTGCCTTACATTTCTTTCTTATTTCATCGTTCGGTATTCTATCATACAACATATTCCCGCACATTCTTCTTAGTGATCTCATTTCTACGGCGTTTATCCTGCTTTCTTCCTTCTTTTGCCAGCTCCAAGCTTCACTTCCATACACGAGGGTTGGCACTAGAACTCCATTGTGTACTGCCATCTTTGCTTCTGTGGATAATGACCATTTATATAATGTATATAATATAGGCGAATGCTGCGCATACCCTGGATGGCGAGAAGGATAAACCAGTCGACCCTTGATCCGTAGAGCAACATGACAAGTCTCTCGAGGGTGTGCTCTCTGAAAATGTTAACATATTTTGGTCACATTACCCGTAGAGATCAGGATAACGTCGAAAGCTCATAATAATCAAAACAGTTTTTTTTCTTAAAATATAGGTATTACTAACAACAATTATAGTTTAAGGCATATTTTGAGAACCGGTAAAATATAATACATAATACCAGGAACGCATGAGAGATGGTTCGACTTTAGGAATACAAGATAATCTCCAAAGTCAAGAATATTTGTCTTCTGAACGTACTTTAAGTAATAGTATGAAAGACGTTCAGAAGACAAATAATGGATGAAGTAGAGGAAAAGCGACCACAAGAACAGCCACTGAGGTGTTAGTTCGACCAAAACAGGTTTCTGACTGGCTTCTCAATAGCTGCAGCTTGGAGAATGACCGTTGACAGGAGTGCATGGCAAGCCAAGGTGGATGGATTGCTCGATGAACACGACTCTCAGTCACGAGGAGTTATTATAAAAGATAATATAATATATACATACACAGCTTGATAGCAACTAAAATGTCTAACAGTGTTGCATTGCGTCTCCATGGTTGTTTAATCTATGTATGGATAAGTGTATGAAAGAGCTGAAAGGGTTGGATGCAGGCGTCAAAATGAGCGAAGTGTCAGTAAACTGTCTATTGTATGCGGAAGACGCTTTCTTACTTACAGACAGCGACAATAAACTGCAAGTCCTGGTGTTTTTTTTTAGGTATTTATAAGGTTTGTATGCGAAACGATCTAATGATGAATGCGAATGAATCCAAAGTAATGATTTTCAAAAAAGAAGAAAGCGTGGTTGTCTGTTACATTAGCCCGAATGGTGAAATTCTGGAACATTTATATCAATGTGTATAGTTAGGAAGTATTTTTAATTTACGTTGGTACTTTTTGCACCGTCAAAATGCCGATCTTTATTTAAATTGTTTGTCACTTATACTTTTGTTATTATGTATTCGTATCCTAGCTTTCTTATTGGTTAAAAAAATATCGCTTCAAATGATTGGTTCTTTAAATTCCAAGGGGTGATAGCAGACAATAAAGAGAGTTTCTTTTTAGATAGAAGGGGTGGAAATCTGGTTTCAAAATGTGAACCTGTGTGTTAAAATTAAGGGGTTGTAACTGTCATGAGTATTCATACAAAAAGATTCGTATATGTATGTAAACCCCTTTATATTTCAACTTAACAACAGGTATATTTCTTATTTGAGCTTGATACGAATATAAGTATCTTATAATTTTATTAAATGATGTTTTTTATTTAAGAATAACTGAAGTACAATTTAAATATTTTTTCCATATATTCAAATTATCTTAATAAACCTTTCATTTTAGATAAACTCAAGGCATTAACACTGTGGAATTCCATCTTACTTATCGAGCCTCGAAACATGTCGAGAAAAATAAACTCAAAGTGGAAAAAACAGTGTTTTAGTTTATAAAAAATTAACCTTTCATTATTTTATTTATTACGCTTTCGTTCACACTGCATTCAATTCTTATATTTGCATTTGACACTTTACATGTGTTTTAGAAATCTTACTTTCATCCTTCTTTTACCAGTTCCATGCTTCATTTCCAAACTTAAGGGTCGGTACAAGAACACCATTGTGCCCAGTCTTATTTACCATTTTACACAATTTTTTATTATTACCATAATTTATAATATTCAATGATACGATATAAAAAAATGATTTTCAATTTTTTTTTCAATTTTATACTTTACTTCCGACGACTGGCAGAGTGGCAAGAGCTATGGCTGCCACACAGAAGATCCCAGCTCATTTCCCAGAGATGGCAATGTCATTGTCAAAATGTCTTTGATCTCGTGCAGAATTCATGTGAAAATAAAATGGCGATAGATTAGCTACCTATAACATGTCATGAGAATCAATAAATAAAATGCTGTTTTCAGTAATTGGGTTCAGTTAACCTGCTGTATATAAATGTGGAAATCAAATAGAAACTACCACATTAAAGACGCAATGGGCATCTCAAGAACCAGCAAAAATATTACACTACACTGGAAATCAATCCCTTGGATTGAATCTAGCGAGGCACCTTCTCTTCCTCTCTTATTTTTCTTTCTCTCCTTATAGACCTTTGGTCTGTTCCTGAAATCAGGCTAGCCTCTCTTGGGAGGTTGACTCCCAACTATCTTTCCATCTCTTCGGCGGTCTTCCGGGGGGACGGCAGCCGGCAGGAATCTGATGCGCCACAGCGTGTGGGATTCTGGTGGGATCCATCCTCTGCACGTGCGCATTCCAGTATCTTCTGCGTTGTCTGCCCCATCTCACGACATCCTCCACCTTGCAGATCTCGCGGAAAGCCGTGTTCCTCACCCTATCTCGAATATTCTTTCCTGCTATCATCCTGCTTTTCTTCCACTTTTGTCTTAGGTTTTCTGGATTGTATGACTCATTGTATTATTTCTTTCATTTCTATATTTAGGGTAATTGTGTAATAAACTGTTGTCTAGGTGATACACTTTTGATAAGGATTAAATACTTACTTTTCTTGTTTATTTAGTGACTAATGCTTTATATCGGTAATCTAAAGGCGGGGTGGAGTCCCTGGCGTTTATTGATAAAAATCTAATACTTTTGCGTATTATCTGTAGTTTGATAACTTTAATGAAGTGATTGTAAAATACTCGGCAATTATTATACTAATTGAAATAAAGGCAACGATTATTACAGTCTATAACCCGGCCTCCAGAACCAACCTGCCTTTGGTGGCTTCGGCGGGAAGAGCAATCAGTTTGATGAACATCACTTTGGAGATTATGAATGTGATGATACACTTGATGAAACTCTATTGCAGGGATCTTTTTAAAAAAAATCGAATTGGTCGCTGCCGAATGCTACCGAATTATCGAATAAGTCGCTTATGGGCTAAAAAGAAGGTCGCCATTGACTTCTAAATAAAAACGTGTCACGATTTTCATTTTTATGAAAACCCTGGCCAGCGCTTTTT
Organism: Lepidostoma basale; assembly: GCA_022606425.2. Lineage (NCBI taxonomy): Eukaryota > Metazoa > Arthropoda > Insecta > Trichoptera > Lepidostomatidae > Lepidostoma > Lepidostoma basale. The sequence continues at coordinate 499,044 of JAHDVF020001482.1, forward strand.
TTTTTAAATATAAATTTGACCCACTAGCGAAAAAGCTTGACCATCCCTGCTCTATTGCATGCATTTAATAAAGCATGGCGAAACATGTCACTCCCATAAAAAAAACTTTTAGAAACAAAAGTTTATATCAATATTTAATAGAATACCTATATATTATTTCATAATGGAGTTATGGTTCCAATCCTTATGTTTGGAAGCGAAGCATGAAACCAGCATAATAAATGCGGAATTCATTAAATAATAATACACATACAAATGAACAAACAAACAGATAAATAAAGACATAGGTTACCCACCCGAAGCTGTTATAGGCGCAGCGGCGCCTTTCGTCAGCTTCACTCGTGCACTCCCTAGGTCCATGTGGGACTTACGTTAAATAATAATAATAATATATGTATATTCGCAACCAAGGGGGACCCAGACCACATTTAAGCTACACTACTCTCCCCCGATGGCCCGCCGTACACACATAGCAATACAACAGCAAAAGATAATACACAATTGATACATAAATAACATATGTTAGAGAAATAATAAAAAAGAAATAATTCACAGCAGGAGGCACAGGAGGAAGGGAGGGGACAAAATGCAGGATGAGGGAATGCATGGTTGCCTTCCAACACGGAATGGAGTACAGAATCAAGGTAGACCGAAGAAAACGTGGCATAAAAACATTAATCGATTTTTAAAAGTCGGCCATGTCAGTTTGAAGAATCGATGTACATAATACTCGCTGTATGAATGTGGAGGTAGCTAGAAGGGTGTGTCAGGATAGAGTGGTATTGCGGTCCATTCTCTCTGTATATCATTTCGGAGAAACGGCGCGATGGTTTGTTGTTGTTATTTTTATATTTATATTTTTAGTTAGAGCTATTTTAAATATTAGCTATTTAGTAAACCACATTCCGAAGCGTTGTGCCATAACGAGTTGGACACTATAAGATGTGTTCTATGACAGTTAAGTTGGCATTGCATTGCCGGACAGGAAATAAGTCTCGTGGAGTCCATATTAAATACTATTAATAAATAATAATCGACCATTGGCACGGCTAGCCTGTATCCGAGTGTCAATGCTAATGATGGAATGGCCAATGGCCGATAACTGTTATTCCTTTCTAGAATTTAGAATTTTACTGTCACAATATATTTAATTTTCGGAATACGGAGTTGAGGGCGGAATTATGAAAAGGTTTTTTCATTCTCAAGTTTAACTCAACTTTCGCTTGAAGCAAGATTCGCATTACAAAGTTTTAAGCTTACAGCAAAGATCTAGTTCACGTGATTTTTTAAATCTCTTTTACAATAATATGCATTGTTTTTGCAATTAAAGTATTTTTAAATTAAGAAACATTAGATTGTTGATAAACTGCAATATTGTTTATGTGGTTCTACCACGATATAAACACATTAAAAAAAAATAATAAAAAGAATATAAATATCTTTATAACATACATTTAGTTTTATTCAAATCATTCTCCTAGATTCAACCGGTTTCGGTGGCTCGCTGTCGAAACCGGTTAACCGGAAAAAATCTTTTAAAAACGATATTTCATTTATGAAGGTTTACATTGTTTTACACTTCTATGTTCGCCATTGTAGATGTTTTATTTGTATTTTTCTTTTTTATATATTTTGTATATACAAGATTAACCTAAAAAAAAAAAATACATATCAGACATGTTTCGGACAGCCGGTCCTTCTTCAGTGATACATATTATAAAGGCACATATTAAAAATATTATAAAATTGTTTACAAATATAATCAGTTTTGACAGATGTTATAAAGATTTATTTTATTTTGGAACGTTTAAACTTACCATATTTGTAAACAATTTTATAATATTTTATATTGTTATATAATATCACTGATGAAGGGCTGGTTGGTCCGAAACATGTTTGATATTTTATTTTTATTTTATTTTTTTAATAAATGTGAGTGTTGTATACAAAGTATACAAAAAAACCAAACATACAATATATTTAGTTAATATCCACTTATGTTTGTGTCTTCTTACGATTTCGGTAGCTTGTTGCCTTCTCTTGGTGATTTATTATATATTTTTTAATACATATTTTTAAATGTTTTTTCGCTTTATTCAACCACGATTCCGACATTTATATCCACAAGTAGTGGACACATGTTCACGATACGTTAATTTACAAACAAATATAGGTCAAGTTTTTTCCATAGATAAACGGATGAAGTTAAATTCTTCCTTTTTTTATAATAAAGAAATGCGTTGACGCTTAATCTGTCGTAAACAAGACGTTTCCGTGACGGATTGAAAGTCCATCTTAACGAGGAATATGACAATTACGCTAATGCTGAAACAGCTTTCTTATTACTTTTACAGGAAACAATTTGTACAAATAACATGTTTTTTATAAACATAAATATTCTAACTGATTTTAATTAGGCGGTTATTACGAGTACATATAATCTACGATATTGAATGCCCTAGATCGACCATTAAAAAAAACATATCTTAAAAAAAATATACATAAATATCTAACTAACAAACTAACCATCACGCCATCTCCCTGAAAGGGTAGGCAGAAAGAATGGACTGTCACACTTTTACTGATGCGGCACTCCATCCTTCTCTTTTCGCTCCGCGGGAGACGCGGTGTGATGGGTTGCGAACCTCATCGCCACCAATAGGCATCTCCCGCGCACACTTCGATCGTGCAACACCCACAAAATAAATCTAAAACAAATAATATAAAATACAATGATATAAAATAAAATAACAAAATAAAAATAATTTAACACAAAATGTTCTTTTTAGATGGTGCACATATTGTCTATTTAATTTATGTTCCACGAATCCACCGTTTTTTTAATTTAGCACATAATGTAACACATAATGTTTTTTTCGATGTTGCACATGTTGACATGGACGATCCGGACTTTTGTGTTTATTTAATTTATGTTTCACGTATCCACCGTTTTTTAAATTAGCTGTAAGTAGGCACTTAACCAGCAAGAACTTTGAAATAATATTGAAGAAATTATTCAAATTGTCATTGGAACAAATGAAAAATTTATTTTTACACCTGTCAAAATTCTTTATAAAAACTTTAAAACTAATATAATTTTAACAGCAAAACAGCACAAACGTATTACGTGTCACAATTAACTATTATAAAGTGCGGCAACAGTTAAATAAATATAATAGCTATACTCGTAATACCCTTTACATCGATTTGGCTCATGCTGTCATGATATAAAGAGCGATTCAACAAAATAATAATAATAATAATAATAATAATAAAATGCAAAAATCGAATATTATTTTTTTGAGTGTATATTTTCTTGGACAATGATTTAAAACTCCATATTAAATGATAATTAAATAAAACGATGTTTTTTAACTACTTCCACTTTTGTCTTTATTTAGACAGCGACTGGTTTCGCGAGGCTCGCTGTCGTCGTTTTATTTAATTATTATTTAAAATGAACTTTCATCAAGAGATTTCAGTAAAATCATTTGATTATACATATTTAATTTCATGTATATTACAAATGAAAATGTCTGTTTTCAATTAATTAATTAATTAATTAAATAATTAATACCAATGAAAACGTCAGTTTTCTAGAAGTTTTGCTCTTGTGGCTGTTGCTCTTACGTCTGATGGGAACATTGTTGGAAGGTGATTTGGTGGGTTGTTGGTTTATGCATATGGTGTATTATATAGAATTCTGAGATTTGTTTATTTTTTTCTGAATTATTGTTTATTTTTCTTTCTTGTTTCATGTTGGTTACATTTTTTATCTTCCTTAAAAATTCTTGGGAGGTGTGCCCATTAACAATTTTGTGAATTTGTAATAAAACGTTGAATGTATTATAATTATTTTTTTAAATGGCGTAATTTTTAGCTCTTTAAGCATCACTATAATTCTGGCAAATCTGCATCTTCTCAAAATTATTCTCATTGCCTTATTCTGGAGTATGGTTAATCTTCTCATATCTTCAATGATTAATTTTATCTCAATAGAGACGAAGATGCAAACTGGAAACTGAATATGGTGATCGAGGTGTTTACAAATTTTTTGCACAGACATGGTGGTCATAAGAAAGGTGGAATGGGGAATGTTGTAATTACATAAAGCATGCGCTTAACCCAACCAATGACAGGTCATAAGTCCTGTAAACACCTTGATCAACCATATTCCGTTTCCAGTTTGCATCTTCGTCTCTATTGAGATAAAATTAATCGTTGAATTGATAACCCGCAATGGGTAAATAAAATCCAGTATTCGTCTACAAGTATTTGTATACATTCAAAATGTTGTATTCTCATATCTTCTTCATTTGCTAAGAATAGTATGCTGCTACAGTAATTAATATGAGGGAGAATGATTGCGTTATGATTAGTCTTGCATGATTTCAGAAATCTTATTTAAATCCTTGGGAAACGTGCCATTTTTTTTCACTTGTTAAAACACGAGAGGTATTTTTTGAATCGTGCATAAAAATCCGTTAGATTTAACAATGGTGATTTGCTCCCTTTGTCCCTTGTACGAATCACTGCTGAAGGGCAGATGTTGCTCTTGGCGATTCACCCTCCACGTTCACATGCTTATAATGTATGGGAGTTTTGTTTGTTGATCACAATACGTTGGTTCTGTACTGTATTCTGAACGAATTATCGAGGCCTAATAAATAATAATAATAAAATATAATAAAAACTGGTAAGAAACTAATTCTCTTATTTTTTATGGTTTAACTAACTAACTTACCATCACGCCGTCTCCCCGAAGGGGTAGGCAGAAAGAATGGACTGCCACACTTTTCTTTCCTGACATATTTCTCTCGCTTCCTCAACATTCATACATCGTGTCATGCACGCGCGTCGATTTCTCTGACTCCTCACATGGCCGACATTCAATATTTGATTTATTTGATCGTGCCATGGTTTCCTCATGGAATGCGTGTTTACAACGGCGGGATCCACACGCTACTATGCGCGTCCGTCCACAAAGGTTGTTGAAGGTCAAACGAAGTTTTGTTTCAAACAAGTGTCTACACAGTTTTAAACCGCCTGGCGCGCCAGTGGAGACCGATGTGGAGAGCTTGTTTAAAACAGTGTGGCACGGCTTTAACATTGCCTCTCATTTTAATACGTTTTGGTTTCAGACCATTTCACTAAAAATATTCGAATCCAATTGGCGAGGGTTGCAGTTCGAATCCCTTTGCAGAGAAACTATGTTTAAATTAAACTAATCGAGAGTGATATTCGTGCTGAATAAACATTCTTGTTTCATACGAGATAAAAACGCAGTTTCTTTTGTGAACGTAATTTTATTACAGGTATTAAAATTGTACTCCGTATACGAGTGTGCATTCCGCACGGAAAGAATTCCGCCAAGAAAGTATGCTAGAACGCGTATAGGTATATTTTTCGATAAAAACATTTTATTTTTATTTCTATTTTTCTTTTTTATACACTTTGTATATACAATACTTACGTATATTAAAAAATAAAATTATATAGACATGTTTCGGACAAACAGTCCTTCTTCAGTAAAGATACATTTTAAAACATATTATAAAATTGTTGTTGTTTACATAATCTGACAGATGTTATGATGTTATGATGATCTGATAACATCTGTCAGATCATGTAAACAACAACAATTTTATAATATTTTAAAAAATGTATCTTTTCTGAAGAAGGACTGTTTGTCCGAAACATGTCTATATAATTTTATTTTTTAATATAAGTGTTGTATATATAGAGTGCATAAAAAAGAAAAATAGAAATAAGCCATCAAAACAACACCAAGTATGGCGTATATAGAAGAAATTTTATTTTTACTTTAGAATTATTATAATTAAATTCACATTATATACTTTCTTTTTAATTATTTTCGATTCACTCGTTCCACGTGATAAAAGTTTATTAGTGATTCTTTTATTATTATGTAAAATATGAATAAACCCTAAACTCCTGATTTAGGGATCATGAATTTGATCCTAGAAACTATTCACATCATTATTAATTTTCAATTAAAATTTATAACACTGTTATAATATCATAATTTTTATTATTCACATCTTGAGAGTGGTGTGACAGCTGTTTCGCCAACCGATGTTGGCATCATCGGGTGTTACAAACAATTGTTGTTTGTAACATCTGATGATGTCAACATCGGTTGGCGCAACAGCTGTCGCAACATTCTTAAAAAGTGAATAATAGAAATTGTGATATAACAGTTAATAATGTTTTAGTATCGTAGTATTTCGGCCAAAACAATGAACTATTTAAATCGTTCACATAACAAATTATTAAATAAAAATTATAACAAAACAATAAAAATAAAAATTTATAAGTCAACACAATAAAGATAAATTAACACAATTTCGTGGTAGCCTAAGAGTAACCAATTTTAACAGAAAAGTGACGGCCGGCCTAAATGGGATCCACTATCGTGGACCTCCATTTACATCTCATGGACCCCCAATTATTGTTTTAATTGATGTGGGCCCCCTTGCAAGTAGGAATCGACCCCCGGGGGTCGATATACACCACTTTGGGAATGACCGATCTAGAAGAATACCAAAGATAAATTTGATACAGTACTATCTATGCACGATCTTTTCGAGTCGGAAAGAATGCTCGTTTATGCACTCCAATATCTTAATTTATGCGAGTATTTTCTTCTTAATACTTCCCAGCGGGTGTTGGCTGGGAAAGTTACTGGAAATTTATGAACACACTCGAGCGTTACATCTTATGGCTATAAAACAAGATTCGTCTTCACTCAACTAAATATAGTAATTAATTGCCATAACAAGTTATTTGTTGATTGCTTCTGATTGCCATCGCAAGTAATTAGTTTTTTTATAAAAGCGTGTCGTCGTTAACAAAAGTCTATCAGAGAGTTGCTCCTCCTGTGGGGTAGATTCCCAGCTGTCCTTCCATCTTTTAGGAGGTCTTCCACGAGGACGAGTCCCATGAGGTTGATAATGCAATGCAATATAGGGGAGTCTGGTGGAGTCCATTCTTTGAACATGACCGTACCAGTCCATTTTTCGCTGTCTGCTCCATCTTATAATATCCTCAACCTCACATATCTCTCTTATTTTGGTGTTCCACTTAAAAATCAAAGTAAAAAAATAAACCGGGAAATTTCGAATTTGGAACTATCAACCGTAAAATTTCATTCTCCATATGAAGGTAATTACTTTTTTCTTCGATACACACGCAGGTAGGTACCTACCGGCTCTGCCTAATTATGCCTATAAGAGAGGTGTCGCCCGTGAGTAGGTACTGGGTGTACTTTTTGTGTTTCCCACGGTAGATTTTATTCTATTTTCACATCGTTAGACCTGTGTTGGGGCGCTTTACAGCCATTCAATTGGCTGCGTTGTTGTGTTGGTGGCTATGTACCTTGATAAATTCGAATCATGTTCTATAATATAACAATGTGTCATGCACGCATTTATAAATTTCGAAATTAACGACACTGTTCGAAAATGGAATGATTATTTAATTTTTTTTTTTCAATTTTGCATTTTTGCATTCAACTGTTAAATTTCAAAAATTAATTTTCGTGATTTTTCGAACCTTCATGACATGTGTATCTGTTTTGAAGTTCATAAAATATTCTATTTACCTGTATTATTAATTTTAATAATGTCATATCTTAACTTACTAACTTACTAACCATCATGCCGTCTCCCCGAAGGGGTAGGCAGAAAGAATGGACTGCCACACATTTCTTTCCTGACATATTTCTCTCGATTCCTCAACATTGAACGATTCCTCAACATGAAGTTGCAAGTTTTTCGGTCATTGTTTCCTCTGGTACCCGAAGATAGTTACCATCCATCGCTGGAGTTTGTGTGTGACGGTAAGATGGTCTCGGGGGTCACTAGAGTACCCAAACATGATGCCAGCACCTTCCGCGGTTGGAATTTTGGGCGAGGAAACTTCGACAAACTTTATCATTTAATGACTCAGATTGATTGGAGTAGCTTATACAACTTGAATACCGTAAATGAAGCCTTACAATACTTTTACCGTATTTTATATAACATTTTTGATTTGTGCTTCCCCAGGAAACACATGAGCAATGGTGGACGGAGATATCCTAAGTGGTTTACTGAGGATATCATACGAAATATAAGGATGAAGCATGCTCATCATAAGAAGTGGAAAGCTACTGGCTCTCGTGGTGAGTATGAACAATTCAGTCACTACCGCTCGATGGTGGTTCGCAGTGTCCGATTGGCCTTTCGAACATATGTGGGCACCATTGAGGGTAATCTCATGGACGATCCCAAATCTTTTTGGAACTACGTCAAAAGCTTACGCAAAGATGGTGGCATGATAAACACCATGATGCATGGGGATAGAGAGGTTCGAGGTGCCGATATAGCGAATGCATTCGCTAAGCACTTCCTATCTGTCTATAGCAATATTCCCCCGCGGCTAAATCATAACGATGTGACCAATTCGAGTGCCGATACTACTCATAGCTTCAATGGTGTCAGTCAAATTGACATCTCAGACATAAAAATTTCAATTCAAGCCATGAAAAATTCGCATTCAATTGGCCCTGATTTTCTTCCTATCTTCTTTTTAAAAGGATGCTCTGAATTTTTGGTACCTCCTCTCCACTTCATTTTCAACCTGTCAGTAAATACTGATACCTTTCCCGATTTGTGGAAAATCTCCAAGATCAGTCCCATCTTCAAGAGCGGCCCGAGAGAATCAGTTGAAAACTACAGACCTGTAGCAATACTGTCTGCTCCGGCCAAACTCTTCGAATCTATTATTTATAAAATGATTCTCCCTAGAGTTGAACCCTTCATAATTTCAGAACAACACGGATTCAGGAAGGGGCGCTCTACTGAAACCAATCTTATGATTTTCACAGAATATGTGACAAGGGCTTTGGACAATGGTCACCAGGTTGACTGCTCTTATAATGACTTTTCTAAAGCCTTTGATACCGTCAACCATGATGTACTTCTGCGAAAGCTGTCGGAAATTGGTTTCTCTTCTAAGTTGGTTTTATTTTTTATTAGCTACCTGAGGGAGAGGAAACAGTTTGCCTCATACGGTATATTTCAATCTGCACTTTTTCCCGTATATTCCGGAGTACCACAGGGCTCAAACCTTGGTCCACTCCTCTTCACCATCTTCATTAATGATGTCGCGAGGGTTATACAATTTTCGCGATTTCTTTTATTTGCAGATGATCTTAAATTATTCCTTGAGATAAAAAGCCCCGAAGATTGCCTCCATCTCCAGTCAGATATAAATAATATCGTCCGCTGGAGTAAAACCAATCAAATTTATTTCAATATCTCTAAATGCGTAATTTTATCTTTTACGAGAGCATTGCGTACTGTTTATTACAGATACACAATGGATAACCAGCAACTTAAGCGTGTTTCAACGATAAAGGATCTTGGTATCGTTTATGAAAGTAGGCTGACTTTCCATGCTCACATCGAGAGAATATGTGGAGTTGCACTGAAAATGTTGGGATTTATTCTCCGAACTGGTAGAGTTTTCAAGAATCCCTATGTTTTGCGAATTTTGTATAACTCATTGGTCCGGAGCCGGCTCGAGTGTGGCTCGGTGATATGGAGTCCCCACGAGGCGAGATACTCGCTCATGTTAGAGAGGGTTCAGAAAAGATTTCTGAGATATCTCTACATGAGGGAGTTTGGTAGCTATCCGTGGCTTTATCCCACTGCATTCCTCTTGGGCATGCTGGGGACCAATAGTTTACAGATAAGAAGGGATGGGTGCACACTTACCCATTTCTTCAGACTTATCAGGGGATTCTTTGAGAACTCCGTCATCTTGGAGGCTATCCATCTTTATGTTCCGGATGGCTATCTTCGACAGCGTCAGCACAGACTGTTTTATCTCCCAGCATGCAGAACCAACCTGCCTCTGGTGATGCCGGTGGGGAGAGCAATCAAACTGCTGAACATGATCGCCTCGGAGATCGATGTCTTTCATATTCGTGAAAGTACATTCAGAAGACAAATACTCTTGACTTTGGAGAGTATTTTGTATTCCTAATGTCGAACCATCTCTCATGCGTTCCTGGTATTATATATTTCTTATGTTTTACCTGTTCTCAATAGATGCCTTAAACAATAAAAAATGTTTGTAATGTCTTTTGAGAAAATAAACTGATTTGATTTGATTTGATTTGAACATTCATACATCGTGTCATGCACGCGCGTCGATTTCTCTGACTCCTCACGAGGCCGACATTCAATATTTGATTTGTTTGATCGTGCCACGTTTTCCTTGGTCTTCCTCTATTTCTGGTTCCATTTACATCGTTAACATATAGTTTTTTTTACCATTCTTATTTCATTCATTCCTTCCATATGTACAAACCATCATAATGATCCTTTCATTATTTTGTTCTTAACACCATCATTCGCACCGCATTCACTTCTTATATTTTCATTCGACACTCTATCATACACAGAGTATCTGCACATTCGTCTAAGAGATCTCATTTCTACTGCATTCATACTCCTTCGGGGAGATGACGTGATGTTTAGCTAGTTACCTAAATACAAAATTTGTAATTCCACAAACGTTATAATGAATAAAAACAAATCTTGTTTTTACGTATAACTCATTGCTGTACAACACATTCGAGCTAATACCGGTGCAAAAGGATGGACAAAACGGGCAGAGCGTTTTAAAAAAAGAACGTGTGGCTATCGGATGCCGAATAACTGCCAGCCATCCGTAATGATATGAAATGCCTACACGTAGAGGTAGGTACCCACCTCTATTGGTGGAAATCGCGCGTCTCAATCGATCAAGGAGCCACCTACCCGCGTGTAATAATACGTTAATCGTAGAACCACCGATGCATCGTAATGAAATCAGGATATCCGTCTAACAAAATCTGAATAAAATGAAATAAGTACTCAGTAATAAACGAAAATTATTTCTTATTTATTTGCTATCGACGTGTGTGGATGACGCCATACCAGTACCTCCTTCACTGTCTACTCCATCATTTAATATCCTCAGTCTCACATATCTCTCTTATTCTGATGTTTCTCACGCGATCTCTTCCAATGGGAGAAGCACGACATAGGAAACTGATTTCGGGATAGGATTTTGCTGGATTGTAGTACCCCCTGAAGAGAAAAGTTTATGAAGCGTGTGTGCTGCCAGATGCTACTTATGGCCTCGAAACTGCAACATTGTCCAAACAGAGTGCAGAGAAACACGAGTGACCAAAAGAGTCACCGAAAGAGCCATGTTAGGAATAAGCCTAAGAGACAGTCAGAAACGATACGGTGAGAGAAAAAACAAAGGTCACTGACATTATCTACCGTGTAGTGACTCTAAAGTGGCAATGGGCAGGTCACGTAACTAGAAACTCGGATGAAAAATGGACAAGAAGACTGCTGACTTGGAGACCATGGACGGCAAAGAGAAGTGCAGGGCAACCGCAACTACGGTGGAAGCATGATCTAAACAGACACGTCGGAATAACACACGACATAGTGGCGTGGAAGCGGATGGAGGAGGCCTTTGTCCAGGAGTGGACAGGAATAGGCTGAAAAAGAAGAAGAAGTACCCCCTAAGAGTCGTCCTTAATCAAAGTAAGAAAGCGCAATAGTCAGCCAATTTCTAGAAAAAAGCCTTTAAACTTTTCACCGTTGCTTATATATTAGAAATTTCGCCATTCGTTTCAAAAGCTAGGTGGTTGAGTGGATATCTTGTCTTCTCTATTATGCTGGCCGGTCAATCTCCGGTTCAAATCCGAGCCATGCTTGGAATAACCTTGAGGGCCAGATTCAGAAAAGAATTTATTCGACAACAAACCAAGCTGACTGAGGTGGCTCTGAGGATGGGTGGGCTGAAGTGGCTTAGGCTGGCCATATCTGTCGGAGAATCCACAGCTGATGGGGAAGACGGGTTCTGGGGTATCGCGTACAGGGTTGTTATTAGGGGTAGAGTTGGACGTGCCCCTGCCCGCTAGACCGACGATCTGAAAAGGATTGCTGGACATGGATGGGAGCGGCAATGGATAGGGGGCGATGGGATGACAGACGGCTGATGATGATTGTATGTACGTGGTAATGATTAAAAAATAAATATCAAGTTTTAAATCAATGCCCTGGCAACAATGCAAACATATTTTTTGTGTTAAAAACTGTGTATTTAAGGCAGGTCTATCGAGATTAAAACATAAACACAAAATATTACAATGAAAAAAGCATTACATCGTCGGTCTGTTATGCACCGAGCGCAATTTATTATCGAAGCAACCACGTTTTCAAATATTGACTTTGCAAAAAATCAAATTGACTTAAGCAAAAAAACGCATACGGTGAGCGACGTATTTCTTACATAATAGATAACTTTAATAGATAGCGGTTCGTGAAATCGTCTGCCGTCCCGAGGGGTCAACAATTCTTCGATCGGATTGATTCAGAATGGCGTGACGGCGACACGGTATTGTGTATTTTAAATGACCTTGAGAAAATAATTATTCTTAAAATCACGTAATTTTTACATTTACGTGATACACGGACGTTATTGGTATTCTTCGAAAGGCAACAAGCCTACACAGTGGTCCAAAAACATTTTTTTGCAAACCCCTAAGATATATGGTATACAGGTGGCACAAAATGACGTTTAAGATACCCATTTTAGTAATTAAAAAATTCAAATGCTGAGAGGAATGTAGAGCGGAAGAAAGTATAAGAAAGTGGTAAGAGATCTGACTGCCATACCGAAGGTTCCGGGTTCGATTTCCGGCGATGGCAGTGTGATTGTCTGGTCTAGTGTAGAATTCTCGTGATAATAAAATGGCGATAGATTAGCTACATATCACATGTCACGAGAACCAATATATCAGCTTAAAAAAACTATTATAATTGTATACAGTAATTGGGTTCAAGCGACCTGTTGTATGTATACGAAAAAAAAAGTATTATGACCAAAATTTTGAAAGGATGGACACATAGAATGCATGGATAAAGAAAGGGTGGTTAAGAAATTAAATGTTAACGATGTACAAAGTCGAGGAAGACCAGGGAATTGCATGATCAATTTAATCAAATTTTAAAGCTCATCCATGTAGAAGTCGGGAGAATTGATGTGTGTATATGACTCGCTGTATGAATGTGGAGGAATCTAAAGAGGTGTGTCAGGATAGAGAAGTGTGAAGGTCCATTCATTCACTCTGCGCTCTGCCTACTTTTACGGTGAAACGGTGTGATGGTTTTTTGTTATTTTTCAGTAATTCATACGAATGAAAACGTGTTTTTTTTAAATATAAGTATTGTTATATCTTATGGAAATGATACGTTTCGCCTTGCTAAGGCATTATCGAATGTCAACCTTTTTTTTATATTTGCAGTAAAGAAAACAATTCGTCTCATACGGAATTTTTCAATCGGAACCTTTTCTTGTAAATTCAGGAGTACCACAAGGTTCAAACCTAGGGCCACTCCTCTTCACTATCTTCATAAATGATATTGCGAAGGTGATAAACTTCTCGCGATTTCTTTTATTTGCCGATGATCTGAAATTATTCCTAGAAATTAACAATCCTGACAACTGTCTTCGCCTCCAGTCGGACATTGATAATATTGTTAACTGGAGTCAAAATTTTGAGTGTGTATAATAAATTGGCAATGGTATAAATACCAATATTGTCCATACAGCCAGATAATTAGGTTAAAGAATTATGTTTATAGAAAATGCATATGTAGACACCTGTAACATATAAATTATTTTAGCTGTTTTGAAATGCTGAGTCGTAATTATCAACAATTTGAAATAACCAGCAAAAATATCTCTTTCGAAATTAATAATTAATAGTTTTATTTTATACGAATTACAATGAATGCATCATTCGTAATATAATAGTTTAAATTATTTTTATTTGATACATTGTATTATATATTAATCACTATTAATTTATTTCACGCAACAGCTGTACCACCAATTGATGTTGGCATTTTAACAGTTTGCTCGCTACGACTGACTTTCGCCAGATTTATAAGTCACTAGCTGACCCGGCAACACTTCGCTATTGCTATATTGGAGTATATAAATACACCCAATATATATTAAACAAATACAATTAAAGTTCAATATGAATTATTTTATTAGATTAAATGCCATGTGTAGAGGTGCAAGAATTTGTGTATTAAGCCACTTGGCACCTTTGTAATGTCTAGCCTTCAAATGTTTCCTAAATATTCTATACGAAATTTGGATTAGCCGAGATTTTTGACAACACAATAACGCACATTGAGTTTTATTTATATAGATAGATAGATTATTATCTTGAGTGTGTTCATTGATCTTTGATGTTTGAGGAAGATATTGATTGTAATCAATGATTGCTCTGTAAGAAAATATTGTTTTAAAAGTTTTAAAAGTACAGTAACGTTTGCTTCGCGGTCTAAGGGTATAATAATAAACTTGACTTATTTTATTATTCCAGAAAATGTCGAACTTTCAACGAACAAGGAGCAAAGTCTGGTGGGGAGATTCTCCTCCGAACATCGGCAGTCCGGTAGCGCAACCCCCTAACTGGGTGAATAGAAGACTTCAAGCCGTGAGACAAGAAGACGACTGGGAGCCCCAGCTACCCCACTGGGTCCCCCTGGAGAATGGAATACCAGAACTAGACGAGTCACCGCCGCTTCCAGCAATCAACGTCTGGTCTCCGCGGCAGAACAGCCCTGGTAGCCACAAGAGCCAAGATTCTGGGTTCTCCGATTCCGACAGCTCTCCGCCAACGAACCAGCAAGACAATCCAAAACCTAAAAAAGGCGAAGAAACACCTGAAGATCAAAAAGAAAATGACAACAACAAATGCTGCAAACACGAAGAAGATAACCACGAATTCAAAACACCAGCCAAGAGGGATTTAAGTAGCAATGTTCTCAACTACTTACAAACCCCAAAATCTGGGATGAGCAAATACCAATCTGGCACTCCTATACGCAGCTTGATCAAAACTCCTAAAGATCTGAAAGACTATTTAGAAGCTCACTGTGATATTGGACATAGATCTTTCGAATCAGTAAACAAGGAAGAGGTTGGCGGCTCTTACAACAATAGCACTGTTAAAGTTGTCATAACTCCCCGTAAGAATATCAATAACAATAATATTGGAAAAGATAAATGTACATCAAAGAAGAATCTTTTAGACACATTCAACAAGCAAAACGAAGAGAACTTCAATGGAGATGGTACTGATAGAGCAGATCAAAATAATATTGAATACATACAAGTGTCTCCTTCTCTTCAGATCTCTGTCAATAACCAGCCTAGGATGCGATCGCCTGTCACTAGAATCAACTACCACCCTCCTGTACATTTTGTAGCAAAAGAAAAGAGTCCAGGGATCTTATCGAGATCTAGAACGGACCCGGATATACCGAAAAAAGATATAAATACCAACGAAGAAGAATATGGCTTCAGCAGATGCACGCATTACTTCAAAAGACAAGGAGTCAACAGGTCTTTTAACTATTCTTCCCAAAGACTGGACGAACAGATTCTAGACGAAGGCTCGCATTCGCTCGGATACATAGAGGTCATGCGCAATCAGGAATGTAACGGACAAATTAATGATAATGTAGTCGAAGAAGTCGGCGTGGTACCATTTTCAACTAGGAAAATAACCGATAGCTTGCATTTGAAGACACCGAAGAAAGTTATGTCGAGGACCAAACAGAAGATACAACACAAATCAACAAAACCAAAACCAAATCCCAAAATAAATAAAAGCTTCTTCCATTTCCTTCCGAAAAGGAATGAATCGATCAAAACTATTTATGATATAACTAAAGGTTCAGAAGAAATCGATAGAGTTCCGTCTCTTGGTTTACCCGGGAGTCACATTGAAACAAACTGGGTAGACGTCGATGTAAAGAAAGAAAGTTTTATCGAAACATACGACGAACGAAGCATAGACGAAAACCGCTTGAATTCCAGCATCCTAAGTGCCAGTCAAGGTAAAAGTCCAAAAGGAATCTTAAAAACGCCAGGGACAGCACGCAAAATCACGCCACCGATACAATTCCAAGACGAAAACGCGTCCAATCAGAATTTTAAAAGAGTAGCCTCGTTGAAGAACGGAGTCGTTGGCAATGGTTATTCGCCCAAGGGATCTATGAATGAAGATATCCATTTCTGTGAGCGAGAACTAAATGCCGCCTGCACTTCTACTCCAAAATCTTTGCTGTCACCAGCTAGGCCATCTGTCAATACGCCCGGGAGACAGAGCAGCAAAATCAGACCAATCAATCTGCTTAGCAATTTCAATGAGTAAGTAATATTGACAATACTTAAATACATTCTGTTCCATAACGGTTTTCAGTTGTTGAGTAATACAATATGTATTATATTATTTGACATTTTTCATATTCGAAAATGCCTAATAATGCTGTAATAATGTACTTGTAATAAATTCCGATAGATGTCATCTATCGAAATTTATTATCGGCGAAAAGATTTTGCCGTTCGAAAAACAAAAACATTCTTTTAATTTTTGACCAATCTAAAACAGTTGTTCAAGTAACATATTTTAGTGTTGACACATACAATTTTAATTTTTATATCATAGTCATTCAATCATTTGAAATGATATTGTGATTCTATATAAAAAATTAAAATAATACAGTTGATAATCTATATGTAAATAGATTGGTATTCAAACTTATGACAATGCACTTTAGTTTATTTCGACAGCAACTGGTTTCGGCATCTACAGGCTGGTTTTTTTAATTATTATAATTTAGAAATAGGTACTTGTTTCCCACACACACATAGTATACCTAAAGTATACCTAAAATATTGTCACGTAGGTTGGCATCATCAGGTGATGTAAACAACCGATGGGGTATGATATGCTTCCTAATATGTACAACAAGATTTTCCACAGTATAGGAGGTTTGATTTACTTTGAATTGCATACTAAACGACATTATTAAATGATAAACTAGAGAGTCAGAGTTATGATACATATTTTAATTGTATCTCAATAGAGACGAAGACGTAAACTGGAAACTGAACATGGATGATCAAGGTGTTTACAGGACTTATGACCTGTCATTGGTTGGGTTAAGCGCACGCTTTATGTAATTACAACATTCCCCATTCCACCTTTGTTATTTGTGATCATGCATGACAAATTTTTGGAAGATGTATATATACTTCAAAATCCATATTTATCTTCACGTGGCAGTTTCAGTCAGCCATCTATGTAGATTTGGTTGCACTTGTGAATTTTTTCAAGAATTAACCTATACAACCGACCCACTAACGCCATCTATGGAGAATGATTTTCGGCATTTAGCAAACTACCTTATTAACACAATGCGAAGGCTGTCGACCAACATATTGTTAGAAGCCGCTAGGAGTATTATTCCATTCTATATGCCAAAGAATTTATTTAATTTATTTTAATTTATGATACATATTAAGTATTGTATTTTTACTATCTCACAACCGTATTTTTCTTGTTATTTTAGATCAGCTAAAACCGATTTTAACGCTTCGTCATTCTGCGAAAATCCGACGCCTTTAGAGAGGGTTGGAGATGGTCAACCACAGGTAGTGCAGCACTGGCTCTGCGATCTGGTGGGGCTTTATGAACCAGAGTGCATGACCACGCTCCAGAGCAAGGCTATCGGGGTGGAGGTGGAGGCTAAGGTGGCCAACAGCTCCGCCACCATCACGGGCAACATCAGAAAAGTGCAGACCCACGGACAAATTATAGCGCACCAGTTTAAGCAGGTTATGAAGTGAGTATAATTTGAATAACTGTTTCTAAACATGTACCCAATCAGGGTAGTACCAGATATATATCCAGAATACTCCAATGGAGACCTTGGACAAAGAAAAGGGGTGTCGAGGAGCCACCTTAAAGATGGACTGACGACATTACCCGAAAAGCTGGAAAGACCTGAATGTGGAAGGAACGAGTGGAGAAAAGTGAAAGAGGTGCATATCCAGCAGTGGAGGGAAGAAGCCTGTAGAAGAAGAAGAAGATTGATAAACATTGTCTTTTCAAAAAACTTTTTACACATTTCACAAACATATTTTGGGCCGAATACGTCCTTCCTGAGTGTAAAAAAAATATATTTTTCAATCCACACCAAGTGTTGGCAAATTTAGAAGAAATTCTGAGTATAATTTATTTAACTAACTAATTAACCATCACGCTGCCTCTCCGAAGGGGTAGGCAGAAAGAATGGACTTCCACACTTTTCTTTCCTGACATATTTCTCTCGCTTTCTCAACATTCATACATCGTTTCATGCACGCTCGTCGATTTCTCTGATTCCTCACGTGGCCGACATTGAATATTAATTAGATTAATTTGATCGTCTTAATGATCCTTTAATTATTTTGTTCATAACACCATCATTCGCAACGCATTCACTTCTTATATTTTCATTCAACACTCTATCATACACAGAGTATTCACACATTCGTCTAAGAGATATCATTTCTACTGCATTTATTCTACTTTCATCCTAAAATAAGATAAAATTACACATTGTGTATTAACCATGGAATTGTAATTATGCCAACTAGTTTTGCTTGTACTCAAGCTTCATCAGTCATGTCACGTGTCAAATGTCAGCCACGCAAGGAGTCAGAGAAATTAACACGCGTGTATGACATGATGTATGAATATTAAGGAATGAAGAGAAGTATGTCAGGAAAAGATCAGTGCGACAGTTCAATTTGTTTGTCTACCCCTTCAGGAGATGAAGGTTAGTTAATTAGTTGGTTATCTATTTTTCTGTGGATTTAATAGAACATTTTTTTTATATAATTTTTCAGAGATTTGCAAGTGGCTCGTGCACAGTTTGGAAAACAATGCCAGAGTGACATTAATGTCATGATGGCCAACATAAACGAGTTCATCCTTGCTCATAGCATAACCTTGAAGATCAAACCGCCTAGGGAGACTCCCGATAGGTGGAACAAGATCACAAACTCTCTAGAAAACAACATCCAAAAGGTCATAGAGATTACTGAAGATGTTAATATTGAACTCAACGAGACAAATCCGGAATTGAATGTTCTTCGAAGACACTTGAAAACTTTGTTGGATGTCTTCATCGAGACGGCAAGGGCAGTCCTGGTACAGCAGATGAGAGTAAGTATATTTGACTATAATTTATTGAATATTAGAAACATTGTTACGTTAATAATTCTTTAAAAACTATGAGGTTGTATTATGCTATGAAAGAATGCAATCGCGGCTTGGTCGCATTGAAATTGGCGCTTACAAAGCTAACGTTAAATTTGTGTATTTTTTCTTACTAAAATATGTTAAATTACAAAATTATGGATCAATGAGAAAAAAGGGTCTAGTTGTCTACTATGTATGTAATAATATGGTGTCTGCCATTATATGTTACAAAATGGTGTCTTCCATTATGTGTATCAAAAAGGTGTCTACCATGTATGTAACAAAATAGTGTCTGCCATAGTAAGAAATGTAACAAAATGGTGTCTCTAATTATATCAACAAAATGGTGTCTAACATTATATGTAACAAAATGGTGTCTACCATTATATGTAACAAAATGGTGTCTAACATGTACGTAAATTATTGTTTTCCTAGTCGTTATTTTTATACACACCAATATTTGTATTTATCTGTCATAAATTTAGGTATTTCTGCTATTAGTTCTCAGAATTATTCAGATTCTGTTATGAATGTACCATTGAAAAAAAATTGCATCTATCAGTTCATTTCCATCTACTCTGATTTTAAGTAAAGTAATTTGTAGTATATTGATAATTGCAAATATCAAAAGTATTTTTCCTTTACAGACACTAGTATCAATGCTAGAAGATCCACCATCGGACATGATATTGAAGTCGACCCTAACATCCCTTGGACATCTGGGGGCCCTAATGTCACCTGATGTCACTGAATCTGACTTTGACATATCCGACTTGGATGGTGACGCCATGAAGTTCTTGACTGATCTGCCGTTCGTGGAGTGCGGAGTGCCCAGAGCCCTCCTGACTGTTATAATAGAAACTAATAAGAGCTCCATTAAAGCACTTTCTTTAAGGGCGCTTGCCACTATCTGCATCACAAGCGACAGTGTTGAACAGTTTGAAGAGGTAATAAAAATGTGGAATTTGGTTTACATCCGTGAATATTTCACGGGTTGCAACTAGTTAAAATTATTTAGCATTACCAATATTTGACTTTTGACAATTATAATTGTGCCATTTTGTTAAAAAAATATTTATGGAATTGTGGCTATTTTAAGCTAGGATAGGTTCTTAATTAAAACATATATAACGACATTAGTATCTACACAGCACATATGACATTAGTACCTACATTGAATATGCATTATTTCTATTTTATTCTTTTTCTAACATATGTTATTTTTGTATCAATTGTGTATTTTCTTTTGCTGTTGTATTGCTATGTGTGTACGGCGGGACATCGAGGGAGAGTAGCGTAGCTTAAATGTGGTCTGGGTCCCCCTTGGTTGCAAATAAACATATATTTATTATTTTTTAACGTAAGTCCCGCAAGGACGGGGACGCGCCTAGGGGGTGCACGAGTGAAGCTGACGAAATGCGCCACTGCGCCTATAACAGCTTCGGGTAAACGGAGGGAGCCCTCTATGGCTCGGCCTATATAGTACATTGAATATATTCCATACAATGATGTTTTTTTAGGCTGGAGGCATCGAAATCTTATCAGACATTTTGAGTGAAGATTCAAATCCGGAACCTCAGATGCGAGAGGCGGTGACAGTCCTCACCCAAATAACTGCTCCGTGGCTTCAGGGAGAATACAAACTTACTCAACTGGATACCTACCTAGATAAGATCATAAGAAATCTCACTGGTGAGTCACTTCCTATTATCTTTGGTACTTTCTATTGTCTTTGATTAAGATGGTTGGGGCAGGCAACATCCTGAATGGTGCATTTAAAGTTGTCATTCTAAATATAAGTCTTTACAAAAAAGCTAAGATGGCAGTGCGCAATGGTGTTCTTATGTACGGATGTAATCCATGGAACTGGCAAAGGAAGTATGTAAGTAGAATAAATGCAGTAGAAATAAGATCTCGAACAAAAGTGTGTTAATCTGTATATAATAGAGTGTCAAATGCAATTATAAGAAGTGAATACAGTGCAAATGAAAGTGTTATGAACAAAAAGAATGCGATTTTAAGATGATTTGGACACATGAAAAGATAATAAATAGTGGAAGACCGAGGAATGCGTGGCACAAGCAAAATTTAAACATCGGCTATGCGAGAAGTCGACCTTCGTGGCAGAGTGGTAAGAGCTCTGACTTTCATACCGAAGGTCCCAGGTTCGATTCTCGGCGATGGTAGTGTGATTGTCACACTGTCTTAGGTCTGGTGTAGAATTCACGTGACAATAAAATTGCGATAGATTGGCTACCTATCACATGTCATGAGAATCAATGTAATAGCTAAAATAAATTGTGTACAGTAATTGGGTTCAAAAGACCCGTTGCATAAAAAAAAAAGTCAGAGAATTCGACGTGCGTGCATGACAAAGTTCCTGACCCCTTCCTTAGGTAGTAAGGTAAAGTGAAGTGAGATTAGATTTAATAATTATGTTTCCAATTTGCATCTTCGTCTCTATTGAGATACAATTAATCCTTAAAAATGATAACCCGCAATGGGTAAAATCCAGTATTCGTCTACAAGTATTTGTATACATTCAAAATGTTGTATAAAAACTGGTCCAAGTTAAAAAGCATAAAAATTGGAGAGACATCTCCAGGCGTTATCTAGCAATGTATGTTAATGGCGGTAGCCTTTCACATTGCGTTAATAAAGATCTTCTGCTTAATGCTTACATCCAATCTTAATAGATGGCGCTAGTGTAGATTTAACTAAAAAATGTGAAGTGTTTCCATACATTGTAGCATATACGAGTATACATCTTAAAAAAATTTGTCAGACGTGGTGGTCGTAGGAAGCGCGGAATGGGGAATGTTGTATTACATAAAGCGTACGCTAACCCAACCAATGACAGGTCATTAGTCCTGTAAACGCCACGACCGCCATATTCTGTTTCCAATTTGCATCTTCGTCTCTATTGAGATACAATTAATCCTTAATAAAATGTCTTAATAAATATTTCATTTTACAGAAATTCTCACCAGGACGGCATGTTGCCAACTTCTTTTGCTCTGCACGGCTTGTCTCGTGAATCTGCTGAACATCGTCAAGAAGAGAGAACGGCAATCCCTCAGCAGCCAGACCTCCAGTGACAAGTGTCCCGATATCATCGATATCCTCACCAAGAGCAGGACGATTGAAAACCTTCTGCAGGCTGTCAAGATGAGGGGACCAAACGCATCCGTCTTCCTGCAGGTGATAATAAACAGATTTTGAGAATAGTTAATTATATTTCCAGAATGAAATATATTAAGTTAGGTCAGTTCTCCAAAAAGAAATAAATTAACTCGATGGTTGCCACAAACGAGATATCTCGGCAAACGGCGCAGTGCCCATATTGCCAGAGACGAGATTATTATTATCATTATTATTTTGTTGAATCGCTCTTTACATCATGACAGCATGAGCCAAATCAATGTATAGGGTATTATTATAGCTATCTTAGTGATTCTCGTGACATGTGATAGGTAGTTAATCTATCGCCATTTCATTGTCACGTGAATTCTACATCACACCAAAGACAGTGTGACAATCACACTGCCCTCGCCGGGAATTGAACCCGGAACCTTCGGGGTGGCAGTCAATGCACTTACCACTCGGCCACGAAGGTCGTCATCAGATATCTCGGAAGAACTTTTGGTGGCATATTCTTGCGCCGTATTGACTTGTATTGACAATTTGGCAGAAACAGAACACACACAGACATCTGTTTTAGTTATCCCGGAATATTTTATCAAGTTTCCAAATACCTTTAACCGATTTATCGGTAAATTTCGAAAACTGTTTGACAATGAAAATTTGAAACTGGTTTAACTTCAAGAAAAAACTATAACGATCGATGCGGGATATAATATTTCATAAGTAAATTAAAATTTCTTTCTAACACAGCAAAAAAAAAAATTTTTAGATAAATTTTATTTTGACAAAATATATTCAGCCTGATGAGCACTGCAGCTTGATTTATTTGCGGCTATGAAAAGGTTAATATATCATATAAAAGTGTGTAAATGCAGAGAGCTGTTGTCGAATGTGAGGTTTGAAAGATCTTTCTGAAATATGTATTTTCTTATTGCTTATAATGTTGTAAAAAAAATCTTCTAATTGTTATTTTTATTATGTCTAAACTCATCGCCTAAATGTTGTTCGTTGTACGTCTCATTTGTGAAAAATAAAAATCAATGAATGAATTTAGATCATAGAAATTAAAAACCACTCTTGATTGTTGTTTGCAAATAAATTATAGAAATTATGATTCAAATAAGATATCCATTCATGCTAACTTAGAGTTAAATATAATTCTATCTAAAATTCTCTTTATTTGACAGGAGCAAACAGCGACACTGCTCAACTCTGTGTCCAGTTCTACGCATGGCCGTCTGCTACTGGCTGGGTGTCCAGCAGCTCCTGTAGCTCTCGTATGCTTCCTGCGGAGTCCTCGAGCATCCCCCGCTCGCCCTGCACGACTTCAGGCCGAGTTTAGACTGGTGAATCATGCAGCAGAAGCCCTTGCAAGGTAAAAATCCTAATAATATTCTATTCCAAGATTAGAGAACACTAACGAGAGACCGAGAGGGATGGCGTAGGGGTGGAGAGGCTTATTGTCCAGTAGAGACAAGCTGATGAAGAATGGGATAACCTATAACTTTGAACCCTCATCAGACGCTAGAAGTCACCTCACATGTGCCATACAATCGCAGCGACAAAGTATTGTCTCATTAGGTGACTTCTTCTTCATTTTCTTTTGCCCTCTTTAGGGCTATGACTTGTTATTCCTCAGACGCTTTTCATGGGATGTAGATGTTCAGATGTCTCGCCGTCTTTTGGGTGGTCTTCTTAAAGGTCGGCTGCTCATTGGTACTTTATTTGCTTATCGCTCTTTCATAACATCTTCTTCTTTCGGTGCCGTGTCAGGTCCCCCCAACGTTGGCGATCACTACAGCAAAGGCATCTCTATCCTGTCCCACTTGGAACAGGTTCTGAACTCTTGTTATTCCTGTCCACTCTTTGATGTTCCGCAGCCAGGACAGCTGCCTTCTACCAACTCCCCGACGTCCCTCCACTTTATCCATTAATATCAGTCGAAGGAGGTGATATTTTACTCTCCTTAGCACATGACCCAAATATGAGACCTTTTTAATTTTCACACTCGACAACAGCTCTCTATTGCCTCTGGCTCTTTGCAGTACGTCTGCATTACTGACCCTATTGGTCCACGGTATACGTATCATTCTGCAGTATATCCACATCTCAAACGCTACCAACCGGTTCATTACATTCACTTTCAGAGTCCAGGTTTTGCAGCCATATAGTAGAACAGACCATATATAAATCTAATCATTCTTTGTCGGAGTTTCAAGTTAAGATTATCACAACTTCTATTCTACATTTTATTTCAATGTCCGGGTCAAGCGCTTTAGTGATAATGCTGCCTCTCTCTTATAATGTCATCTCAGTTTCCACAACATCTTCGACATCGCAAATATTCCTCATTTCGAAATATTTCACTCTGTCTCGGAGTGTCATCCCCGAAACGGATTGGAGAGTCCTCATTTATGTGGTTTTTAGGAGACATTTTGTTATGATGCTCTCAGCCCTCGTCTCAATTCCATATGCCAATATAGGTTCAGATAGGTGACTTACGTCCGTTGAAGGTTAAACCAGTTGTTAATTTCCTTTTTTTTCTTTCAGAGTTTGCACCATCCCAGAAGTAACTTCTCAGATCATACAGCTGGAAGGAGTGTGCCGGCTGGTGCGAGTGATCCAGGCGCAGAAGCAGCTGAAGTCCGATGTTAAATGCTCCGATCAGATCTTGGTCAACTGTCTGAGGGCCCTTCGGGCAATAGCCAAAATTAATAAAGACTGCTTCAATGACGTGGACTGTGATGTCACAAACATGATTAGACCTACTTTGATGGAGTCTGTTAAACTGTATTCTGCCAAACAAGAGAGCTATGTCTAAATTATGATACATTAAGTATCTCTCGTTTTGATATCATTTTATTTTATGTAATTTTAAGAGTTCTAAATTTAAATCTGTTGCACTCTCAAGTAAATTTTTATTGTTAGAGAATCACATTTCTAAATAAAATAAAATTTTATGAGTTATTTGAAATTCTCTTAATTTTGATCAACTTTGAATTAGGTCTACCTTCTATCCCATCTGGTGTGACTATATATTCCTATTTTGGTAGACAGATTCGATCACATTCCGAAAAAGGATATTCTCCATGTCCGGAATGTGATAAACCAAAAGTTTTATCGCATTCTGCATATCCGAAAAGTGATAAACCGAAAGCTTTATTGTATTCTGCATAACCGGAATGTGATAAACCAAAAGCTTTATACTCTGCATGTCCGGAATGTGAAAAAACAAAAACTTTTTATTCTGCATGTCCGGAATTTGATAAACCAAAAGCTTTATCGCATTCTGTATATCTGGGATGTGATAAACCAAATGCTTTATCCTATTCTGGATGTCTGGAATGTGATAAACCAAAAGCTTTATCCTATTCTGCATGTCTGGAATGAGATAAACCATAAGCTTTATCGCATTCTGCATATCCGGAATGTGATAAACCAAGAGCTTTATCTTATTCTGCATATCCAGAATGTGATAAACCAAAAGCTTTACCCTATTCTGCATATCAGGAATGTGATAAACCAAAAGCTTTAACACATTCCACATGTCCCGAATGAGGTGAAGCAAAAGCAACAAGTTTAGTAAAGATGGTAGTTAAAAGAAAGTGACTTCTATTTGTATAATTACATTTAAATTGCTTTCTATATCGGACTTAAAATAAATCTTAAAGCAAAATAGCTGAATAAAAAGTGGAATTTTTAATGTCTATATAAAACAGCTCTTATACAATTTCATTAATCGAAAATGAAGCAACCAAAAAGTATTTTTATTAATGTAGTAAATGTTTTTATACATGCTTGTACCAAAACCATAGTTATTTAAATATTATGCAGCTAATTTTTAGTTGATTTGTATTTTTTAAGAATATCTGTGTGTGTTTGTACTTATTTATTATAAAATGTAATTTTAATAAATCATTTTTATTCTTCCCTCAGTTTATTAGATTATACCAGTGGTGAACAAACTTATTAGTAAAACAACGAAATATCAGTATGGCTCACTGAATAAAGTTCAATTTATACTTTGTAACCTTATTCCTAAAAAATAACTAACTACCTAACCATCACGCCGTCTCCCCGAAAGGGTAGGCAGAAAGAATAGACAGTCACATTTTAACCGATGCGGCACTCCATCATTCTCTTTTTGCCCCGCGGGAGACGCGGTGTGATGGGTTGCGAACCTAAAAAATCCGAATTTATTGTATATTTTTCTCACATTGCCATATTTAAATAATCCATTGTTTTGGCGGTAACAACATGACACTTCTATTGAAGTGTTAACTGTTTGATTTGGGACACTGTGATAATATCACAATTTATTTATTTAAATTCCCTGAAAATGTCGCAATAGCTGTTTCGTCAACCAATGTTGTTAGCATCAGTTGTTGCAACAATTTTATAAGATTTACACAAATTAATTGTGATATTATAACAGTGGTCCAAATAAACAGTTAATAATGTATTATGTTCAATATAATCAATGGCCTTAGATTTCCTTGGGAAGATCAAGCTGTTGTTTTTAATTTCACGCACTGGTCAATAATACTGATTGCATTTTGTATTCAAATACTGTTAAATAAAAAAAATAATACATACCTTTCATGGAATAGCTGCACTCATGTAACTAAAGAACCATATTTGGCTTATGAGCCACAGTATGCTGACCAATGGCTACCTTTCTAGTCAATAGATTTAAAACTTACATGAAATATTTTAGTTTATAAGTAATTTTTTTTATGAAAACATCAGTTTTCTAGAAGTTTTATTATATTTTATGGGAGGACATGTTTTACGTTGTGAAGTTATTATCAAATATGACATTTGATAATGTCCTAACAAAGTTAAATGTGTCATTACCATAAAATATAATAAACCTTCTAGAAAACATGAATATTCATACATTTTAAATATTATAGTTAATATGGAGTTTAAGATAATTGTTCAAGAAACGATTAATATATGTTTTAATTGTGGATACACATATTGAAATTTGGTTTATGATTGTAAAAATATAATGAATAATCAGTGGCGGTACTCCCGTAGAAGCCCAGAAGCCCGGTTTGCGTAAGAAATTTTGAATCAAAACCTCTTCTGGCTTATAGAGGTTCCTCTTGCCGCTATTCCTCTTACGTCTGATGGGAACATTGTTGGAAGGTGATTTGGTGGGTTGTTGGTTTATGCGGGGGCATGATTACTTAGATTTGGAGGTTTTGATTCAAAATTTCTTACGCAAGCCGGGCTTCTGGGCTTCTATGGGTGTACTGCTACTGTGAATAATTAGTTTTTTCTTCTTCATAACGTTATACAAAACAATTTCAATAAAGTGTATCATTTAAAAACAATGTGTATCAAATTGTTACATATAAAACATTTAGTGTAAATGCAATATTGATAAGGCATTTTGTGGCATAATACATTGGAAGTTTGGAATTTTTTTTCTTTGGGTCTTATTCATGTAATAATTGAAAAATAAGATTTATGGAATTAAAAACTAAAATAAGTAGGTACTGCATTTACACTGATTACGTTTTATGAATTATGATATGTAGGGTAAGCAGTACAATGATTGGCACTCTAAGAAAAACTTTTCATGTTTCATGTCTATGCGTCTCACTTTTTATGTTTATGATTTTTTTCTTTTTAAATTCATATTTTATGAACTATTTAGATAATAAAAAACACACACAGCAATCCTTCTGAAATAACCATTAGTCGTAGATTTTTTTGCAAAAAAAATATCCTAAAAACATAATCATTGGCACCTCGAGTATAATGATTGGCATAACGTCAATGTATAATTATTGGCACAGTAAATATATTTATTCAGAGGGATCATTCTCATTATCTACTTCTAAATTGGTTGTTTCTCTACTAATCCAAGTAGGTTTAAGTTTTTTTGTAAATATTAAATAATGCATTGAAATCAGGTGACTTGTTAACGTTTTTTTTCCATTTCCATTTCTTTTTCCATTTCTCAATTAGTTTTACCAGGCATGAAAAAATAAATTCCTCAAATGCAAAGTATATTAATTAAAGATTTTAAAACAGTGCGAAAATTTATTATTTCGACAATTTTACAGTTTCTACGTGCTATTGAAACGAAGAGTGCCAATCATTGGGGGGGTGCCAACATTAGTACTTCTTACCCTATTTAGATTATTAATTGAAATATTTCATACACAATAAATAAACATTTAATCTAATTAATATTAAAATTCATTTAAATAAATTCATTCCATTTGAAATACATTCTTTTTGAAGATATACAACTTATGATTGCCATGTAAAAATAATAAGTACTTTTATTTGTTTTAAATAGCAACATTTATTGTGAGGTGAGTTGATTGCAAATATATAAATGTCACTCGATTCATATTATCACTCTATTTTATTATTAATCTATGAGTTATTAAAGAGTGCCATAAACCACAGAAAATAGTTTGTGTGTTGAAATATGTAAAAAAAAAACAGAATTTCAGTATTTTTATTATTAAATGAAGAATATCATTGATTGTAAAGAATCATACCAATACTTTGTACAATAAATGTAAAATATAATAGTAATACAAATGTGTTTTATTATTTTATTCTGAATCGATTTTGACTTAAAATGTCTGTAAATTGGGACACACATATGGGAGACATGGAACGTAACATTTGCCACTAGCTTTTTTTATATATTTCATGGAAATAAAATGATCTCTAATTTGATGAATGCTATTACTGGATGTCAACAGAATGACAGAGGACAGACTTATTGTACTTCTAGGCAGTGGCAGTACTCCCATAGAAGCCCAGAACCCCGGGTTGCGTAAGAAATTTTGAATCAAAACCCCCAAATCTAAGTAATTATGCCCCCGCATAAACCAACAACCCACCAAATCCCCTTCCAACAATGTTCCCATCAGACGTAAAAGGAATAGCCACGAGAGCTGAACCTCTGTAAGCCAGAAGAGGTTTTGATTCAAAATTTCAACGCACTTTCAATTACAAACATTTTTTATAGTTTAAGGCATCTATTGAGAACATGTAAAACATAATAAATATATAATACCAGGAACGCATGAGAGATGGTTCGACATTAAGAATACAAGATACTCTCCAAAGTCAAGAGTATTTGTCTTCTGAACATACTTTCACGAATATGAAAGACATAATGATAGTATTATTAACTAACTAGAGGGATTTCGTGGCTTTATAAATTGCAATCGTATTTCCGTAGCTAGCTTTCCGGCTATTACTTGATACATAATCTATTACTAACTTACTTTAGATGGCTGTACAATTCTTGAAGAGTTTTAGCTTCCTTGATGATGTTATTCCAAGCTCCTCGATCCAACGGCTTTTGATTCCAACAGTCACTTTTGCCAGTTTAGTCAGATTAGCCAAAGCATTATTCATCAGGTGCTGTCTAGTTCTTGATTGCTCTGGTCTCTCTGGATTGTCAAATGTGGCCAATCATGGTATGCAACCAGTTCTCTTTCTATGGAGATGCCGAGCTCTTGATTGGTCTCCAAATTCTAGCTGCAACCAGGATCATTCTTAGGATCCTATTCTCAAACCAGTAGATTCTTTGATGGTCTTAAAGAGCCATTGTCAATGATTTAGAACCGTATGTCATCATTGACTTGATGATAGTCTTAAAAAAGCACAGCTTGGTGTTTCTGGATAGTAGTTTGGACTTTAAGAACATCATAATCAATTAACAAAAATAATATGATTTCTTTATCTATCTTGAAGATTCGTTTACTGTTTTGTTTATAAAGCTTTTATCTGTCATGTATTCTGTTTTTAAACATGAGTTAGACATTCTATCCCATGTTTTATCATGACAAATTGATTTGTATACCGGCGAAAGACTTGTATAAAATATTTTGGGTTTGAGTTAGTAATTTTAGTTGATTTCTGTATGTGTATTTCATTAATACAGTTATCACAACACCTTAAGTCAATTTTGGTAATTTTGGTAGTGGCAAAACAGTATGTGACTTGAAGATTTTAAGTATATAGATAAAATGCATTCATATAACAACATTTGTAAAAAGATTTATTGAATTAATTTACACAAATTATATATAAAATAAAAAATAGGCGCTATGATGAAATGGTTTTCACATCTTTGGAGTGGAATATATCAATTTGAGTTTCATGACACTGTCTGAAGTCAAAGTCATTTACTCCGATGGTGAATTTGTTCTCAGGAGGCTTGTATATATCCAGACCTCTTCCAATTTTAACGATCCAACCAGAACTTAATCTGCAAAATTGAGAAAATTCATAAATAAAATATTTTAATGTAACATTTCTACAAATGAGGTAAGTAAGGGCTAAGAAGCATGGCAGTCTGCAATATAAGCGTGAATGGTGAAAATCTGGAACACGTGGATGAATTTGTGTATTTAGGAAGTATGTTTACAAAGGGGGTGAGAAGTATGTCAAAATGGAACAGTGTGGCAGTCCATTCTTTCTGCCTACTCCTTTGGGAAGATGGCGTGATGATAGTTAGTTAATAGTTCTGAAGAGGGAGCAAAATACTTATGATGAAGGTGTATGTTGAATGAATTGTATGAAGTGGAAAAAACAGTGTTTACAAAAAATAGTATTGTACACTTCAAAATATGAAGAGGAACATACCTAATTTGCCTGTCATGAAGAGTTGAAGAGAAATCGACATTTAGTTGAATTTTTCTCTTTTTTAAATCTGCAGCTAACTGCCCGAACCAGTCTTCTTGAGACTCGTTTCTGTTGCCGGTATCATACGAGGTAACCAAACTTATTTCATTTAAGTTTTCACAGGATTTGACTAGCAGCTCACATAATCGCAGGAAGTTTTGACACTGCAAGAAAAGGTTCACATTATTGCAAATATCATCCATCCATCTATCCATCCATGTATGTAGACCAAAAGCCTAACAAAGAGGTAACCAAACTTATTTCATTTAAGTTTTCACAGGATTTCATTGTTCAGGATGCTCACATAATCGCAGGAAGTTTTGACACTGTAAGAAAAGGTTCACATTATTGCAAATATCATCCATCCATCTATCCATCCATGTAGAACGCTGGAAAAAGGCTGCAGAAGATAAGATAGAGAATAACAAAGCATAAAGGCACGCAAGACTTCGAAGCACAGCGCAGAGATGATACCGAAGAGAAGAGGAGGAGAAAGGAGAGATTATCGGGACAGTCGATGATATGTAGAAGTAAATCATGGAATGATAAAAGAAGAATGACCTTAGAATTGAAAAAACAACGCTGTTTATGTTCCATTTTAAAGTAGCATAAATAGCGTTGTTTTTTCAATTCCAAGGTTATTACAAAGCCTTAACCTTCAATAAAAAGAAGAATGAATGTGGTGGTAATGAGATCTATGATGTGTGGAAAATCTTTATATGATAGAATGTCAAATCCATATAAATCATAAATATAAATAAGTCCGAACCAGAGAGTTATGTAAAAATAATTAAAGGATCACTAAGACTGTTTGAAGACACATGGAGACAATGAATGAAAAAAAAATAGTGATGTAAGTAATTTTTACTGAGAAAAATTTTTGGACCCACGTTGGAGGATGGGACTTACAGAATTAAAAGAAACCTTGAACTTGAATAACTAATTAACCAGGAAACAGTAGTGAGATTCTGTAAGTCTCAACGCCTACGGTGGGCTGGCCATGTGGAAAGAATGCCAGAGGGTAGAACACCACAAATTATATCCAGATGGGTGCCCTGCGAAAAGAGACCAAGAGGCAGACCGAGGAAAAGATGGGCGGATTGCGTGGAACAAGATTGGGAGAAAATGGAAGGAGCTGGGGAATGGAGAGAGATGGCCAGGGACAGAAGTCAGTGGAGGACCGTTGTGGAGGAGGCTAAGTCCCACACCGGGATGTAGCGCCGAGAGATGATGATGATGATGATGTAAGTAATTTATAATAGTAAACACATTGTTTAGTGGTTTTACTTGGATTTAATTTATATAAATTTGTCACTATTTATTTAAATTAAATCCAAGCAAAACCACTAAACAATCGTGTTTACTATTGTAAATTAATAATGGACTTTTACAAAACTAATACCTCAACCATCAAATGTGATGTAAGTATGCGTTAAGAATGTAAATGAACCATGAAATTGGGGTAGATGGATAAAAATGTGGAGGATCAAATCACTTATTCCAGATTTTCAACATTTACGCTAATGTTGTAGATTGGCATACTTTATTTTTCGCAAACCTGTATCTTGGAATTATTCAAAATTCATCATCAGATCATATTGAATACATACCTCATACATACTAGACAACAATACTTGAAGTCCATACTCGCTGTTTGCAAGTAGCACAACATTGTCCACATACACCAGACAGATTATTGACACACGGCTCATTTTGGTGCCAGCATCCAACCCTTTCATACAAATGTTATAGTTTAAGCTTGCTGTTTTGCAAGGTGAATTATTGTATGGTTCAATTTAGGTTTTCAAGGATTCATATAAATTATATTTGTACCTGATGGAAGCTCCGAACATAGGGATCCTCTACGTGAACACTGGTGACATCCTCGTCTAAAAATCTCCCAAATAAAGATTTGTAACTGTGTCCTGTGGAATTATTTTCAATTTGAAGTTGTTCGTGGAACACTCCGGATTCCTTCTGTTCTGATATGTGCTTCTTAATCAGTTCAGCCCTTTGCATATACCCCTCTATTTTGCCTCGGAGGTATTTCTTCTTATCAATATTGAGCTCAACTAAAAATTTAATAATAAAATAATATTCATGTAATATGCAAATTAAAATGTTTGTTTTTAGAAGTTATATTTTATTTGATGGGAATAGCATGTTTTGCCTTACCAAGGCATTGTTAAATTACATAAGACTTAATTTGCAGCTCAGACAGATAGTAGTTCCAGTTCATCATAATATTATATTATATACAATTTAAATTAGTTCATAAATAATTTAACATATAAAGTAGTTCCAGTTCATCATAATATTATATTATATACAAAGGTGTCAAACAGGGTTGTGTGATGTCCCCGTGGTTGTTCAATCTATACTTGGACAAGTGTATGAAAGAACTTGAAGGCATAGACGCTGGTGCTAAGATGAATTGTTTGTCAGTCAGCTGTTTGTTATATGCAGACGATGCTGTGTTAATCGCTGACAGTAAAGGCAATTTGCAAGTCTTAGTGGCAAGGATGTATGAGGCATGCAAAAAGAGTGACTTGGTGATGAATGTGTCTAAATCTAAAGTGATGGTTTTCGAGAAAGAAGAATGTATGACGATTTGTGATATAAGTGTGATGGGCGAGAACTTGGAGCAAGTTACTGAATTTACGTATCTGGGAAGCATGTTTACAAGAGACGGAAAAATGGAGAAAGACATCGAAAGGAGGGTTGGTGCTGGGAATAAAATAAATGGCGCACTCAAAGTCATTACTGCAAATAGAAATATATCCACAGAAGCAAAGATGGCAGTACACAATGGAGTTCTAGTGCCAACCCTCATGTATGGAAGTGAAGCTTGGAGCTGGCAAAAGAAGGATGAAAGCAGGATAAACGCCGTAGAAATGAGATCACTAAGAAGAATGTGCGGGAAAACGTTGTATGATAGAATACCGAACGATGAAATAAGAAAGAAATGTAAGACAGATGACTGCATCATGAATAAAATTAAAAAGGATCCCTGAGATGGTTCGGACATATGGAACGAATGGATGAGAGTAGAATGGTTAAAAAGTTGTACACAAGCAGTGTGAGTGGGAAAAGAAGCCGAGGACGACCGAGGAAAACATGGCATGACCAAATTAACCAATTACTAAAAGGCGGCCACATTCGAAGTCGGAATAATCGACGTGCGTGCATGGTGCGATGTATGAATGTGGAGGAAGCCCGAGAGGTGTGCCAGGACAGGCCAGTGTGGCGATCCATCCTCTCTGCCTACCCCTCCGGGGAAATGGCATGATGGTTAGTTAGTTAGTTAGTTAGTTACAATTTAGAAGTAAGGAGCTAAAATAAAAAGGTTTATATGATACATTCAGTTGTAAATGTAGTCTGCCGCAGTTCAAAACCATTTTTTGGACTGCATTATCAAAAGAAATGACATTTGATGATGATTTAGAAAGGCGAAAGATGCCACTCCCATAAAATACAATAAAACTTCTAGAAAACAGACATTTTCATTTGGATTAATTATTTAATATAGAGTTTTACATCACAACTCTAACTAACTAACTAACTAACCATCACGCCGTCTCTCCGAAAGGGTAGGCAGAAAGAATGAACTGCCACACTTTAACCCATGCGACACTCCATCCTTCTCTTTTTTTCGCCCCCGCGAGAGACGCGATGTGATGGGTTGTGAATATGCATTTATCCATATGAATGCAATAGGCATTTCCCGCGCACACTTTGATCGTCCAACGTCCACAAAATAAAGCTAAAACAAATTATATTAAATACAATGAGTTCAAATAAAATAACAAAATAAAAATAATTTAACACATAATGTTCATTTAGATGGTGCACATGTTGCCAGCTGGACGATCCCGACTATTTATTTAATTTATATTCCACGTATCCACTGATTTTTATTTTATTTGACTGTAATTAAGTACTTAAAACAATTCAACACCAGAAAGAACTTAAAAATATTATTGAAGAAATTATTCAAATTGTCATTAAACAAATGAAATATTTATTTTCACACCTGTCAAAATTCTTTATATATAAACTAAAAAACTTGTATAATTTTAACATCAAAACGTATTACGTGTCACAATTAACTATTATAAAGTGCGACAAAATATGCTATGTAAAGTACACATGGTTTAATAAAACTGGAATTTCCTTATGCACGTTGCAAATTTGAAAACACAATGCATGCTGGTGAATTTCAAGATATAATGTCAATTACTATTTTGAGCTTTATGTATGTTTGATGTAAGCCATCTTCTTCTTCTTCTTTTTGTCCTGTCACACCTCCGTGGTGCATAGGGCCTCAAGGAATGATGTAAGCCATATTGAATTTTAATTTTCCACGGACGCCCTGAATGATCCCAGGGACCCCTGGGGGTCCGTAAGGACCACTTTGGGAATCACTGATATACAGATTTACCACACAATTGTCTTAAATAAATAAAGAAATAACAATTACCTTATTCTTGTCATTAGTGATACAAGTATCTCATACAAAACTTAAAAAAGAGGAAAGAAAGAGTTTAGTAGTATTAACTAGATAACTTTTCATTTTTAATAAATATAGGGCATTGACACGATGTATGAATGTTGAGGAAGCGAGAGAAATATGTCAGGAAAGAAAGGTGTGGCAGTCCATTCTTTCTGCCTACCCCTTCGGGGAGACGGCGTGATGGTTAGTTAGTTAGTAAAATTTAATAGATATGAATTGAAGTGCTGCTTTTCAATAATTATTCCTTCATAATCGAAGAACGATATAAACCGTTTATTACCTGATAATGGCTAGCCACATGATAGCCTCAATTCTGTTAAGATAAACTGATAATAAGTTCAAAAATGGAGAAACACTTTAATTTATAAATAATGTCTCTGAGTTGAAATTAAAACCACTGTCGACACAGCTATCAAAATTATTATGAAAAGGAATCATTATTATGATCTTCAGGTTGATTCATTGTTTACCTTTCATCATGTCAACTAGCAACTGCATTCCTTCCTGATAGCAAATCAAGGATTCTGTAAATCTTTTCTTATTGTCCAGTTGCACGCCTCTTTGTAATATTGCACTCGCTGCGTTTTCCACACTCATTTTTAAATAATATAAAATAACTATATTATATTTATATATAAGAAAATATAATAAAGTTTCCTACGAAAGTTTTGAACCGCCAGCATTTTTTGACAGAACTCAGTTGACAGTTTTAGTGTTGCTAGCTAAATTTGTTGTCATTTTTTTTATTACTCTATGTACTTACTTATGCAACATTAAACTAATTTTGTAATATGGTGGTAACATTCAACGTATCTGTCATAATATTCCGGTATGCTCGCACGTCATTGACTCGGTTTTAGGTTAGTTTTTCGTAAACATTCGCGTCTCCATTTCATAACTTGCAATAAAGTTGTTATTTTTTTGAATTTGTGTTCGTTAATAATTATTACAATGTCTATTCAGTTAGGCAGCCTAGTTTCACATATTTTATTCGATCATTTTGGGGAGATAGTCAGAAAAGTCGGTAACGATTTGTGTAGGTTTGGAAGTAAACCTATTCCTTTGATAATTAAAACTACTTCCCTCCCAAGAATACAGGTGAGAACTTACGTTTATTTGGAATATAGACATTTAGCTATATTTCTGTTATATATAATGGACCCAACCGTGCTAATAAATAACGAAAAAAGATATTATTTTCGTTCACATGTTTAAATATCAATTATTTGATGTTTTAAATATGCTTTGATTATGATAAAATAAACGTAACAATAAATTATTACGTTTTGTTAGAAATTTCATTCTTTGGAAACAAAATGAATGATGTACTCAAAATCATTCATCAATCAATCAAAATGGCAGTGCACAATCGGGTTCTAGCGTCGACCGTTATGTATGGAAGTGAAGTTTGGGGTTGGCAGAAGAAGGGTGATAGTAGGTTAAATGCAGTAGAAATTAGATCACTAAGATGAATGTGCCGAAAAACTATGTATGATAGAAAACCGAATAAAGAAGTAAGAATAGAATGTTAGGCAGGTGAATGCATCCTAAATAAAATTAAGAAAGGGTCACTTAGATGATTTGGATACGTGGAAGGGGAGTGGATGAGGAAATAATGGTTTAAAAGATATATAGAAATAGTGTGAATGGAAAAGTAAGTCAAGGAAGGCCAAGAAAGATATGGCATAACTAAATTATTTTCTAAAGACGGTCATGTCGGAACAATTGACGAGTGTGCGTGTTGCGGTGTATGAATGTAGAAAAGGCAAAAAAAAATATGTCAGGATAACACAGTGTGGTGGTCCTTCCTCTCATTCTACACCTCCAGGAAAATGGAGTGATGGTTTGTTAGTTAGTATTTTTTTCATCTGCCTTATATTCCTTTCTTACTTTTTCGTTTGGTATTCTATTATACACTGTTTTCCCTCACATTCTTCTTATGAATCACATTTCAGTTGTAGTTTAATAAATCTAATCTGTATTATAATATAATGTGCGATTATTGCATTTGTTTGCCGAGCCATAGAGGGCTCCCTCCGCTTACCCGAAGCTGTTATAGGCGCAGCGGCGCTTTTTGTCAGCTTCAATCGTGCACTCCCTAGGCCCTTCTGCCATCCATGTGGGACTTACGTTAAAAAAAAATTTATAATGTATATATATTTGCAACCAAGGGGGACCCAGACCACATTTATGCTACGCTACACACATAGCAATACCACAGCAAAAGATCTATATCTATGAAAAACTTTTTCTTAAGCTGGTTGGTAGGCTCTAGGGCCTTTTTTTACATAGTTTGTTACCTATTGCAATGTGGACTCCCAGCCGTCTCTTGGGGGGTCTTCCAGGGATCCTTCTTCCCTCTGGTTTGCCATGTAGGATAAGGTGTGGCAGTCTCTGGGTGTCCGTTCTTTCTTCTCTGTCTCCCCCATCTGACAACATCCCGGATATCATATTTCACAACATCTGAAAGATCTTCAGTGGCTCAAGTGTCCTGAAAGAATCCAGTATGCTGGACGGTTTTTAAAGCGCTTCAGAGAATGGCACCAGCCTGTATGTCTGATATGTGTATTGCTGATAGCCATAACATGCGGCAATCTACGCTTCGATCATCAAACATAGGCAGATTAGTTGAGCCAAAGCGCAGCCCCCGGACACATTTCGGAGATCGGGCTTTCACGGTGGCAGATCCGTCCACATAGAATGCGCTTCCTGCACACCTCAGACGCATTGACAATCCGAGCCATTAAACCCACTTTTTCAAAATATCACAAAATATAAACAACATATAATTGCTGGTGTCAGATGTAGCTCTCATGACAAAAACATTGTCAAAGCGCTCTTGAGGCGAATTATATTATTATCACACATTTCTCTGATGGAAGTGTTTCTCATTCTGTGTTTCTCACCAGTTAAACAATCACATTTGATATTACAATTATTAATGGAGTTTTACAAAACAAAAACCTCAACCATTAATACACATAATCTATTTCAGATCATCCAAGCGCTGCGATCTCTGATAAAGTACGGCCTCGTGACATTCGAGCCGTCTAAAAACGAAGCTGTCGCAGATTACAAATTAATTAAAGAGAATGTTTTATGCCTCCTGAGATATCCCAAATACCTGTTTGAGATAAAAACTAACTACGGATCGGAATCTGAACTAATTGTTGAAGAAATCCTGCAGCAGGGGTCCATAACACTTTCACAACTGATTATTAACATTGTTTTAAAGACAAAAGATGACAAGGTAAATATTAAGATGAAATTTTTATAAAGATATAACTTGAATCAAAGGTTATGATTAACCCTGATGGTCCGGCTGGCTACAATAGCAGTCCGCATATATTCTCCGTGTTTAACGTGTAATATCCTGTCAATTTACTACGACGGACCAAAAGTAAAAATGTGTATTATATATAATACTATTACGTATTCTCTGTGATTTAGAGTCAAACTTTCATCATTTTTGTACAAAGATTTAATTTAATTTTTTTTTTGTATTGCGTGTCCCATACGGATCACGGCTCGCGGCCAATCATCACACACACACAGTTGCATAACCGCCGAGCTACGAAGTTTTGGTTTCTCGTACTGTGTCGGAATCTTTGATTTTGAGTGTGTGTTTACTTAGGATGATTCTTATATCATTATTAGTTATCAACAGCGCGATGTTTTGGTTTAATTTATAAACAACATTTTCAATGTAATTATTTTTATTTGTTTTCTTAAACTCAAAATGAAACAAAAAAAGTCTGATTATTTTTAAAAGATATAAAATGTAAAACATTTTACTACAAAATACAACTTATTTGATATTTTTATGTATTTTGTATGAAGAGTAATTGAATTGTTTACAAGAGCTTTCCGATGTTTCAAATTCTTGCCGGCCTATAAGGGTCAAGTTATTACCTGTAAAAATGATAATTATATATCTCAGATTACATTAAATAATTTTTAATATTTCAGGAAAGAAACGTTACACCCACGAGTCTACGAGATACCTTCGTGTCGTTAGTGACTGCGGGGTATATCCACCGGAGCCCCGTGCCCACGGAAGAGTCTATGGACGCGGAGGTTCCACTTTTAATATTCTCTGAGGTCAATAAGCAGTCCTTACCCGAGGTGGACATTCGAGCCATCACATTGAAACTGAACGGTGATGAAAAAATTGACGTAAAAGATGGTAAGAACCCTTCTTAATAGGTCTGATCAAATCAAATCAAATGAAATCAGTTTATTTCATCAACAGACATTACAAAATTAATTTTTAAGGCATCTATTGAGAACAGGTAAAATAATATATTGTGTATAGTATACTACCAGAAATGCATGAGAGATGGTTCAGCATTAGGAAGACAGGATACTCTCCAGAATTAAGAGTATTTGCCTTCTGAACGTACTTTCACTAATATGAAAGACGTCGATCTCCGAGGAGACCGCTTGATGACCTGTTATTGGTTGCATCTCCGTCCTCCTGGGATGTGGACCGTCAACTATCACGCCATCTTTTCAGTGGTCGGCCGTGTGGTCGAGAACCCTCCGGTAGACTGTTGTGAGCCATCTTTGTGATTCTATTTTCTTGCATAAGGGAGACATGCTCATTCCAATATCTTCTCTTTTAGCGCCCCCATCTGACAACGTCTTCAACCTTGCAAATTCTTCGGATTTCTGTATTTCTTATTCAGTCACGAAAGCTTTTGCCGGCTATACATCGTATCATCTTGAGTTATGAGCCATTTGACTAATTACGGGTTAAGATGTAAGGCCACTCTAATGAAAGAATGTGTAGACATATTTCGGGAATTTCTTAGCTAATGAAAAGGATTATTATAAATTATGTTAATAGGTTTTTATTAGACTATTTATTTCTTACATAACTTTATTTATGCGTGGTCTCCTCGAATATCGGCGTCTTTCATACTAGTGAAATTACGCTCGGAAGACAAATACTTTTGACTTTAGAGAGTATCTTGTCTTGCTAATGTCGAAACATCTCTCATTCGTTCCTGGTATTATATTGTATATATTATATTTAACCTGTATTATGATGCCTTTAACATTAATTTTGTTTGTAATGTCTGTTGAGATAATAAACTGTTTTGATTTGATTATCAAAATAATTTTGGATAAAATTACTAATATTATTACTTGTTGCAGTTGTCTATTGGAGATGCAACCTAGACAGATTTCACCAAGACTTCCGGGACAATTTGATGGTCAGAGCAATGACGCGCTGTATAGATGAGTGTGGTATGAAATATATTATAAATATTGTATTCTGAATAATATAAAATATATTATAAATATTATATTAGTGGCGATGAGGTTCGCAACCCATCACACCGCGTCTCCCGCGGAGCGAAAAGAGAAGGATGGAGTGCCGCATCATTAAAAGTGTGACAGTCCATTCTTTCTGCCTACCCTTTCGGGGAGACGGCGTGATGGTTAGTTAGTTAGTTAGTTAGGAAACCATGACAGTTTGCAACATTAGCGTGAATGGTGAAAATTTGGAGCAAGAGTTCGTGTATTTAGGTAGTATATTTACAAGAGATGGGCGAGTGGAGAGGGATATTGAAAGAAGGGTTGGGGCAGGCAACAAAGTGAATGGTGCACTTAAATTTGTCATTGCAAACAAAAACCTATCCAAAAAAGCTAGAATGGCAGTGCACAATGGTGTTCTTCTACCGACCCTTATGTATAAAAGCGAAGCATGGAACTGACAAAAGAAGGATGAAAGAAAAATAAATGCAGTAGAAATGAGATCTCTTAGACGAATGTACGGATACTCTGTGTATGATAGAGTGTCGAATGAAAATATAAGAAGTGAATGCGGTGCGAATGATAGTGTCATGAACAAAATAATGAAAGGATCATTAATATGGTTTGGACATATGGAAAGAATGAATGAAGAAAGGATGGTAAAAAATTATATGTTAATGATGTAAATGAAACCAGAAATAGAGGAAGACCGAGGAAAACGTGGCACGATCAAACAAATCAAATATTGAATGTCGGCCATGTGAGGAGTCAGAGAAATCGACGCGCGTGCATGACACGATGTATGAATGTTGAGGAAGCGAGAGAAATATGTCAGGAAAGGAAAGTGTGGCAGTCCATTCTTTCTGCCTACCCCTTCGGGGAGACGGCGTGATGGTTAGTTAGTTTTTTGTATTCTGAAACTTTTTCTTATTCCTCTCCTATAACATCATGGCTATTTTTACTTCGGATACAGCAGCTCTGCAAAGGGATGTTGTGATGCAATTGAACTATGATGTATCAAACAGCGGTGACCTCTATGAAAAAGTAAGAGAACTAATAAACAAAGCCACCTTTGTGGCTGGATGCTTGAAAAATGCTCTTTGGAAAAACAAAAATATGCTGAAGGAGAGCAAACTACGAATCTACAAAACCTGCTTTCGATCTACAATATAATGATATATGGAATTAGACAAGGGTTGACACCATTAGAACACAAAGTCTCCTAAGAATCACTGAAATGAAGACTCTCCGATCCATTGTGGGAACGACACTCCGAGACAGAGTGAATTCTGAAATAAGGAAGAATTGCGATGTTGAAGATGTGCGACGGGGAAGAACGAGAAGACATTACTTTACTTGCCATGTGGAGAGAGTGTGTCTTAAAAGAGTAATGAGTAAAGTGGCAAATAAAGTACAAACAGGCAATCGACCTCCAGGAGACAGCTGGACATTTACATCTCAGGAACGGGCTCCGAGAAATAACAGGACACAGTCCTAAATAATGCAGAAGAAGATGATTTGAACCATTCTCGAAGGCTTTCTAACGAGATTTTCATCTTATCCCAGACTTTGTTTTCATTCAAATTACTACACGATTGATATTTACTGTAATTTTTATTAATTGATGTGTTTGCAGGCGGTGAGCTGATGCGACACCTATTGCAGCAGATGTATCTCCGCACGGATCCCTGGGCACCAGTCTCCAACCCCATTCCTCTCGTGGAATTGAAAGATTATTGCAAGAGGTCTACCAGCAATAGACCACTTCTTCTCCAATACCTTGAACAGTATCTCAAAGTCATGGGTAATGATTGTGATATATCTTAGTATTCCATTGGTGTGATTGTCACATTGTCTTTGGTCTGGTGAAGAATTCAAATGACAATAAAATGGCGATAGCCTGGCTACCTATCACATGTCACGAGAATCAATATAATAACTATATCCTTTGCAAGTATTTGGCTCGTGCTGTAATGGTATAAAGAGCGATTCAACAAAATAATAATAATGCGACTATCAGCGACATCTATTGGTGTCTTCTTCTTCTCCTTTTTGTCCTGTCACACCTCCGTGGTGCATAGGGCCTCAAGGAACCTTCTCCACCCGACTCTATCGCATGCCTGATGCCTAACATCATCCCAAGTGAGGCCTGCTGCTTTAAACTCGTCCTGCAGGGCTCTACTCCAGGTGGCTCTAGGTCTGCCTCGCTTCAACTTTCCCCCCATAGGGGACCAGTCTAGTGTGCCCTGAGCGATGCAGGCTGGGTTCCGTCTCAGAGTGTGACCGATCCACAGCCATTTGTGTCTAGCGACTTGTTCTCTAATTGGGTTTTCGCCTGCCATGGTCCAGAGAACGGCAATTGACACTGTTTGTGGCCAATAGATCTTGAATATTGAGCGAAGGCACCTATTTATAAACACCTGGAGTTTTCTAAGTCTCACATCCGTACACAAAATTAAATAATTTATCAGATAGTTACATGTTGTACAAAATAAATTAATGGTGTATCGTAAATGTCATTTATAGATAACTTCTCTCGAGAGGTTAATTGGTTTTTTAAGAAGATTTTTCGAGTATTATGATTTGAAATGTTGTTTAATATTGCAGAGGAAAGCACCGGCGTAGTACATTGCACGGGAACAGCGGGCGGTGGTCAGTACACGTTGAAAGCCGCACGA
The DNA here is from genome assembly GCA_022606425.2 of Lepidostoma basale. Classification (NCBI taxonomy): domain Eukaryota; kingdom Metazoa; phylum Arthropoda; class Insecta; order Trichoptera; family Lepidostomatidae; genus Lepidostoma; species Lepidostoma basale. Next base: position 542,506 of record JAHDVF020001482.1, read on the forward strand.
GCCCTGGAGCTCATGCTTTGGGACGTGCTGTGCCATATGGTGGATGAGAGACTTGGGACCAAAGCTGCCAGGATATTCAGGTAGCCATTCATTCATATTGTGTTGTCATTATATTTGGATCTTACTGACCAGGATGGCGAACCTATGACCCGCGGGTCAGACACTGACCCACGCATTGAATTTTATAAACTTATTTTGCATTTAACCTGTTAACCGGGCGGTCTCCTCTCCAATTATGTAACTTGCAACGGGCATGCGCTTTTTCATATAAATTGATATACCCTAATGTATGGAAGCGAAGCATGGAACTGGCAGAAGAAGGATGAGAGTAGAATAAATGCAGTAGAGACATACGACAGAATCTCAACTAGAACGATATACGACAGAATCTCAAATGCTGATATAAGAAAGGAATGTAGAGCGGAAGAAGGTATTATGAACAAAATTATGAAAGGATCGGTTCGGACATATGGAACGCATGGATGGAGAAAGAATGGTTAAGAAAGTATACGTTAATGGGGTACGATGTCGAGGCAGACCGAGGAAAACATGGCATGACCAAATTAATCAAATTTTAAAGGTTGGTCATGTTAGATGTCGAAGGAATCGACGTGCGTGTATGAATCGTATGAATGTGGAGGAAGCTAGAGAGGTTTGCCAGGATAGAGTAGTGTGGCGGTCCATTCTCTCTGCCTACCCCTGCGGTGAAACGGCGTGATGGTTTGTTTTGTTTTGATATATTTCATTGACTCACTAGACAGTAGGGCAAAATACGTTCCGTCCGTTTCGGTGCACGAAATGTATTTTTAGGACTTATAAAAACGTCCAACCCGTAGTCACCACTATTTACATTAGACATGTTTATACATCCCACCTGCTGAACAGGTTAAAGTGTTCATCGCAAACCAAAAAAAGCCTATCCAAAAAGGTAAAATGGCAGTGCAAAATGGTGTTCTTGTACCGACCCATATGTATGGAAGCGAAGCATGAAATTGGCAAAAGAAGGATGAATGTAGAATAAATGCAGTAGAAAAGAGATCTCTTAGACGAATGTGTGGAAAATCTGTGTATGATAGAGTGTAGAATGAAAATATAAGAAGTGAATGCGGTGCCATCGAAAGTGTTATGAACAAAATAATGAAAGAATCATTAAGATGGTATGGGCACATGTAAAAATGAATGAAGAAAGAATGGTAAAAAAACTATATGTTAACAGTAAATAAAATAATATTTAAATAACAGAGTTTAATTGTCTTCTTTGTGTCTATGTGTTTATAATCAATCTTCTGTATTGATTTTAAAATAATATTTTTAGATTAATCAAAGCTAAGAAATTCATAGAAGAGGAAGGAATACAAAAAAATGCAATGTTGCCAGCGAAAGAAGCAAAACAGTTGACTTACAAATTATTGGAAGAACATTTTATTGAAGTTCAAGTAAGTACCATATATTATCCGAATACGGGCAAAGTAGTTTAAAAAAATGGCAGTTTTAAGTTGATAATGTCAGTAATAAGTACTGTTGTGAAATATGTTTGCTTTTATAAAATATTTTTTAAATGACTCAAGTGTCCCGGAATATCTGCTTCCCAATTAACATGACCCCGGAAAATCGAGAGTTATTATTATTTTTATTTTTTTAAATTTCTTTCAATATTTGTATATAAAACTTAATTTAGTTTTAACATTTTGTTTTTTGAATGTATACAACTTGTAGAAATTTTCTGCTTAATGCTTACCTCTAGTCTCAATAGATGGCGCTAGTGTAGATTGAACTAAAATATGTGAAATGTTTCTCAACATGGTAGCATATATACAACATTCAAATAATTGTCAGACAGTGTTCGTAGAAGGGCGGAATGGGGAATGTTGTATTCCATAAAGCGATCGCTTAACCCAACCAATGACATAAGTCCTGTAAACGCCTCGACCACCATATTCTGTTTCCAAATAATTTACATCTTTGTCTCTATTGAGATGCAATTAATTCTTAGTTTTAACATTCACAAATCTTTTTATCTTAGCCTGTCACACCTCATTGGCGCATAGGGCCTCAGGGATCTTTCCCCACCTGACTATCGCAATCTCATATTTGGTCCACCATTCAAGGAGAATAGCACACAGCTGGAGAAATTATTAATGAAATATTTGTTTATGTTTCAGGTGCTTCGAAAGAATGCATCGGGTAATGCTGGTCCTTCAAAAGTATTTTATTTATATCACATCGATCTCAATCACGTAAGTTATTTAGCATATCATTAGTGTCACTTCAGAAATGCTAGTATGATATTAATATTTTTTTTTTATAAGTATATTGAGGACCTTCGTGGCCGACTGGCAAGTCGAACCAAAGATCCCGGGCTCGATTCCTGGCGATGGCAATAAAATGACGATTGATAAGCTACCTGTCACATATCATGAGAATTATTAAAGCTATACCTTTTATCCATTCGGCTGTAATGATATAAAGAATGATTCAACAAAATAATAATAATATTGATACACATAGAGAAAACTTATTTAAAAATACGCAGTCGAATCTGCACTCGTTCTTCATGCACAAATGCATGAATAGCAAAAAATATATACGTAAATCAATGATATTAAAAAATGCATGATATACACAAATGCATGATATGCACAAATGCATGATATGCAAAAATGTGTGATATACGCAAATGCATGTTATGCACAAATGCATGATATACACAAATGCATGATATGCAAAAATGCATGATATGCCATCATGCATAATCGCGTTATCGGCACTCCATCATCACACACAAATCATGGTCGGCACTCTCTCATCACAAAAAATCGCATGATCAACTCGTTCATCACGCGCAATTGTGTGAAATATGCAAATGCATGATATGCAAAAATGCGTGATGTACATAAGACCATGATATACACAAATGCATGATATACACAAATGCATGATATACACAAATGCATGATATGCACAAATGCATGATATGCAAAAATGTGTGATATACGCAAATGCATGTTATGCACAAATGCATGATATACACAAATGCATGATATGCAAAAATGCATGATATGCCATCATGCATAATCGCGTTATCGGCACTCCATCATCACACACAAATCATGGTCGGCACTCTCTCATCACAAAAAATCGCATGATCAACTTGTTCATCACGCGCAATTGTGTGAAATATGCAAATGCATGATATGCAAAAATGCGTGATGTACATAAGACCATGATATACACAAATGCATGATATGCAAAAATGCGGGATATACACAAATGCATGATATACACAAATGCATGATCTACACAAATGCAGGATATGCAAAAATGCATGATATACACAAATGCATGATATGCAAAAATGCATGATATGCAAAAATGCATGATATGCCATCATGCATAATCGCGTTATCGGCACTCCATCATCACTCACAAATCATGCATCTTGATGACTCTCCCTCATCACACACTATTGAATTATCGGCACTCTCTCATCATGCACAAACACTTTATTGGCATCCCCTAATCATAGAAAAACGCCTCATGGACAGCGAACCTGTTAACTATATTTATTTCCTTTTCATATTTATATTTCATTTCCAGGTATCAAATATGGTTTTAGAGATGACATATAAAGCATTGTACAACGCAATGACTAGAAGAGAACACGAGAGATTCTCCAATAAGAGGATGATCGAGAAGCAGCAGCGGGTGGATACTATTGTCCACGGGATGAGGATGAGAGGAGAGCCAGAAGAAAATATTCAAGATGTACGTATATTCTTTAATATCTGATGATCTTCGTGGCCGAGTGGCATGCGCCATGACTGCCACATCTTAGGTCCCGGGTTTGATTCCGGGCGATGGCAGTGTGATTGGCACACTGTCTTTGGTATGGTGTAGAATTCACGTGACAATAAAAATTGCAATAGATTAGCTACCTATCACATGTCATGATCTCAAACTGCCTTTGATAGTTCCAGTGCATCATAAAATTATAATGCGTACATTTTAGTAGTATGAAAGAGCTGAAAGGGTTGGATGCAGGTGCCAAAATGAGTAGATTGTCAGTAAGCTGTCTCTTGTATGCGGATGACGCTGTCCTACTTGCAAACAAAGAGCATGAACAACAAGTCCTGGTGAATAGGATGTATGAGGTATGCATGCGAAATGATCTGATGATGTATGTGAAAAAGTCCAAGGTAATGATTTTTGAAAAAGAAGAAATCAACAGTCTGCAACATTAGCATGAATGGTGAAAATTTGGAGCAAGTAATGGTTCTTGTATTTGGGTAGTATGTTTAGAAAAGATGGGCGAGTGGAGAGGAATATTGAAAGAAGGGTTGGGGCAGGCAACAAAAAGGAATGGTGCACTTAAAGTGGTCATCGCAAACAAAAACCTATAATAATAATAATAATAATAATAATAATATGCTAACTTTTAAAGCGCCGTTTTTGTGATGTTATCACCTCAAGGGCGCATTAAGACGTGTTTTAAATCTTAAAAATCTAAATGTGACCGCTTAAAAAACGATCGGTTTGAAAGTATAGTAGAACAAAGTATAAATGTTTAAATTGGGTATGAAATATGAAAAAGATGGGTTTTCAATTTAGATCTGAAATCTGTCGGATCATTTATGCATCTAAGGTGTGAAGGGAGATTGTTCCAAGCTGATGGACCGGCTACCGCGAACGCTCGATCCCCGAAATTTGTACTGGGGCAACGCTTCGGCTCAACTAATCTTCCTATTGCTGAGGAGTTTGCCGAGCGAAGTGTGGATTTCCGTGAATTTAGGCTGTCCGTTATACAGAGTTCAGATATATAACTTGGCGCCATTCCATGTAGCGCTTTGAAGACTGTCCAGCAGAGTTTATACTGGATTCTTTCTGGACTTTTAAGCCAGTGAAGTTCTTTGAGATGTTGTGTTATATGGGACTTTTTTGGAATGCCTTTAATGAGCCTTGCTGCTGCATTGAACGCAGATTGAAGTTTGTTTATTTGTTGTTTTGGAATGTTTGCATAAATTCCATTACAATAATCAAGTCGTGACACAACGAAGGAATTTACAAGAGTTTTGAAAGTGTCATGGGGAATACTCCTTTTGACGGATTTTAATCGTCTTAGGTGGAAGAAACTAGCGCTGACCGTGTTATTAATTTGGGATTTTAGAGACAGATTTGCGTCAAGATAAACACCAAGAAGCTTTGTGGAGTTTTTGGGAACGATATCATTGTCAGCTGTTGAAATTGAGGAATGATCGATAAGATGTTGACGCTTTGCGGAAGAAGTCCAGAGAAATTCCGTTTTGGATGGATTTAGTTTAAGTTTGTTTGATGCCATCCATCTGGATATGGCATCAATGCAGTTGACAGTTGTTGACGTAAGATGTTTGGTGTCATCAGGGTTGCAGAAAAAATAAAGTTGCTGATCATCAGCATAGCAATGTGAGAGGAGGCCAAAGGATTCTATTATTTTGGCAACGTCATTTGTAAACATGATAAATAAAAGGGGTCCTAAAACAGAGCCTTGTGGCACACCAGATTGGATATTAGTAAATGAGGATTTTTTACCTGCTAGCTGCACAGCTTGTGAACGATCCGACAGATATGAATTTAGCCAGTCTATGGCATTACCTCTAAAACCATATGTGATCGCTAATCGTTGGATAAGATATGAGTGATCAATTGTGTCAAACGCAGCGCTCATGTCCAGAAGGGAGAGCAGTGCCAATTTGCCCGATTCGTTTGCCAGTACTAAATCTGACATGACTCTAAGCAATCCCGTCTCCGTTGAATGGAAACGTCTGTAGGCGGATTGTAATTTAGACAAAATATTATTTGTCGAAAGGTGATTAGAAATTTGGGAGGCTACAATTTTTCAAGAACTTTAGAGATGAAAGGTAGATTTGAGACGGGCCGGAAGTTACTAAGATTTTCGGAATCTAGTTGAGGTTTTTTTAATATGGGAGAAACAATAGCTTTCTTGAGCAAAAAGGGGACTTGTCCTGTTAGAAGAGATTTGTTAAAAATTTTGACTAAAAATGGAGCAACATGGTGACAGCATCTCTTGAGAAGCCATGTCGGAATCGGATCAAGCGAACACTGTTTATTAGGTGCGTTTAAGATAAGTTTAATCACTTCTTGAGGTGTTGTGATATTAAATTTAGTTAGAAGTTTTCCCTCATATGTCGTGAAAGTTGGTGGTGTTGTAGATGAAGTCGTTGCACGAATCACAGCGATTTTATCTTCAAAGAATTGGGCGAAGTCCTGAGGAGATAACTTGGTAGAGGCCTTTTCTTGTTGATTATTTCCGAGTACTGATTTAACGGAATTCCATAGATGTCGGGGATTTTCCTTTTCCGATTCAATTTTACATTTCCAGTACTCCGATCTTTTCTTCTTGATCAGGTCTCTAAAAGAATTCTGCGATCTCACCCAGGCTTCTCTTGAAGAGCTTAGGCCTGTGTTTCGGTACATACGTTCAAACCTACGCATTAGTCTCTTGTTTCTACGACATTCTTCATCAAACCATGCATTAGACACTCGCACCCGGAGTGTTTTTGTCGAATGTGGAGCATGCTTGTCGAGAAGAGAAGTAAAAACATTGTAGTAGGTTTGAACTAATTCATCTAATGACATTTCGAGGGTATTGTTATTATATTTTTCACAAACATGTGAGTTCATCAAGTCTCTTTCAAATTTTTCAAAATTGAAAGAGCGCCATGTACGTGAAGTGAAAGTTTGAAACACGGGTCGTGGTGGATGGAAAGGGATCTCCGTACGAATCATTTTGTGGTCCGAGAGTCCAATATCTATAACACTTGCCGGAGTGTTAACAGCATTTTTGTTGGAGATGAGGATATCCAGTAATCCGCCTGCGGTATGTGTTGGCTCGGTAACCCATTGCTTGGACCCATAGCATTCCATCATGTCTAGGAATTTATCACTAGACGATGAGGTTCTCTCTAATCGGATATTGGTGTCTCCAACAATCATCCAATGTTCAGAGAGGCTGGCCGCGAATTGTAGCAGTTCCGTAAAATCCAAAAAAGCTGGAATGGTAGTGCACAATGGTGTGATTGTACCGACCCTTATGTATGGAAGTGAAGCATGGAGCTGGCAAAAGAAGGATGAAAGTAGAATAAATGCAGTAGAAATGATATCTCTTAGACGAATGTGTGGATACTCTGTGTATGATAGAGTGTCGAATGAAAATATAAGAAGTGAATGCGGAGCGAATGATGGTGTTATGAACAAAATATTGAAAGGATTATTAAGATGGTTTGGACACATGGAAAGAAAAATATATATTTTAATGATGTAAATGGAACTAGAAATAGAGGAAGACCGAGGAAAACGTAGCATGTATAAATAAATCAAATATTGAATGTTGGCCACGTAGCCAGCGGCATTATAGTGGTTAAAGTCCCGTCTCGTTCTTTTATTTTTGGCCTTGCCTGTCATAATTCCTTAATGGGTGAGTAACTCTAGCGGGTATCCCAAATTCTTTAGACAAATGCCAGTTATAATCAATTTGCTGAAGGTCGCCTACAGACTATTCTTTTATTCAGACAATGGTTGTTAACAAAGACATTTATTATTTGGTTCATTAAATAATACCATTGAAAAATATTAACTATTTACCTTTAAATATTGTGTTATTTAAATCAATTTGTTTCGGTCAATTGAATGGATTTTCTGAATGAAATATCGTCAACACATTTTTTTTATACGAAGCACTCACTTTGTGGTTAGACATTTTAAGTTTATCTTCTTTCTCTTCCTTATTGTAGACCTATGTGGTCTGTTCTCCAGAGTGTTGCTCCTCCTGTGAGGTAGACTCCCAGCTGTCCTTCCATCTTTTAGGAGGCCTTCTACGAGGACGAGTCCCATGAGGCTGATTATGCAATGCAATATAGGGGAGTCTGGTGGTGTCCATTCTTTGAACATGACCGTACCATTCCCTTTTTCTCTGTCTGCACCATCTTATAATATCCTCAACCTCACATATCTCTTTTATTCTGTGTCTGCCCTTGCTTCGACGCCATATGTTATTATTGGTCTAACGCATGCTTTATAGATTCCCATCTTACTCTTAATGGCCATGTCTTTGTTTTTCCATATTGTGGATTTTAGAGCCCCAGAAATATAAGTTTATGAAAATATAAAATAAACACTTTGTATTTCAACCACGGATGAATCATGGTAACTAGGAGGATGAATAAAATATAAACCGGAATTTGTTTCAAACTGGCAGTGCAGTTAACGACGGAAGGTACCGCTCCTAGTGGGAGATTGTGTGTTTATCTAGTTCTGTTTTCACTGCTAGAGCATAGCATGGTACTACTGTCTCAGTACCTATCACAATGTCTGAGTCGGCAGTGCCTTCGTCCGTTGCGCAACGCATTATAATTAAGTTTCTTGTCCATGAGGCGGTATAACAGGAGACACTTAAAAAGACACAAGTGTATTCATGGCAACGTCAATTTTTGGAAAGGCGAGAAGCTGTCGTAAATGAAAGTCATCATCGTAGACCGAGAACCAATATGACAAACGAGAACATTCACGCTGTTAGCCGACTTCTTAAGGACGACCGACAGTAGCTAAAATTGCTTCTGTATTAGGAATCAGCTTTGGAAGTGCTCAGGCGATCATTACCGACTACCTTGGGTTTCAGAAAGTGTCCATAAAATGGGTTCCACGTCTTCTCACTGAAGAACAGAAAAAAACTTTAATTTTTCCCGGGCTACACTGGAACACATTCTCTATAGTCCGGACCTATTGCCCTGCGATTATCACTTGTTTGGCGCCATGGCAGAAGCACTTGGAGGGCAACGTTTTGACACCAATGACGCAGTAGAAGCTTTCGTATTCAATTGGCTGATGACACAGTCATCTTATTTGTATTATATGATAACAGGTTAAATAAATTACTGATCCGTTTTTATGATAATTATGTAGAAATTTTTTTTTTGATTGTTCGGAATTGTGATGGCATACATGGAACAAAATGATGGATTGATGGATTAAGCTATTTATTGAAAATTTTCCAGATTGAAGAGACTGTGACCCCACCCGAGAAGGTGGTTCTGGAGAAGATCAAACAGATGATAAAGAAACTCAGCAGTGCCGAGTTGGAGCTGGATGAGACAATGTTTTTATTGCAGTCTCATTTCACATACGCCAATAAATAATTTTAATAAATATTACTTTTTTGTTTTATTAATTATCCATTCACGACCTTAGTAGCAGAGGTCCTCCTAAAAGATGAAAGGATAGCTAGGAATTCATCTCACAGGAGGAGCAACCCTCTGGAGAACAGACCACATAGGTCTACAGCAAGGAAGAATATGTACTCGTATTTGGTTGAAGCTAAACGTTAATCCACACATATTCCATTACAAGGTAATAGTAACGAATTTTTAAGAATTAAAACACTATTTTTTCCACTTTTGAGTTTATTTTTCTCGACATGTCATGCCTTTTCTGTCATCATCGGGAGAACGATATAAACTATCCAAAATTATTACAAACTGAGTGCAAGAACCTAGAATTATATATAACATGTGTTAGTCAACTTGGCTAGTACTAACACATGTCATAAATAATTCTGGGTTCTTGCACTCAGTTTGTAATAATTTTGGTTAGTTTATATCGTTCTCCCGATGATGAAGGTGTAAGCCTTCGAAACATGTCGAGAAAAATAAACTCAAAAGTGGAAAAAAACGGTGTTTTAATTGATAAAAATTCATCATTATGGAATTCCACAATGTTAACGTCTTAAGTTTATCTAAAATGAAGGATTTCTATGTATTTTAACACTTATCTCAACAAGTGAATCATGCATTTGCCAGTACACGAGTTGCAACATTGTTCAATATCTTGATGTTATTTTCCTTATTAAGACTTAATATATTTTCTATTGAAAAAACGTCTTCATGTTGATGACTAGCTATAATAGTATTATGAGTATATATTGATGGGATTGCTCTTAACTGGGTATTATCTTTCCTTTGTCACTTGCCATTATGGTGGAAGATTTTGCAAGGGCACCAGGTGTAAGTCAGTAATCAGTTGGCATGCACATACTTAATAAGTACTTTGTTAAAAAAAAGTGTACTGGCAATACTAATATCAATCGCATGTGTTACATACGATTTTGATTCTACAATGTTTGATTGAAATAACTTAAAAATAGAGTTATTTATTAAATGAGTATCATGCTCTACCAATAAATAAAAAAGGACTACAGACTATGACCATACACAAAAAAGTAGTCAAAAGTTTAAGTGTACACAATAATCCATGGAACGACAAATGCTCAGCGTGAGTCTAAGAGACCGAATAAGAATTAAGACGCAAGACAAAATAGCAACAGGTGTACACTTGGGCTTATAAGGGGTCCCGGATTGCCATATAAGAGATGGTTCCCAGGACGTAGCTTCTACAGCGGGTCAAAGCCATGTCGTCAGTAAGTGAGACATGAAGCAATGGAATCAATTGAAAGAGGCCTATATCCAGCAGTAGGGAGTTAAGGTTGAGGAAAAACAAGAAAATGAAAATTTATTTTTAAAAAGCTATATTTTTATGTAAGTAATTTGGTAAACAAAATAAAACAAAAGCATCAAGCAGGGTGGCGTAATGTCCCCGCGGTTGTTTAATACAAACAAACGTATGAAAGGGTTGGATGCAGACACCAAAATGAGCGGAGTGTCAGTAGGCTGTCTGGTGTTTGCGGACGAAGTTGTGCACTTGAAGACAGCAAGTATGAACTTCAAGTCTTGGTATCTAGGATGTATGTATGTGAAACGATCTGGTGAAGAATGTAACAATGTGTATTATTAGAACTACGAAAATATTTTTTTTTTTTAAATATGAAACATCACAAAATCATAGATAACAAATTAGATACCTTTGTTATCGTGTAATAGCGGATTTTTTAAATTCTATATGGTAATAAATTTTAGCACCTCATGGCCCCCTTTTTGCTTTCCAGGGTTCTCTACTCCCCCAGGGGGCCCACTTTGGGAACCTATTTGCAAATTAAAGATTTATGGATCTCATAACGCCGATGAATACATAATAATACCTAATTAGAACTCCTTACAAAAACAAGAGATTACAAAATAATGAAAAAAGCGTATGATTTACAAACGTTACGTTCGTTAAAAAAACTGGTCATATGAACTGGTAGTGGTCGCAAACAAAGACATAAATCAAGAGCGAAGATTCAAGGCGTGGTTAAATGTATTGTAACTAAATTACGTGATAATATTTAAAAAAAATGTTTTTTTTTCTTGTAGAAAGCAAAGTCAGGATCTATAAAACAGAATAACTTACGGAATCAAAGCAAAACTATACGCTGTCAAAACGAAACATATTAGAACAGCAAAAATAAAAACATCGCGGCCCGTTGCAGGTAGAACCCTTAGGGTACGGCCACACCGGAGTGCCTGGGTAGGCGTCAAGACACAGTTCGCTTGTGATCACGCCCTGTGGCGCGAAGCGTATAGTGTGGCCGGTCCCATAGTACGCCATACGTTTGTTCGTCTTGACTCCTGCTCTAGCACTCCGGTGTGGCCGTACCCTTCTTCTTCTTCTTCTTCTTCCTCAGCCTATTCCCGTCCACTCCTGGGCAAAAGCCTCTTCCATTTGCATCTATGTCACTCTGTCCTGTGAAGACTGCATCCAGGTTATTCCGACGTGTCTGTTCAGATCATCGCCCTGCGCTTATATTTGCCGTCCATGGTCTCCAAGTCTTCTTGTCTACTTTTCATCTGAGCTTCTGGCTACGTGACCTGCCCATTGTCATTTAAGAGTCACCACCCGGTGGATGATGTCAGTGACCTTTGATTTTTCTCTCACCGTATCGTTTTTGACTCTGTCTCTTAAGCTTATTCCTAACATGGCTCTTTGGGTCACTCGTAATTTCTCGGCACTTTGTTTGGACAATGTAACAGTTTCAAGACCATAAATACCAACTGGTAGAACCCAGGCTTCATAGACTTTTCGTTTCAGGTTGATCGGTATTTTCCGGTTTTTAAGGATGTAACCCATGTTGCTGCCCAGCTTAGTCCAATTCTTCTTTTTAGCTCTGCGATTTGGTTATCTCGGCCCAATCGAATATTGCGTCCCAGGTAAGTATGTATATTCTACGTATCTCTATAGGCCGTACCCTTATAGGTAGAATACCTAACGAAGAGATTCGTAGATCCTGCAATATTGATGACATAGTGAGATGGAGTAGGCAGAGAAGACGATTCTGGAGAGATCACATCGAGAGGATAGACCCAGTGATAATTTCTAAGATCGTGATACACGGGACTGCAGAGGGTCGTTGACGACTGGAAATTATTATTTTGGTTATTGTTGGTGGAATCTCCGTCTTCCTGTGATGTGGATTTCTAGCTATCGCGCCATCTTTTCGGTGGTCGGGAACTCTCCGGTAGATTGTTCTGGCCATCTTTGAAATCCTATTTTCTGGCATAAGGAAAGCATACTCGTTCCAGTATCTTCTCATTTGGCGCCCCTATCTATGTAACAACGTCTTGAGCCTGAGATACGTGTAAATTTTACGCGATGAAGAACACGCATTACATAATAACTCAAATTTGTTTTATGAAAAATGAAGTTATGACAATTTTCTTCTGTTTTATGAATAATATATTTAAAGACATATCAAGGTCAATAAAACAATTGTTTTTTGTCGTTGCTAGAATTGAATTAATAAATAACAAATTAAATCTTACGATTTTACACGAGTGATACATTCTTCTTCTTATTGTTCCTCTTCTATCGGAGATTGGAAGCAGGAGCTCTAAACATGGATGTCGTACTTAACTGAACCATTCTCGAAGGTTTTATAGACAGGATTTTATTATTCTCCCGAGACTTCGTTTTCTTTAAATTTTACATTGAGTAAACACTTCTTATTTTTAAATAATATAATAATACACTTTTAGTAATTTGTATTAACACCACTTTATTTGGTAACACCAACCGGTTTCGCTCCCGCCAGAGCTTCGTCGGGGTGAGAGAATAAACTAAATATCAAGACCTTTTTTTTTAATTTTATTTTTTATGATTTTTATTTTTTTATGTACACAACAGGTCGTTTGGACCCAATTACTCTATACAATTTTTATTTTTTAGCTATTTATATTGATTCTCGTGACATGCGATAGGTAGCCAATCTATCGCCATTTTATTGTCACGTAAATTCTACACCAGACATTCTGGAAGTCAGAGCTCGTAACCACTCTGCCACGAAGGTCGTCTTATTTTAATATAATTATTTAGGTTATTCTCTAACCCTGACGAAGCTCCGGCGGGAGCGAAACCGGTTGGTTTTACCAAATAAAGTGGCGTTAATACAAATTACTAAAAGTGTATTATCATTTTATTTAATAATTTCGCATAAAAAAATATGTGTTAAAATATTTTTATTTTGTTATTTTATTTTATTTTATATCATTGTATTTTATATGATTTGTTTTAGATTTATTGTGTGGATGTTGGACAATCGAAGTGTGCGTGGGAGATGGCTATTGGTGGCGATGAGGTTCGCAACTCATCACACCGCGGCTCCCGCGGGGCGAAAAGAGAAGGATGGAGTGCCGCATCGGTTAAAGTGTGACAGTCCATTCTTTCTGCCTTAGTTGTTAGTTAGTTAGTTAGTAATAATGTCACACCACAAATTAAGTGCTTTCTACGAAAACTTCTTATATTCATTATTTCTCTTGATCTATGTAGTATGGCATGTTTGTGACGGAGAATTATCAAGTCAAATCAAATCAATTTATTTTCTCAAAAGATATTACAAACAACAATTTAGTTTAAGGCATCTATTGAGGACAGGTAAAACATATTCGACCTGGTTCGAAATTAGGAATACAAGATATTCTCCAAAGTCAAGAGTCTTCTGAACGTACTTTCACGAATATGAAAGACGCCGATCTCCGAAGCGATCATGTTCAGCAGTTTGATTGCTCTCCCCACCGGCATCACCAGAGGCAGGTTGGTTCTGCATGCTGGGAGATAAAACAGTCTGTGCTGACGCTGTCGAAGATAACCATCTGGAACATAAAGATGGATAGCCTCCAAGATAACGGATTTCTCAAAGAATCCCCTGATAAGTTTGAAGAAATGGGTAAGTGTGCACCCATCTTTTCTTATCTGCAAACTATTGGTCCCCAGTGATGATGACGTCCAGTCATCCGTTCATCTATTCGGCGGCTTTTCTGGCAGTCTTTTGCTGCTGGGTCAAGCAATTATTCAACAATTACATCACTTATTATATTTCTCGTTTCTCAAAACGTGTTTGAAGTATTCAAGTTTCCCGCGCTTTCTTTTCCTTCGCAGTTTCGGTCCTAGTTTCGGTCCTCTTCCAATATGTCATGCAGGAGATCCTCATGGCGCATAATGTGGCTGATCCATTGGGCTCGCCTTTCTGCGATGGTTTATTAATATAATATTTATATTTATTATTAAAACATTTTAAAACTAAAATGGAATAAATAAATGAAAATCGCTTCTGTTTTGAATATGATTTGTTTCAATGACGCTGAACGGTCACCTGTAAACTTAAACTTGAAACTCCGCCAGAGAATGATCAAATGCTATGTGTGGTCTGTGTTATTGTAGGGTTTTGAAACGTGGACCTTGAAAGTTAACTCAATGAACAGACTGGAAGCATTTGAAATGTGGCTCCATCGCCAATGCTCAGAGTTCCCTGGACAGACATGGTTACCAATACCGAAGTCCTGAGGCGAGCTAGAGTTGACAGGGAACTGTTATCAACTATCAAGGTTCGAAAGATTTCACATCTGGGTCATATACTGCGTGGGGAAAAGTACCACCTTCTCCAACTGATATTGGAGGGGAAAATTGAGGGACGCCGAGGGCCCGGTAGGAGCCAAATATCCTGGCTGCGAAACGTGAGGGAGTGGACCGGCATCCGAAGTGTGGAGGAGCTGTTCCAAGCGGCGCATGACAGGGACAGGTTCGCCGAGGTGATCGCCAACATTGGGGGAACCCGACAGGGCACTTGAAGAAGAAGATTATTAAAATGATATTTTTATCATATACGAGGTCTGTTCAAAAAGTATCGCGAATTTTATATTTTTTCAAAAAGTATTTATTTATTCATGAATATCTATTTTGTCCCCTTCAAAGTAATTCCCCTCGGATATAATACATTTATGCCAACGTTTTTTCCAATCCTCGAAGCACTTAAAAAAATCATTTTTGTGATCTTGTTCAGCTCCTCCTTCGATGCCGTCTTTATCTCCTCAATCGTGGCGTAGCGTCGTCCTTTCATGGGCCTCTTCAGTTTTGGAAACAGGAAAAAGTCACAGGGGGCCAGGTCTGGGGAATACGGTGGCTGCGGCACCATTACTGTGTTGTTTTTGGCCAAATATTCGCGCACAAGCAACGATGTGTGAGCAGGGGCGTTATCATGGTGCAAAAGCCAGTTTTTGTTCTTCCACAAATCCGGGCGTTTCTGGCGGATTGCTTCGCGCAAATTGCGCATAACTTGCAGGTAATATTCCTTATTGACCGTACTACCCTGTGGCAAGAACTCATGATGCACCACGCCCCTGCAATCGAAGAAAACTGTGAGCAAAACCTTCACGTTCGACCGAACTTGGCGCGCTTTTTTGGTCTTGGCTCATGCGGCAGCTTCCATTGGGATGATTGAGCTTTGGTTTCCACGTCATAACCATAAACCCATGATTCGTCACCAGTTATGACCCTCTGGAGCACATTTGGGTCGTCACGGACCGAGTCCAACATCTCCTGAGCAATGTTAACGCGATGCTGTTTTTGGTCGAAATTGAGCAATTTTGGCACGAATTTCGCGGCGACCCGACTCATGCCCAAATCATTGGTTAAAATCGAATGGCACTAGCCAATCGATATGTTTAGGTCCTCAGCAACTTCTCTAACGGTGATTCGACGATTGGCTAATACTATTTTCTTCACTTTATCAATGTTTTCGTCTGTTGTTGACGTGCTCGGGCGTCCGGCACGCTCTTCGTCGTTCATATCTTCTCGGCCCTCTGAGAACATTTTGTACCACCGATAAACGTTGCTTTGGTCCAAGGTAGCTTCACCATATGCCACAGTCAACATTCGAAATGCGTCCGCGCACTTTATTTTGTTTTTCACACAAAATTTGATACAGATTCTTTGATCCATTTTTTGGAATAGGCAAAAATCGAAGACGAGCCAAAACACATCCAAGCAAAACAGCTGTCAAAAATTAACTAAACATTCAAAATGGCCGACCTTGTCAGCATAAATAAGGGACATAAGTACCAACATAACGCTACAAAAAAATCAAAAATCAAATATACGTAGCCAGCGGAAATTCAAAATTCGCGATACTTTTTGAACAGACCTCGTATAATTGAATTACAAGATTTATGTTATAAGCCACAAAATACAAGTACAATGTTATGATTTTATTTTTTGATAAACTTTAAGCGTTAACGCTATGGAATTCCATAATGTGGATATTTTTATGAATTAAAACACTTTTTTTTACCACCTTTAGTGGAAAACATTTTTGTCATTGATTTTAGAACGCATTCTCACTTGAATGACTTTAAATGAAACTTGTTCTGTTTCAACAAGAGAACTATAAACTTTATTTTGTTTTAAGTAATATTCGGAAGAAACATGTTTTTATTATTATAATATTTTTTGCACCAATTATTGAAATAATATTTTTCTTCAAACGAGGGAATTCCCGTATTCTTACCGAGAAGTTGATAACAAAGTTATCACCAGCGAAACGGGTTTTCTGATAGTCACGAGGTAGTTACAGGCTATGCCAGATCGGGTTTGTTTAATAAAAACAGGTTAAATTATCGATTCATTCAATTGCGAGAATATTTTAAGAAATTCGTTTCGAGAAAAAATCTGTAACAAGTTATTTAATTGCACACTGTTCGTAGAATTCTCTGTTTATTATTAATTTTTTTTGTAAACTTACGTAAAAACTTATCCACGTGTAACTATGTGTGTCAGAAAACATATTATCATAATATAAATAGGCAAAAAACCCCTATTAATTATTTTAACCTGGAGGTAGATAAAATTGAGCAAGTTAGAGAGTTCACTTATCTCGGTACTGTCATGACAGAAGCCAACGATATGCACGCGGAGTTGGAACACAGAATTCAGAAAGGTCTACGAGCTGCAGCTTCCTTGAAGACGTTCTTAAAGTCCAAGCTTCTATCCAGAAATGTCAAGCATTTATAACACCATCATCAAGCCAGCGGTGATGTGGTTCTGAGCCGTGGACAATGACTCTAAAATAACAACAAAGAATCTTCTGGTTTGAGATTAGGGTACTGAGAATGATCCTGGGACCCGGTGTTGCAGCGGGAACTTGGAGGCATAGGACCAACCAAGAGATCCGTACGATGACCCGGCAGCCTCTTATAACGAGCACCGTGAGAGCCGGTCGCCTAGCATGGATTGGGCACATATGCCGAGCTGGAGAGACCAGAGCAATTAAGACCCTATACGCGTCTAAACCAACCGGAGTAAGACATCTTGGAAGACCTAAACAGCGTCTAATGGATAATGTTCTGGCTGATCTGGCTTGGTTGGGCGAATCAGACTGCTGGGAGCAAATGGAGCAGGATTGAGGAGCTTGGAGGAAAATCATCAAGGATGCTAAAATTCTTCAAGAGTTGTATGGCCATAGGAAGTAAGCAAGTAAGTAAAAACCTGGATGTCATCAAAGAGAGAGTACGAGAATATGTTGATTATAAGTGAGAGAGAAATACTTTGATTCTCTCTGAAAGTAATTCGAAATACACACGATGTGTATGCCGGAGAAAGTTTCTGGATTATTTTGAAATTTGTTCTGATTATTGTTGTATGACAGTAGTGTTGAAAACAATATGAGAATAATTTGATGTGGTTAGTTGTGAAATTTTTAACACGTGTAAAAATACATTAAAAGTTAAAACTAATAACTGATTACGATTGTACAGGAACCACAACTCAGAAATCTTGAGTGATGTAGGTCTGTTCGTCCCTGATGATTATCTTCGACAAAGAGGTTATAGATTGTTTTATCTCCTACGATGCAGAACCAACCTGCTAATGGATATGCCGGTAGGTAGAGCAATATCTTTGCTAAATCGTGTCACCTCGGAGGTGGATGTATTTAGTGATAGTGTAGTTGGCCTGAGGGAGGCGCTGTCTCTGTCATTGTTATAATTGTGAGTTCTTTCATTATGTGTTATTTACTCTTGTATCTCAAACATGTTGTTAATAATATTATGTATTATTGGTGTATTGGAATGAAGTACTGTGATGCTTTTCATATGTTTAAATAAATAAATAAATGAAATGAAATGAAAATACGCATAGTCCGATTACCGCAATCTGCTTCTGCCAAAGAGCTACTTGAGTTTACTGTGTGGTGTGGCATATCGTCCGAAAGGATCAATGCCCTCTTTTTCTTAAAACGAAGCCGATGCTGCAGTTACCAGGAATCTCAGTAATCTCTAGAGGTTTAATATGATAGAAAAGTGTGGTGGTCCATTGTTTCTGCCTAGCCCTTCAAGGAATCAAGTTTAGTACTATTAAGAATTAGTTATGCTCACGTTCCAAGGGTGGAGTTTAGAGATGCCATCTTGTTTGCCAATCTTGTGTAAATAAAAAAGCTTACATAACTCGAAAAACCAGTTTAACCTTTAGTACAAATATACATTATGCCCATATGTATTCCTATGTTAGCAAAACAAATAAAAAAACCTATCGATACCATAATAGAAGTGAGGCAAACATCATTTTGGATACCTATTTAAATTTATTAGGACAAAGATTCTCAAATAATATCATATATAGTTTTTAACATATTAACTGTTTAATAAAAAACTGTTTTTTACAACATTTTGAATGTATGAAAATACTTGTAGACGAATACTGGATTTTACCCATTGCGGGTTATCAATTCAAGGATTAATTGTATCTCAATAGAGACGAAGATGCAAATTGGAAACAGAATATGGTGATCGAGGTGTTTACAGGACGAATGACCTGTCTAGATGGCGCTAGTGTGTAGATTGAAACTAACATGTGAAGTTTGGTGTTACATATTAACATATATACAACTTCCAAAAATTTGTCAGACATGGTGGTCGTAAGAAAGGTGGAATGGGGAATGTTGTATTACATAAAGCGTGCGCTTAACCCAACCAATGACAGGTCATAAGTCCTGTAAACACCTCGATCACCATATTCTGTTTCCAATTTGCATCTTCGTCTCTATTGAGATACAATTAATCCTAAAAAACTGTTATTTAATATCACAATTGATTTAATTTCTATGAAATTGTAGCGACAGCTGTTTCACTAACCAATATTAGCATCATCAGGTGTTACAATCAACTTGAAAATACAAACAGAAAGACTTAGTTTATATAGGATACAAAAATCATTACGAGGAAAGAAATACACGCAATATTGTAAGCAATTATAATAAAGGTGGGGGTGAAAAATGCGATTAAGTAGGTAACAATTATTAGACACGAAAGAAATTCATTATCGATGATTTTAATAATAATTAAGTAAAATAAGTTTTTTTATTAACTAGTTCCACTTGCTGTCTTTATTTTAACAACGACCGGTTTCTCTAGGCTCACTGGCATCTAATGATCGGTGACACTGTTATAAAATTATTTATTTATATAGTAAACAAAATTCTATCTAAAATTAATATTAAAATAATTATGTATAATGTACTAAATTTAAATTCTCATTAATATCAATATTTACAATATAAAATTAGTAAATTTATAATTATTTTAATATAAATATTTTTTTATATATTATACGAGTACAACAGGTCGTTTCAACCCAATTACTTGTTTTTAGCTTTTATATTAATTCTCATGACATGTGATAGATAGCAAATCAATTCTACACCAGACCAATGACAGTGTGACAATCACACTGCCATCGCCGGGAATCGAAACCGGGACCATCGGTATGGCAGTCAGGGCTCTTACCACTCAGCCACGAAGTTCGACAGATATTAATTTTGAATAGAATCTTGTCCACTACGTATGTAAAGGAGTACATTTAGTCAGGAAAGAGAAATGTGGCGGTCCATCGTTTCTGCCTACCTTTCCGAGTAAACGGTGTGATGGTTAGGCATTAAGCTTGCAAGTATACCTATACCCGTACGTTGTCATACAAAAAATGGATTTCATTAGGTGTCCTCTTTGACTGACGTCTCAAAGACTTGCCATAGAGCGAACAGAGTGACGGCGGTACGGTATCGCGTAGCAAAGCTAAGCGCACTTTTTGACCTGACGTTTCGCCGGCGACACGGTATCGCTCAGATGGAATATCACCCAACAATTATCATTAAAATAGGACAGACAGGCCAGTCCAAGAGGACAAATTAATAAATGTAAATTATGGAAAATAAAATACTTAAAATATATTTCAAATAGAAAAATATATTGACAAGTCTCGTAGGCTCAGAAAGGTAAATAAAATTCTGCGAGTTGTTATTCTCTACAGAGGTCATGCGGAGTCTATGAACTCCCCAATCAAAGGGTATGCTTATACGTTTTGCTTATTACATTGTAGTATACGGTCTTCAAATAATACATCTTAGAAGGAAGTAAAGATTCATAGTAAAAAAATCACTTCATATTTATTTATTGTTTCATGATCAATGATGTAAAACTCCGAATTGAATAAATAATTTAATATACTTAGGAAATTGAAAATAACATTGTTTAATCCGCTAATTATAAAAAAATATTAAAAAACACGACATGTTTCGGAGGATACCTCCATCTTCAGGTGTAAAAATATAATAAAAACTAACCATAGAAAGACTAATATAAAAACGCATTTAAAATTCGATACAATAATTAAAATTTAAAAATTAACCTGGGCTATTTGTTAGAAGTACTAATAATTTTTTTTTTAACAGTAAATAATAATATTTAAATACTAATAATACACGATGATAATATAAAAAAAAATGTAATTTAGAAAAAACATTAATTTGAAAAGACATGATTTATATATAAATGAATAAATGATTAATTTGCATTTGATTGGGGATGCTTAATTGGAATGGTTTTTGGTAATAATAATATAAGCGATTTGGACATTTTTAGTGTCAGTGAGGCAGTATTCATAAAAAATATATTGCAAATTCTGGAAAGAGAACTGCCTCGCTGACGTCGACATATCGCACGCTTAATAGAATACTGGCTTAACTTAAAAAAACAAGTTTTGCTCAATCTGACACGAGTTGGTGTTTTAACATAAACAGTCGAAAAACACGTACGAATGGATAGCGTTAACATTGTGAAAAATAGATGGATGGCATTAACAGAAGCCTCTGTCTAACGTTAACTCTATTATGACCTAAACCATAATCGGTCAGTTTACTATTAAGCGTGCGATATTTGGGTTGCTTCTGATATGTGTGTATGATTTTTTGGTTTCATGTCGTTGTTTCATCTTTGTTACACCGTTTTGTGTCCAAATGAGTCGCCAAAATGTTTTTTATTTGTTATGTCTCATTTGTGTATTTTATATAAATAAATAAATAAATAAATCCTGTTGGCTACGGTTCCCCCGGAAGACCCCCAAAGAGATGGAGGGATAGCTGGGAGTCAACCACCCAAGAGAGGCTAACCTGACTACAGGAATCTAAAAGAAGTAGTAGAAGAAGAAGAGTTTAGTTGTACTTATTAGTTTTCTTGACGGTATTACATAATTACATTTATATATAACATAGTATTATAGTGTAACATATAAATTTCTTAGAACTGTTTTTAATTTAAAAAAGCAAGTATCTTTTTATATGGTGCCTTTATTTTGTTATGCGCTGTTCGCTTCGTTTATCTTGTGATGCCTTTATATAGCTGTGCGGAAAGTTAGAAGCTCATACTTTGATCGTCCCCCTACGAGAAAGGTATCTAGATAAGTATTATCATTTCAAAATGAAGTTTTTGTTTCTTTTCTTCGTATTTCTCTTTGTGGAGTCCTCCATATCTGTAAGTACTGATTTTTATAAATTGTTTCACGCATTCATCCAAAGAAAAACGGTTATAACCATAATAGAACACCATATATTTTGAAACTGAATCATTTCATAGTTTGTATAGTTTTAGATGTTGGATAAAGTTATAGAGATGTTCTTATGTATGGAAGTGAAACATGGAACTGGCAAAAGAAGGATGAAATTAGAATAAATGCAGTAAAAATGAGATCTCTAAGACGAATGTGTGGCAAATCTGTATATGAGTGTCAAATGTGAATGTGGTGCGAATGAAAGTGTTATGAACAAAATAATGAAAGGGTCATTAAGATGGTTTGGACACATGGAAAGAATGAGTGAAGACAGAATGGTAAAGAAGGTATACTCGTATGTAAACGGCGTGAACGGAGCTAGAAATAGAGGAAGGCCGAGGAAAACGTGGCACGATCAAATCAATTACAGTTTGTGTCTAAGAATTCTAAGAGTAAAAGCTAACTAACTGGCCTAATGATCTCGCGATGGAAATTAATTTTAAATAATAATTCAATACAACATTGTTTTTATTAAAAAAATAATTTGTTAAACTACTTCCACTTTTGTCTTTATTTCTACAGCGACCGGATTAGCCAGACTGGCTGTTGGTGACTGGCCAGTCTGTCAATGTTAGCCAGTCTGGCGAAACCGGTCGCTATTGAATTAAAACAAGTTATAAAAAACATCGTATTATTTCATTAACCTAACTAATAATTGCGCCGTCTCTTAGAAGAGGTAGTAAAAAGTAATATGAGGCCATATTGTTATTTCTTTCCTGACATACTTTTCACGCTTCTTCCATATTCATACACCGTGTCATGCACGCTCGTCAATTCCCCCGATTTCTCGCATGGCCGGCATTTAATATTCGATTGAATTGATCATGCCATGATTTCCGTGGACTTCCTCTACTTCTTGTTGTATTCACATGCTGACGTATACTTTCTGTATTTATTTATTCATTATTTACAAGTGTCCAAACCATCCTATAAACCTTTTGTTATATCAGATATTCCAGATTTTTTGCAATTTATAATATGTGTCTATTATTATTTAATGTAAAATATAATTACAAATATTTTAAATGAGAAAACATTATTTTTAGAATAACGTTATATTTTCACAACACTTCTTGCAGTTTTCAAAAACATATAAAATACCACAGATACCCTTCCTCAGTGTGTGTAGAAGTCGGAAGAATCGACGTGTTTGTATGACTCGGTGTATGAATGTGGAGGAAGTAATAGAAGTGTGTCAGGATAGAAAAGTGTGACGGTACATCCTTTCTGCCTACCCATCCGGGGAAACAGAGTGATGAACGGCGTTTTGTTTTATAGTATGAAAATCCAACTTTTTATATTTAATAATATGTCAATTTAAAAAAAAAGTTTTTTTGTGACGAATTTTTGATATTTTTAAAAAACTCTTTAAATAATAATTAAATAAAACGATGTTTTTTTATGCACCATGTATTGAAAATACAATTCTATTAAATAAATTTAATATCAATATTCAATTCAGTAAATTTTACATAATTATTTTAATATTATTTTTTTGTAGAATCATAATGAAAATATTAAAAAACTGATACAAAATATCTTTATTATTATATTTTTAGTGTGCTTCCACTTGTGTTTTACGTCGACCGGTTTCGGCAGCTTGCTGCCATCTTCTGGTCTATCAGAAGTATGGTAGGATCATATTTACCAACCCTGATCTGTGCGTATATAAAGGAGTCAGTTAATAACAGTGTCACCAGTCTGTCGATTTCAGCGAGCCTGGCGAAACCAGTCGCTGTCGAAATAAAGACAAAAGTGGAAGTAGTTAAAAAAATCATCGTTTTATTTATTTATTATTTAAAGAGATTTCATTAAAATCATTCGATAATCTAAAAGTCTTTGTTTTCTTCGATAACTCTACAATGGATAAACCCGGCTTCGCAAGTATGACACATTTGGATGATGATGTCAAGTTTTAAGGTAGTAGTCTGGTAACTTAAGCCGATTTTCATGTCTTTTTTGGAGGGCGTTTTTTTGTAGGAAAATAAAAATGAATACTTTTGGATTTTTAGGATGTTTTTATTTACATATTAAAGACACAAAATTTTTCTTTTGAAAAAATTTAATTGTTTATTATTATTATTATTATTATTATTGATCGAATTTAGCACCTCGAAAAAAAAGCGCGTGGGTGGCCCCGGTGATTTTGGCTCTTGATGTTATCTGAAATCAAAAATTCTTGAAAATTCTTAATCTAAAGACATGTCATTCTGGTCGGAACTACTGAAAATCTACCAAAATGAAAATCGGCGTAAGTTACCAGACTACCTTAAATAAAATCACCGGTCGCCGCTGATTCAGAAACGTGTACAACAGTAGCTTTGTTTTTGTTTTCTTGACAATTGTCTTTTGTCTCGTTTCTGTCCTTGTAGGAACATTCGCATACTCTTAACATTGTAATTATTTTTTTTCGTGCAGACATTGTTATTATTTAGAATTATATAGAATTAATTCAAGACGTGTTCCATTGTTGATTCAATAGACACGTACAAGAACAAGTAACTATGATAAAATAAACACAGATCACAATTGAATTGTGGTATTTAATAGTCCATTGAGGTACAGTACGAGTACACTGTCGATTTTCCGGGATGGATGGTGAAAAAAAATCCCGTATAATCGATTGCCATCTAATTCATGAACTTTTTCAATAATTCTGCCATCAACCTCGACCTGAAAATTTTGTGTGCGCATTACTTTTGTTTTGGCCAAGTTCATACATAACCCTACTGTTTTGGAGACCTCGTTCAGCTCTTGAAGCGAATTTGCTAATTCCTCGGGACTGTAACTAATTATAACTATATCGTTGGCAATTCGTAGATGGTTCAAGTATCTACCATCGATACGAATTAAGCTGTTTTCCTAATTAAGCTTCTTAAAAACATATTCCAGTGCAAGTGTAAACAGTTTTGGGGATATTGTATCTCCCTGTCGGATACCTCTTATTACTTGGATTTTATCTGTTCATCGTTAAATTTTACTTGTCTTGGATCATTTGACTTACAGAGGTTCAGCTCTAATGGCTATTCCTCTTACGTCTGTAGGAAACATTGTTGGAATGCGATTTGGTAGTTGTTTTATGATGGGGCTAAATGTATGGCCCGGAGTGTCCCTCCGAAAGAGGGCGAGGGGGGATTTAGGGTTTATGATCGGGTGGTGGTCTAGGGGATAGAACGCTTGGCTCCTGATCCAGGGGACATGGGTTCAAGCCTGGACACGACCAGATTCCTTCTTCATAATAATGAGCTATTTTCTGCTCACATTGAAGATTGTAATAATAAATTCTAATATCATTGATTTAAATCCTTGGTATTAGTCTTTTTATAAAAAAAAAATGATAAAGTCTTACATTATTGTCAAAGAATGGGAGACCAGTTAGGGTTGGGATTGTATTAAAAAAAAAAGTCTGTTCCCGAGGGGAAGATAAGAGGAGCAGTGCCTGGATGGAGTTGGGGTAGGAGATAGCATTTGGCGGAGTAGTGGCCTATCGGGGAAGATTATTTTTTTGTCCGCATTGATTGCGGGAGGGGTAAAGGACTGAATGATGGTGGATAACTTGGTGGTAAAGGGTACTTATTTATAAGGAAGATGGTAATAATTTAGGTCGTGGTCTGGAAATGAAAGAGATGAAGTTGGAGTAGTGCAAGGAATAATAGAGCTGGAGTCGCAGTATTCTGATGTACCAAAGGAGTGTGGTAACGGTGGGCTGTCATCGGGCAAGGACGCTAACATTACTCATTAAATGATATGGACCTGTGTCCCTCCTCAATGCCAACCTTCCTCTTTAGAGAGCAAGGGAGAAACTCGCCGAAATTTGAACATCGATGTTCATATACCGTTTCGAGCTCTCTAATTTTACCGAATTAGTCCATGTGAAGTAACAATGGCATATTGGTATAATATTTGACAATGTGAATGATTGCATGTGCGATTAATGAAGTGTCAAGATTGTTGTATTGTTGCACTTTTGTATAGGTTTTTAATTAGTGATGTATATCTTGAGTTCAAGATATATTTTAAGGATAATATGTATTTATTATTTATTAAGGGTGCAAACAGCGATTGCAGTGCAAATGAAAGTGTTACGAACAAAATAATGAAAGGAACATCGAGATGATTTGGACTAATGGAAATAATGATTTAAGAAAGAATGGTAATGAAACTATATGTTAACAATGTATATGGAATAAGAATAAACTAACTAATTAACGCCCATTGCCCATAATTACGAGTATAAGGAACACAAAAATATTTAAGTCTGTCTTCTGTGCCACCTGGTGTGGCTATGTAGTCCTATTTTAGGTTGACTTTGTCACATTCCGGACAAGGATAATCTGCCCCCACGGGACCCCGTCCTCTCTGTCTCTCCAGCCCCTGGCACGTAGCGACAACTCTTCTCCACTCCGCCCTATCAGTTGCCAACTGCTCCCAGTCCATTAGAAAGACAAATTGACAGGGAATAAGAAATAAAGGTAGTCCGAGGAAAACTGCTAAGACCCCCTTAAGCAATCTAGCTGGCGATTTTGTTGTATTATAATCATATTTTATTAAATTTTTCTCGGTTAAATCAATCGAACCATCTGAAAACCCAAAAAGGGTTCACTATATTTTTAATGAAATATGATTTGTGTCAATACTGCCTCATGGCGACTGTTTTGGGCCTAACGCATAATCTAGAGTTGAAATTAGCGGGGGGGGGGTGGAATTGTCCAGGGTGGTGGATTTGCACTACTCTTCCCAAGAAGAGTTTATTCACAAATTGAAGATCTCGTATCGATGTATGAGTGCGGTGATTGTTTTTGCAATTTGATTGGTTGCCGAGTCAAATGAGCCGCGCGGCGCGGCGTCGGTACGTTCCGAGACATGGAGGGAACCGCACGTATTTGGCATTCTTTGGCATCTCGTAGACTCGGTGATTCAAAAAATACTCGTTTTGCAGGAGTATTTTTGAAATATTACTTTTATTATTGATTAATCCCATATATTGACTGAGTCAGCTCTGTAAAGTTTAAATACATAATCCAGAAAGAAATTTTATAATATACTAGAGATAAACACCTGCAAGGATCAAATATTGTAATAATAAAAACTAATAAAGGAAAAAAAAGTATCATTATTATTATTAGTCTCACCCTTAGTCGCTTTTCCAAGAAAAAAATAATAAGCAAATTATAATTTTAATGAACTTAATTTTGATAATTATTACAATTAAGCCGATAGTATTTTTGTTAATAAAAAAATAATAAAAATAACATGTTTATTTATTTCAATGTTTGAATATACGATTTGAAAAAAAGTTGGTTTTCCAATCATAAAAAATAAAAATAAAATAGCATCAAGATTTTTTGTAAACGCACTGTCATTCATACTATTACAAACGATCTCCCTGTCGTGAACGGACTCTACCTGTACAAATACTATAATAGCTTTAAATCTATATGCTATATTTACAAATTACACTTAAGTATGATTCATTATATTTCTAGCATGAAACTTCTGAGCCACATACTCATGGAGTGGTTCCTAAGCTGACCTTGAATGATAACAACCATATCCCGGCCATTGGATTGGGAACGAGTGTGGTAAGTCACCTTACTTCTAATCTTTTAAAAATATTAATTAGTAAGTGAATATTAAACATATCAGTTTGTTTGACATTTAAATATTTAACATTTTTACTGACCATTTAAATTTTATTGAAAAATTATATCAAAAATCGCGTTTAACCACACAAATATAATATTAATTTATACACATGTAATACATATTTTTATTGCTTTGCGAACAAAAAAAAATCACAAGTACACAAAAAATAGTTAAAGAAAAGTAAACTTAAAGTAACCTTAACAAAATATCGATGGTGGCATATTGGCGCCAGTTTAAAAACATTTTTATATAAATTGTTGCCTTTTTGTGATAATTTAAATTGCGCACTATCGGCACGGCGCAGTCGCGAGACTATCTAGACCCGCGCATGCGCAATCACGCTTAATTATGAATTTGGCGCGTCGCGCAGCTTTAGCCTATTATTGTCTATTATTCGTCAACGTAGTCCAAAACGAACGCAAAATTTCATGGTTGTAGTACTATAAGTATGAGTTTATAAAAAGCGATCAATTGATTAATTGATTTGCATGTTATGCAGCCTTTTATGTTTTGTTGAAATCATCTGTGCATTTGTTCGTCTGGTTAGGTCCGGGAGTCTACAACAGCTGCTGGAACATTTAAATGGTCCAATATAAAATTGTAACACAAATTTAATATAATTTTGAATTCATAGAAAGGAGGAAGCAAGCACAATGAAGTACAATTGGCAGTGGAGGCCGCTATTGACCATGGGTACAGGCACATAGATACTGCCGAGAACTACGAAACTGAAGATCAAGTAGGAGCTGCTATTAGGAACAAGATCCATGAAGGGAAAGTCAGGAGGGAAGATCTCTTCATCACCACTAAAGTAAGATATATTTTATTTTTATAAAACTATTTTAGTATTTCAACCAGATTGAAGCTTTCGTACTTATGGACACGCATTATTTATAGTCGATCAATGATATTTTGAGAACGATAGCATACACAGTCTGACATGTTTCTGTACTGGTATATCACCTAATCCTGCCTAGAAACCACCTTCTTAGTAACATATTTTGTATTTTGTGAAAAGTTGGTCTGTTATCTATTATGACTCCCAAATGTTTGATTTTGTAAATGTATTCTGTAATTTTAATATCCATCATCACTCTCTCTCTGGTGTCAATCCTGGGATTGGTTTGCAGCAATTTCCTCTATTCTTCTCTTCCATTCTTCCCTGTCTTGTGCGGCTCTGTTGAAATCTGCATATGATGAGCAGCGCACGTCCACCAACAGGTCCTCCAGGTACTCTCGGCGTGGGCGTCCCCTAGAGTTTGTCCCCTCGGTCATACCCTCCATTATGGCATGCAAGAGACCTTCTTGACGTATTACGTGGCCGATCCATCTTGCACGCCTTTCGCACAAGGTCCTGAGCAGGTGCCTTCCTCCTTCGATTCCTTGAAGAACTTCCTCATTCGCGATGTGGTCTCTCCAGGAAATTCCTAATAGTCTTCTATAGGACCACATCTCAAAAGCCTCTAGTCTCCGCTTATCTCTTTCGGATAGGCACCATGTCTCGCAGCCGTACATCAAGATACTCCACACATAGGTATTCTCAGTTTTAGGTCTATATTATTCGATTCTATTATTTTTGACCTTTTATTAAATGCAAGCATAGCCTGATGTATACGGCTGTCGACCTCGCTGTTAGACCAACCGTCCCATGTTATTTTGCTCTCGAGGTAGACAAACTCCTTGGTGATCTTTAGTGGAACTCCTGACATCACTACTCTCATCTGATGTTGCGTTCGGCCTACAGTCAGCAGCTTTGTTTTGTCTGATCATCATCACAAGTGGTGCAATATGTGATATTTTATTTTCAACAGTTTTGATTTGTAGCTTGGCATAGATAAGCAGCTTGTATTTACAATTCCTGTTAATGTGGATTGATGTTTTCGTATTAATATTCCACTTAACTACTACTTTGTTTCCAAGTTTTGGCCACTCACCAATTTTTCACTTCCCTATGGACTTTACTCTGTATTTTTTTTAAAATTATATAACTAAAATGGTGAGTTTTTTTAGCTATGGAACGACCATCACAGAGAAGACCTGGTAATTCCCGCGCTGAGGGAATCTCTTCACAAGTTGGGAGTTGATTACGTCGACCTCTACCTGATCCACTGGCCAGTTGAGGACTTTGTAAGTATAATCTTCTTTTGATTCTTCTTTGAGCTGACTGCAAGAGCTAGCTTCGGTGCGATTGTTCACCAGTCTACATTATTGAAGACGAGACATTATATTAACTAGTACAATTTTAAGCTCGTATTAATATTGTTAATATTTTGTTGGCTCCCTATCAAGTTGAACGGGATGTGCTACCCTGGAGTATGTATCATAGTTTAGCTTCAAATCTTCTCAAAGTGTTGCCTTCTCAGACCAGTCTGTACACGAGTACGAATGTACAACGTAAAATTATCCTCCCAATAATAATAAAGATTGAGAAAATATGACACGGTCATTCGCGAGATCTGCAAGGTGGAGGATGTCGTGAGATGGGACAGACAATGCAGAAGATACTGGAATGCGCACGTGCAGAGGATGGATCCCACCAGAATCCCACACGATGTGGTGCAGATTCCTGCTGGCTGCCGTTCTCCCGGAAGACCGCCGAAGAGATGGAGAGATAGTTGGGACTCAACCTCCCAAGATAGGCCAGCCTGATTTCAGGAACAGACCAAAGGTCTATAAGGAGAAGAAGAAGAGAAAACACGGCATGACCAAATTTATCAATATCGAAAAGGCGCCACATTCGATGTCGAAAAAATTGACCAGCGTGCATGTTACGATATAGATCGGGAAGTTCGAAGGAATATCAGGATAGAACAGTATGACGGTTAATACTCTCCGCATATCCCTGTGACGTTAGCTTTCTTCTTCGTCATGTAAATGGCAACTTCGTCATATTTTGTTGGTCCAGTAGTCTGTCAGCTGGACCGTATTAGCAGCCCAAACTAAATCTTACTTGAATATCGCAGATTAGAAATGACATTCCGTTATTTACAGCATGGATTGCTCCATACCACAGACGTAGAGCATTGTACCGCTCTTAAGGATATCCAATCTCGTCATGTTGTCCTAGGATCTGCTAACGCGTTTGCAGATTAGCTTTATGTAGGGTCCTCCAGATTCTCCAATTAATTCGTGTCCTGGTAGCAAGATCTCTTTAGGCTATATCCAGTTGAGGCATCCACTTCCCTCCATTCGTACAATCTTTCTAAAGCCATTAAAATTGGTAATGGTCCCTTAAGGCTGAATGAGCATAATTTTGCCTATAGCAGTCTCCATAGTTTTGAAATCACAAGAAGTTATAAAGGAAAACCAATTTCTGATTAATCAACTAATTATTTATGGTGAATTTCAGAAAAACTTTACCTTCGGGGAGACCGACTATCTGGAGACGTGGCACGCAATGGAAGAGGCGAAAAATCTTGGATTGGCCAAGTCCATCGGCGTGTCCAACTTCAACGAGAAGCAAATCCAGAGGATTCTCGATCATGGTCGTGTCAAGCCCGCTGCTCTTCAAATTGAGGTAAGATGTCAACGTAAATTAATACTTCTGATTACTGACAGAAGTTTTCTTACTCCACAATACAATGTCTCTCCGCAGATTTATCATGCTTTCGTCAGTATTTTGGTATGTTCCAATATGAATTAAGCACACCAGAAACCTAGTAATGTCAATATATTAAATTAACATTATCAACAAATGCAATGAAGGCTTAATTATTATTGAACACATTTGAGACAGATTATTATTATTATTATTAAGGATTAATTGTATCTCAATAGAGACGAAGATGTAAATTATTTTTTGGAAACAGAATATGGTGGTCGAGGCGCTTACAGGACTTATGAACTGTCATTGATTGGTTTAAGCGATCGATTTATGTTAACAACATTCCCCATTCCACACTTCTTACGACCACCACGTCTGACAAATTCTTGGAAGATGTATATATGCCACCATGTTGCAAAACACTTCACATTTTTTTTTCAATCTGCACTTGCGCCATTCATTAAGAATAGGTTTAAGCATTAAGCAGAAAACCTTTATTAATATTTATTATTAATATTTTGTTGAATCGCTCTTTACATCATGACAGCATGAGCGAAATCGATGTAAATGGTATTATAGCTATCCTAGTGATTCTCGTGACATGTGATAGGTAGCTAATCTATCGCTATTTTATTGTCACGTGAATTCTACACCAGACCAAAGACAGTGTGACAATCACACTGCCCTCGCCGGGAATCGAACCCGGAATATGTTATTCAACCGTATAATATTTTTTTGCTTATTGTATATAATATATTGGACACAAATCGAAATTTAGGGGGTTGTGTGTTTGCTAAATTATTAAAAACTAACCAGATTCTTACAAAATGTCATAAAACTTAAATGACTGTGATTTTAACAAGTTTTTTGATATTTTTCAGGTGAATCCAAACCTTACTCAGAAGAAACTGGTCGAGTACGCCCAGAACCACGGTATTGTAGTGATCGCGTATGCTCCTCTGGGATCCCTCCCTGATGCCAAGAAGAACGACAAGAGCCCTCCCCCTGGTCTGGACGATCCCACACTGACAGCCATCGGCCACAAGTACCACAAGAACACAGTTCAAGTTGTGCTCCGCTATTTGGTGAGTTCATTTATCAAAACAAAAATATTTAAGAAAAATCTTTACAAAATAAATTATCGCATATTACGTCCAATTATTATTATTATTACTACACCTTTCGAATATGTTTTATCTTCTCTCTACCTTGCATAGGTTCCCAAATTTTTATGGCCTACCAAGCGCTTATTGGACAAAAAAATATCCCGTTTCTGCTATATCCATGATATCAATAACGAAACCCATAGTTTAAAAAAAAAGTTTATATCATAGCCCACTTTTTCAAACAGTAATTCTGATATTAAATATAATATTTAAAAAGATAGATAAAAAATGCTTTATTGCATCGTAAATTACATCGTTTGTTCAAATGGTTATTTATTGTTTCTTGAATAATGAACGTAAGGAAGCGAAGCATGGAAGTGGCAAAATAAGGATGAAATATAATGAGAATAAATGCAGTAGAATGTCGTTCTCTGGACCATGGCAGGCGAAAAGCCAATTAGAGAACAAGTCGCTAGGCGCAAGTGGCAGTGGATCGGTCACACTCTGAGACGGAACCCAGCCTGCATCGCTCAGGGCGCACTAGACTGGTCCCCTATGGGGGGAAAGAGAAAACGAGGCAGACCTAGAGCCACCTGGAGAAGAACCCTGCAGGGCGAGGTTAAGGCAGCAGGTCTCACTTGGGACGATGTTAAGCATCAGGCATGCGATAGAGTCGGGTGGAGAAGATTCCTTGAGGCCCTATGCACCACGGAGGTGTGACAGGACAAAAAGAAGTAGAAAAAGAAATGCAGTAGAAATGAGATCTATTAGACAAATGTGTGGATACTCTGTGTATGATATAAGAAGTGAATGCGGTGAGAATGATGGTGTTATGAACAACATAATGAAAGGATCATTAAGATGGTTTGGACATATGGAAATAATGAATGAAGAAAGAATGGTAATAAATTATACGTTAGCGATGTAAATGGAACCAGAAATAGAGGAAGACCGAGGAAAACGTGGCACGATCAAATAAATCAAATATTGAATGTCGGCCATGTGAGGAGTCAGAGAAATCGACGCGCGTGCATGACACGATGTGTGAATGTAGAAGAGGCGCGAGAGTTATGTCAGGATAGAACAATGTGGCGATCCATCTTCTCTGCCTATCCCTCCGGTGAAACGGCGTGATGGTTAGTTAGTTAATTAGTAAAATAAAAAATATTCAAGATATTATTTGTATTGTATTTGACGTCTGCCTTGGTTTTTTCAACGGTGTGCCGTATTGATACTACTTTGATTTTTGACTAATTCAAATTATTGTTGACAGGTTGACCGAGGTATCATCCCGATTCCCAAGTCCGGAAACCCTCAGCGTCTTCATGACAACATCAACATCTTCGACTTCCACCTGACTGCTGATGAGGTGCACCAGGTTGACCACTTCAACAAGGACTACCGCCTCATCGATGTGCCCGAGTGGAGACCACACAAATACTATCCTTTCACTGTCTAATGTTATTTTGATAAATCAGAGATCATTTCATCTTTATATTATAAATAACATTTTTTACTAGTTAATACGTCATAAGTATTATGTTTATAGTTCAACAATGAAAACTGTCAAACGATTTTTAAATAAATGTGATTTTTACAAAACGATTTCTTAATATTTTTTTACTATTTGGTTTTTACCAGTGGTTCTCAAAGAGATCGTGTGAAGAACACCAGTATAAGAGATATTTGTGAGGCTGAGGATATTATAAGATGGAGACAAGGGACTGATACAGTCATGTCCAAGGAATGGATACAGATAAGAAGGGATGGGTGCACACTTACCCATTTCTTCAGATTTATCAGAGGATTCTTTGAGAATTCCGTCATCTTGGAGGCTATCCATCTTTATGTTCCGGATGTTTATCTTCGACAGCGTCAGCACAGACTTTTTTATCTCCCAGCATGCAGAACCAACCTGCCTCTGGTGATGCCGGTGGGGAGAGCAATCAAACTGCTGAACATGATCGCTTCGGAGATCGATGTCTTTCATATTCGTGAAAGTAAGTTCAGAAGACAAATACTCTTGACTTTGGAGAGTATCTTGTATTCCTAATGTCGAACCATCTCTCATGCGTTCCTGGCATTACATATTTATTATATTTTACCTGTTCTCAATAGATGTCTTAAACTATAATAATTGTTTGTAATATCTTTTGAGAAAATAAACTGATTTGATTTGATTTGATTTGATTTGACACCACCCGATTCCCCTATATTGCATTACATAATCATCTTCACGAGATTCATCCTCGTGGACCTCCTAAGAGATGGAAGGATAGCTGAAAATTCATCTCACAGGAGGAGAAATCATCTGGAGAACCACATAGGTCAAAAGCAAGGAAGAATAAGAAGTTGATTGTAAAAGATAATTTCTACTATTTTCAGACGTTTTCATTCATATTAATTATTTAATATGGAGTTTAACATCATTGTTCATGAAACAAAAGTATTGTTCAGTGTTGCTAGTTGTATCCCAGTTTCAAAATCAAGAGTTTTGGAAAATAATTTATCTCTCAAAAGATATCTAGATCTAAATTTATTATTATAATTTTAAAGATTAACACTAAAGATTTAAATCAATTGTATTTATTTTACAATATTTAATATGAGCATAAACAAGTTCATTATTATGCGAAATATTAGTTGAATAGCGAAATTGGTCGTGTCCAGGTTTAAATCCAAGTCCCCTACGTTCTATTCCTTAGACCACCGCCCAATTGTTTCTTGATCAATGGAAAACTCCATATTAAATCATTAATAGGAATGAAAACGTCTATTTTCTAGAAATTTCATTGTCCAATGATTTATGAGAAAGCCGTATTTCGCCTTCCCAGGGCATCAATTTAATAAATAAATAAATAAATAAATATATATATATATATATATATATATATATATATATATATATATATATATATATATATATATATATATATATATATATATATATATATATATATATATATATATATATATATATATATATATATATATATATATATATATATATATATATATATATATATATATATATATATATATATATATATATATATATATATATATATATATATATATATATATATATATATATATATATATATATATATATATATATATATATATATATATATATATATATATTGTAATTGTGATAATTGTCTGTCTGTCTGTCTACTGTCAGAGATCTTGGGATAATTTACGAAAGTCGATTGACATTTCGTGCTCAGATCGAGAAGGTATGCGAAGTTTCGTTAAAGATGCTGGGTTTTGTTCTTAGAACTGTTAGGCTTTTCAGAGACACCCTGGTCCTAAGAACTCTATATAACTCCTTAGTCAGAACCAGGCTCGAGAGAGGTGCCGTGATATGGAGTCCTCACGAGGCTCAGTATTCTCTCATGTTGGAGAGGGTTGAAAATAAATTCTTGAGAGCCCTCTACATGAGAGAGTACGGGGTATATCCTTGGCTCTATCCATTTAAGAGAGTCCTTAAAGCGTTTCCTCTGACCACCGTGTCAGCGTTTCCCTTGGGTAAGCTGAATGTACATAATCTTCCTTGGGACTCTTGTCTCAGGCATTCTGACGACGCGACCAGCCCAGCGCAGTTGTCTCTGAATAATGGCAGCCTCAATACTTGTCATATTGACCTCAGTAAGTATGCTGTCATTTGTTCGATGTCCTGCCATTTCACATTTTGGATCCTACGTGGACAGCGTTGGTTATATCGCTGTAATTGTGATAATATTTGAAACGAGAAGATAAGACGTAGAACAAATGTTCCCGATATCGCAGAAAGAACACCAAAACTAAAATGGCAGTGGGCTAAATGACAATAGCTAAGCTCAGGTGGTCACCTAGAATCCTGAAGTTGGCCTTGGAACAATAGAAGAGGCATAGGAAGACCACAAAAAAGGTGGACCATAGAAAATGTTGGAAGAGTTTAGAAGAGGCCTATATCTAGCTTGGAGTAAAATTGTCTGAAAAGAAGAAGAAGAAAGCATCAATTTTACAATGCCTTAGAAAGGCGAAACAAGCCATTCCCATGAATTACAATTTAACTTCTAGAAAACAGGTGTTTTCGAATGAATTTATTTATCTTTACCTGTTTTAAATTTAAATTTGGCTCTTTTGACTAATGAGTTTACCGCCTACTGCTGTAGACGAAACATAGATCCATCACAATACACCAGAGATCAATGAACGATCAAACAGTGGAATTCTCTTTGAAAATCGGCGCTAAAGAAGGTCAAGGAAATCTTATCGGTCAATAAGGTCAAGAACGTAGTTTTTTAGGATATACGCGCCGAAATCACATATACTACCTTGAAAAGGAGAAAATGGCTATTATTCAAAACTATTGGACCGTTTCAACCACGTTTTAAATGAAAAACGTTCGTAATCAATTACGAGGAATTTTTTTTAGCTAGATAATGCACGCTTGCGCACGTGTGTTGTCATTATCATCATCATCAGCCGTGTGTCATCCACTGCTGACTGTAGGCCTCTCCAAAAGAATGCCACCGCCCCCTATCCATTGCCGCTCCCATCCATCCATGTCCAGCAATCCTCTTCAGATCGTTGGTCCAGCGGGCAGGGGGACGTCCAACTCTGCGGAATCCTGTACGCAGTCTCCACTCCAGAACCCGTCTCCCCCATCGGCCGTCGGTTCTCTGTCAGATATGTCCAGCCCATCGCCACTTCAGCCCGCCCATCCTCAGAGCCACTTCAGTCACCTTGGTTTTTCGCGTGTTGACGCCACGACGAAACGCGTTATAAATTACAATTCTAATTGGTTCCACAACCACCGTATTCTCCAGATCTAACCCCCTGCGACTATTCTATTCTAGACCTTTTGAAATGTCTTGACGAAAAAGAGATTGGTTCTAACGTTGTAGCCGTTATTAAAACAATTATATATATTTTATTGGATTGGAGAAAATCATAAAATAATCCTAAAACTAATCAAATAATGGATTGCAAACGTTTAATTTTACTTCTTTCGCTTCACCAACATTTTCTTTCTCCGATTTCTCCGACTTCATAAGTGGACAACATTTAATATTTTGTTGATTTGATCGTGCCACGTTTTCTTCGATCTTGCGCTATTTCTTGTTCCATTCACATTGGTGACGAAATCTTTCTTTATTATTATTTCTTCATTCATTCTTTTCAATTGTACAAAATCATCTTAATGAACCTTTCGTTAAGAACAATTTAAAAAGACATCAAAGGGTCGGTGCTGTGAACAAAATAAATTGCGCTCTCAAAGTCATCACTGCAAATAGAAATATATCTACTGAATATAGAAATAGCCAACCCTTATGTATGGAAGGGACACTTGAAAATGGCAAAAGAAGGATGAAAGTAGGATAAATGCCGTAGAAATGAGATCACTGGGAAGTATGTGCGAGAAAATGATAAATGGTTAAAAGTAAAATTAAATATTAAATTAATTAAAAGTAAAATTAAATATTAAATTCACTAGTAAATTTAAAAAAATGTTTTGGATATGGTTTGGACATATGGAACGATTGGACGAGAGAAGAATGGTTAAAATATTGAATACGAGCTGTGTGAGGGGAAAGAGAAGCTGTGGAAGACCAAGGAAAGCATGGCATGACTAAATTAATCAAATACTGAAAGGCGGCCACATTCGAAGTCGGAAAAATCTACAAGCGTGCATTTCAACTCTGCTTGTGTTCGAGTGCATTTTTAAAAAGAAACAATGGGTACAAGCTACAAAGATAAGGGAAGGTAAATATGTTTTATCTGTTATAAATAAAATAGCAGTCATAATAAAATATTTAAAAAGCAAATTAAAATATTTAAAATATTTAAATTGATCAGTGTATGCAAACGTTCTTGTGCACTGAATATAATAAGTTTAAAACCTCACAATCAATACGCTGCGTTATATAAAACGTTACATAGTAACAATCTTAAAAAATGGTATAATAATATCTATAATTATTATAAGTTTGTTTTTATCTCAAGACGGTGACATACAAGTATGTATTGTCTATGGCATAAATAAAATGACATTAAAACTAACGTTACCGCCATCTGTTGACAAAATAACGAAACGTTTCCCATTCTATTTCTGATAAAAGATGTCTTCCCCGGCTGATCGGCATAGTATGAATACACTGCATTATTTTGAAGAATTCTATTTATAATTTCACAGACGCACTGTCAGTGTTGCGAGAGGTGTTTACTAATTAGTTATCTCGAAATATAAGTTAAAAAATCAAGTTTAGAACTGCAGGAAGATAGTTTAAAATGCATAAATTTGCATTTGGTGCGTTCTTGTTTTTATTTGCAATTGTGATTGCCTATGCACAGATAGGTAAGATGCATAATTTTGCAATGTATTTCCCATGTAAGAATGTGATCCAAATGCTGTTAATTGTATTTATGTGAATTATTTGAAATTATTATATAATTTAGTTTCACTTAGGAAACAAATAATCTTGATCAAGGATCATGAAGATGATTTGGACATATGGAACGAATAGATGTATGAAGAATGGCTAACAATTTGTGTACAAGCAGTGTTAATGTAAAGAGAAGCCGAGGACGGTCGAGGAAAACATGGTATGATCAAATGAATCTAAAGTGGCCACATTCGGAAAAATCGACGAGACAATGTATGACCGAAGAGAAATTAAGAAAAAGTTTTAAAATTTAATTTAAATAAAACTACCCCATTTTGACACGTACTCTAAATACTTATTTTTATTATATTTTTTATTGATTCGAATAAAACTACAAAACTTAGGGCAACACAGTTAAATTACTCAATTATGATTTTTACTTATCATAGTTTATTCCTTATGTATGGAAGCGAAGCGTGGAACTGACAAAAGAATAAGTAGAATAAATGCAGTAGAAATGAGGTATTTTAGAAGAATGTGTAGATACTCTGTGTATGATAGAGTGTCGAATGAAATATAAGAAGTGAATGCCGTGCGAATGATGGTGTTATGAACAAAATAATGAAAGGATCATTAAGATGGTTTAGACTTATAGGTATTGAAAGAATGAATGAATAAAATAATGTTTAAAAAAATATATGTTGACGATGTAAACGGAACCAGAAATAGAGGAAGACCGAGGAAAACGTGGCACGATCAAATAAATCAAATATTGAATATCGGCCATGTGAGGAGTCAGAGAAACCGACGCGCGTGAATGACACGATGTATGAATGTTGAGGAAGCGAGAGAAATATGTCAGGAAAGAAAAATGTGGCAGTCTATTATTTCTGTCTACCCCTTCGGGGAGACGGCGTGTTGGTAAGTTAGTTTATTCCAAAACCAGCCAACGGTGAATGAAAGTAAAATAAATGCAACGGAAATGAGATTTCTTAGACGAATGTGTGTTATATATAGGTTTATGATAAATGCAAATATGAGAAACGAATGGTAGAGTGAATGAATGTGTTGTGAACAAAATATGTTCATTAAGATGGTTTGAACACATGGAAAGAATGAATGACGAAAGAGTGGCAAAGAAAGTATATACCTACTAACGATATAAACGAAACAAGATATAAAGGATGACCGAGAAACACGTGGCACAATCAAATCAATCAAATATTATACGTCGGCCACGTGAGGAGTCGGAAAAAATCGACGTGAGGGCATGATACGATGTATGAATATTGAGGAAACGGAATTATTTCTGTCTACTTCTTCGGAGAGACGGCATGGTGTTTAGTTAGTTCTTCTCCTTCTTCTCATGGTGCCGTGTCAGGTCCCCCCGATGTTGGCGATGCTTTTTGGCCACTGTGATTTCCTGGGAAATGTTACTGGAGTAGTTTCTTATTGCTTTCTCTAGGGGTATTCTATAGGTGTTACTTTCCCTTAGCTGGTGGGTCTCAGTTTTGGGTCATCGATGATATGCCATAAGCCTTCTCTCTGTCTGTTATGACCTGATGATGATGTCACATTGCCCGAGACCCGCGGAGTTACGAGAACCCCTCTAGGAAGCCAAGGAGTTGGACTTACTGGAAGTATTACTGTTTTTATGCAAGGGGCAATTCACGCCATTTTATAAGTACCTACATACCTACAGCATACCTACATACAGCCAGCAACTAGCACATGTATCTACGATGAGAGATCTCGGGATCATCTATGAGAGTAGGCTGACTTTTCGTGTATATATCGAGAGGATTTGTGACATTGCATTGAGGATGTTGGGCTTCATCGTCCGGACCGGAAGAGTTTTCAGAGATCCCAATGTACTCAGGGTCCTATACAACGTGTTGGTTCGGAGCAGACTCGAATGTGGTTCTGTGATATGGAGTCCTCACGAGGCGAGATATTCCGTTATGCTGGAGAGGGTTCAGAAAAAAATTCTGAGGTATCTCTACGTGAGGGAGTATGGTAGTTATGTGTGGCTCTATCCCACGGCTTTTCTTTTGGGAATGCTCGGAACCAATTATCTACAGCTTCGAAGAGATGGGTATATAATAATACATTTCTTTAAATTAACCAGGGGATATTTCGAGAACTCGGCCGTACTGGAGGATGTTGGTCTTTCTGTCCCTGATAGATATCTCCGACAGCGACAGCAGATTGTTTTACCTACCGGCCGCCAGAACCAATCTGCATCTGGTGGCATCGGTGGGAAGAGCAATAAGTCTGCTGAATGCGGTCTCCTCGGAGATCGACGTCTTTCATATTAGTGAAAGTACTTTCAGGGGACAAATACTCTCGACTTTAGATAGCATCTTGTCTTCCTAATGTCGAACCATCTCTTCCTCGCGTTCCTGGTATTATATAATACGAGGTGTGGCAATTAAAGTTCGAGAATTTAGTTGCGGCTTGCGAACCGGCAACACCTCATGACTGCACTGATGCATGCGCCTGGTTAGATAGATCCTTCCACTCAGTCGCAGTGAAGATATCGTGGTAATCGGGCGTCTGGTTCGTTTTTTGCGGGTGTTCTTCGGGTACAAGATTTTTAAGTCGGTCGCAGAAATGACTGACTCAGTTTTTTAGCAACGGTCTGTGATCCTATTTTTGGTCGTAATTGGTGTAGAACCTGCAGAAATTCTACGAAAATTACGGCAGGTGTATGGAGATGAGTGTCTGTCACAATCACGTGTGTTTGAATGGGCAAATGAACGGGTATATTGAATGTATATAATATTTTACCTATACTCAATAGATGCCTTAAACATTTATGCTGTTTGTAATGTATTTTGAGAAAATAAACTGATTTGATTTAATTTGATACCTTTCAGAAGAGGAAGTGTCCTCGCTGTGGCACTTCCAGTTATTCTAATTCCAGTTAGTTAGTCTAAAATATAACAAAAGATTTAGATTTTAATTTATGATATGCGAACGCAAGAATTTGGCCGACAGCCAAATTAGACACGTTTCATGTCACTCGACAAACGGGATATCGGAAAGCTCCAAGATTTTATTAGATGTTAACTGAATTCGTTGCTAACATGTTTGTGATGGTTTAACGATGTGTTAACACAAAGAATATAAAATTTTGGATACTCATTAGAACAATATTTTCAATATAATTAATAAAATATGGATACATAAGATCAATGGTAGTTGATGAACGATTTATGAAGTTTGAATGTAAATTAAAATTTTGTATGAAATAACACTTACATAATCATTTTTAAGGATTGATTGTATCTCAATAGAAACGAATATGTAAATTGTTTTTGGAAACAGAATATGGTGGTCGAGGCGTTTACAGGACTTATGACCTGTCATTGGTTGGGTTTAGCGATCGCTTTATGTTTACAACATTCCCCATTCCGCCCTTCTTACGACCGCCACGTCTGACCAATTTTTGAAAAATGTGTATATGCTACTATGTTGAACACACTTCACATTTTTTAGGTCAATCTACACCGGCGCCATCTATTAAGATTAGATGTAATGCTTACATCTAATCTTAATAGATGGCGCTAGTGTAGATTGACCTAAAAAATGTGAAGTGTTTCTCAACATAGTAGTATATACATATACATCTTTCAAAATTTTGTAAGATCGGACGATCGTCCAACGTCCACAAAATAAATCTAAAACCAATAAAATAAAATACAATGATATAAAATAAAATAACAAAATAAAAATAATATAACATAAAATGTTCTTTTTGATGGTGCACATGTTTTCAGCTGGACGATCTAGACTTTTGTATTTATTTAATTTATAATTTATTCCACGTATCCACGGTTCTTTTAAATAAGTGTAGTTTGGCACTTAAAACAATCCAAGTAAGAACTTGTATTTCGAAATTTGAATTTAATTTTATATAATTCATTATTCCACGTATCCCCCTTTTTTTTCTTTTAGTAAAAAAACTAGTTGTTTGTAATACCTGATGATGCCAATG
This sequence comes from Lepidostoma basale, assembly GCA_022606425.2. Taxonomy (NCBI): domain Eukaryota; kingdom Metazoa; phylum Arthropoda; class Insecta; order Trichoptera; family Lepidostomatidae; genus Lepidostoma; species Lepidostoma basale. The sequence goes on from JAHDVF020001482.1 coordinate 585,301, forward strand.
TCGGTTGGCGAAACAGCTCTCCCGACATTCTCAAAAAGTGTATAATTAAAAATTGTGATATTATAACAGTGTACATTTCAGGACCGTGTATTCCACTTTCCAACAAAATTTTGCGAATGCCCTTGCAAGGCAAAATAAATTTATAACGGTTAATGTTTAGCAGTCGCGCTTTCATTATACATTAATTATATAATGAAATTTTACCAAATTAAATCCGCAACCATAAATAATTCCACTATATAAAAATATTCTAACCTCTATTAAGTAGTTTCAATCCAAGGGGTTGGTTTGCAGCATAGCGAAACATTTTTCCTGGTTCCTGGGATATATAATACTGGTTTCTTCCACTTTTGAGTTTATTTTTCGAAGGTTTTACATCTTCATCATCGGGAGAACGATAATAACCGATTGAGTTTATACATTGAGAATGTGTGGATACTCTGTGTATGATAGAGTGTCGAATGAAAATATAAGAAGTGAATGCGGTGCGAATGATGGTGTCATGAACAAAATAATGAAAGGATCATTAAGATGGTTTGGACATATGGAAAGAATGAATGAAGAAAGAATGGTAAAAAAATTATATGTTAATGATGTAAATGGAACCAGAAATAGAGGAAGACCGAGGAAAACGTGGCACGATCAAATAAATCAAATATTGAATGTCGGCCATGTGAGGAGTCAGAGAAATCGACGCGCGTGCATGACTCGATGTATGAATGTTGAGGAAGCGAGAGAAATCTGTCAGGAAAGAAAGGTGTGACAGTCCATTCTTTCTGCCTACCCCTTCGGGGAGACGGCGTGATGGTTAGTTAGTTAGAGTTTATATATTGTTCTCCCTATGATAATGGCTAACTTGCGTGATTATAATAAAAATCAAACATTAAGTAACCTCGAAATATTAATTTTGTTATTTGAAATTTTATTGCAGAAGTTCATTGTAAACAATGAAAATATTTTTCTTCATGTATATTTAGTTAAAATGCACTAACGTTAATGACTTCGACCGATTTCGGCAGCTCGCTGCCATCTTCTGGGCCATGCATCTCCCAGAAAATTGCAACGAGCTGCCGAAACCGGTCGAAGACACAAACATTAGTGGATTTTCACCAAATATACATTTTAAGAATATTTTTTATAATGTTTTTATTTTCATTATTTATAACCTTTAATTTTTGGCAATAATAAAGACATTAAAAATAACGATAATAACCAACCAATTAAATTTAACTCTTATACCCATGTTCGAAATGTTCCCGTTATCCCTCCCCCGAAATCTTTATTAGTTAAAATTTCTCCCTTAGGCCTTCAATAGGCCATAATAGGTCTTTAATATGGCAGTTTCCCGTTGCTTTCCAAATTTGTTTATTTATTATTTAAACCCATCTACTGCATAAGAGTTTTTTGCTATTGATTCTAATGACACGTGATAGGTGTCTATCTATCTATCGCAATTTAATTGTCTGTTGAAATCCATAGGTAGTCAATGCAGCCGCGATGCTGACTGTCTGGAGAATTTCTTGTGTATTGAAAATGCTTGCGAATGTAAGCCGAAACACATTCAGTCCGGGTTGTTCTGTTTTCCAGGTGTGTTTATTTACAATTTTTCCATTTGCAAGATTCATTCACCATCCTCTTAGTTCCGAAAATATACATTTTAACTCTCATCTCAGCTTTGGTGTTTTGTAGACCATTCATTCATTCATTCATATCCCATAATCTTTTTTTAGAATAGTGATATGCAATTTAAAAGATAAAATATTTCGTGTTAATACATTCCAACTGATACTAAAAATCATCGCACTAGATATAATTGAATTTAACAATTTAATCTCTTCAATAGCATCAACAATGGTAGGTTGGTTATGCCGACAATACGGTAGGAACGGTACGATTCTCGAATTGAATCATCTTCATGTGCGTGCTGTATAAATGCAAAGGAAGGAAATAGTCTTATTTTCCTTCCTTGTCGGTCTATTATCCTGAGGGTAGCTCCTTCAGCTGTCCTTCCATATTTTAGAAGGTCTTCCACGAGGAAGAGTCCCGTGAGGCTGATTATGTAGTGAAATACAGTACACTCCTGATTTTCCGGGGTCGGGTTAAGCGGATTATCCGGGACACTTGATTCATTGAAAAAAATATTTTATAAAAACAAAAATATTTCACAACAGTACTTATAATGCATCTGTCACAATGACATTGGGCGTTAAGTTCACATTGACGCCACCGCCAACATACGTTTGTGGCTCTAATATCGTAATTTTATTTTACTGTGAAAAAGTGTCTATGGTATAATGGATAAACGCAAACGAGTCGTACTTTCAATTGAACAAAAACTCGAAATAATTGAAAAGTTTGAAAATGGTGCAACCGTTAAATATTTATTGAATCAATATGATGTTGGTAATCAAACTACTCGTATATGGGACATCATTAATAAAAAGTGAAAAATTTTTTTTTTTCGGATTAACCGGGGAATCAATTATATGGGATTTTTTTTTACCTGTATAGGGAAATCTTGGAGTACTGTATAGGGGAATCTGGTATTGTCCATTCTTAGGACATACCGTTCTAGTCTCTCCTTCGATGCTTACTCCATATTATAATATCCGCATCCTTCTGTAAAATAGTGTGGGATATATAATCTAAAATGACATACATATTTCAAAGAAAAGAAAAAAAAATCGTAAGAATCAAAATCTCTTCTGTATTCATATTTTTGAGTTGTGGATATACATGCAGGTATCTTTTTCTTCTTCTTCTTCCTTGTTGTAGACCTATGTGGTCTGTTCTCCAGAGTGTTGCTCCTCCTGTGAGGTAGACTTGCAGCTGTCCTTCCATCTTTTAGGAGGTCTTTAGGACGAGTCCCATGAGCCTGATTACGTAATGCAATATAGGGGAGTCTGGTGGTGTCCATTCTTTGGACATGACGGTACCAGTCCTTTCTTTGCTGTCTGCTCCATCTTATATTATCCTCAACTTCACATACGAGTATCTCTCTAATTCGGGTATTCCTCACGCGATCTCTCAGTGTCTTCCCTGCTTGATTTACATACTTATGAATATACTCGTATATACGAGTATTTTGAAATTTGTATTTTCAAAACAATTCATTTAACTTTTCGCAGACATATTTCAGTTGTTACACAACTTTTATCGCTGCTTAAAATCTGTGAATCGATAAAAAATGTGTCACAACTGAAACATGTCTTCTTCTTCTCCTTTTTCTAATCCAATTTTACTCTACTCCTGCCTCTTCTTAACTCTCCCAGCATTATCTATCTTGAGCTATCTGTTGTCACCTACTACCCGTAAGTTGGTAAAGCCAACCGTCTAAATTTTTTGTGGTCTTTCTATTATACTTCTGGCAGTGAGCAACATAGTCTCCAGGTCATATATCGTCACTGGCAAGACACACGAGTCATAGACTTTAGTTTTCAGGCTCATAGGTACCTCTTTATGGTATTTCCTGGTAAATCCGCAGTTTGGTTGTCAAACATGTCTGCGACAAATAAAATTAGTGTCTTGTGATAATACAATGTGTATAATTATGTATCCAACTGCTTAAAAATTGTTTAATTTTTATACTATGGGGTTTCAATAATAAACATAAAACTTAGTGACCATAAGACATGACATTGTCATTACGTTAGTAATATTTGAATACACTTTTAAGATGTGTTTTGATATTTTATTATCATTATTTTGTTGAATCGCTCTTTACATCATGACAGCATGACCCAAATCGATGTAAAGGATATTGCAGCTATCATAGTGATTCTCGTGACATGTGATAGGTAGCTAATCTATCGCCAATTTATTGTCACGTAAATCCTACACTAGACCAAAGATAGTGTAACAATCACACTGCCCTCGCTGGGAATCGAACCCGGAACCTTTGGGGTGGCAGTCAATGCATTTATCACTCGGCCACGAAGGTCGTTATGGTCATTGTAGTAAAGTTTCGTTCATCACAGAGTGATTCGTTTGCTAGTTTCAATTCAAGGGATTGATAAGCAATGTGTAACATTTTTGCTGGTTCCTGGGATGTCACTCGGGCCTTTAATGTGGTAGTTTTACGTTGCTTTCCACATTTGTATACTGCAGTTTTTTTTAACCTAATTACTCTATACAACCTTTTTAGCTATTGATTCACACGAAATGTGATAGGAAGCTAATCTATCACCAATTTATTGTCACGTGAATTGTACATCAGACCAAAGACATTGTGACAGTCACACTGCCATCGCCGGGAATCGAACCAGGTACCTTCGGTGCTGCAATCATAGCTCTTGCCACTCTGTCACGAAGGTCGTATATTATAGTGGTGTTATATAACCTAAGCTATATGTATCGGACGTATGCGAGTAGTTTTAATTTTAATAATTTTTTATTATTTTATTAATTTTTATTTGATTTTTAACTATACTAATTTTATTATTTAATTTATGTTTGTATTTTGTGTTAATTTAAGTTTAATTCGTTTAAGTTTAATTTGTTTATGTTAAAATAAATAAGGCAAACGGTAGTCGCGTGAAAGCGCATAGCAACGAGATGCATGCAGTAGCTCAATCGAGATTATTCTTGGAATAATTTTGCGGTTGATCGCGCGATGTTAACAGCCAATCAGAGGCCTTGGCAACACATCGGCTGCAACTAAATTTCTCCGAAATTGGAAAAAACGTTGAATAACCGTTTTTTCTAGTTTGCGGAGACTATATAAGCGGGTCTTGTAAGGACTCGGCCTTCTCTCTTCCTTCAAATTCTGACACGCGTGGACACGCTGCGCGTAAGAGGCTTGGCGCTCTTAATTACGTAAAAACCAGTATTTGAGCTACTGTAAACTTCTCTTTGCTTCTACCCTGCACCGATTGCCGCATATAATAAAACTTTGTTTTATTACACAATCATCATCACGCCGTATTCTCCGTTTAACCATCCACACCACATCGGAGACGAGCAGCAGTCAGCGGCCAAAATAAATATTGATAGTACGGGGGGAGCAATCTGTCCCGTACATTTGGTCCTTCGAGCCGGATCAGCCTCGTCTCCGATTTGATCCTGACGAGCCAGATTTGGTCCTTCGAGCCGCGGATCAGTCTCATCTCCGATGTCGCCTTCACTCCGCTCCGGGAAGGAAGTTTCCAGTGGGCCCGCTGGACCTTCTATAACCACCGCCGGAGAGACTGCACCACCTGCCAGCGCTGCCGACCAGGGCCTAGCGCCCCCGGCAGCCTCCCTCATCGCAATCGAGCAGCCTGCGCCCGCTGGCCGGGTCCCTTCTAGAGACCAGCCAGCCTCCGAGTGGCTTCAGGAGTGCTCGCCTTCGCCCCTCTACAGCGAAGAAGTAGCTCAACGTCTGGAAATGACTGGAAGAAGTGACGCATCAGAGCGACGAGCCGACCAGCCGGTCGGCGGGGCCGCTCTTACTAAAACTGCACCATGGCCGAGTAGGAACTCGGACTGCGAGGATGAGGACCTGTCTGCACCTTCAACAGAGGACGTCGTCCGCTTACTGCGCAGCGAGCTGCGATCACAACGGCTCGCCTTTGACCGACTCATGGAGCGCCGGGACGAACAGCACGCAGCACAAATTGAGCAGCTTCAGGCCTCGCTGCTGCTCCAGGGGACCACGACTAAAACCGGAGCATTGCCGGCCCAGCCCAGTCCTCCACAGCAGCTACTGCAGTCCACATATTCCACGCTGACCAGTGGACACCAACAAGGGAAGCAACCTCACTTTGGCGAGCCGGCGGCCGGTCGAGGAGACCCGCCACCCAGCGGCGCGCAGTGGGGATGTGCAGATCCCGCAAAGGACGGTGGATTGCCGTCCTACGACATGTATCCAGCCAGAGGCGGTCTCTCTCACAGTGGATCGCTGTGGGAGCAACAGTGGATACAGAGGGCAGCCACCAGCTCCGCTCCAGCGGCCGGCCTGCAGGGCCTGGCGCCGGGCGGTACGCCGTGGCAGCCAATCCATGTCACCAGCTCCGCTCCAGCGGCCGGCCTGCAGGGCCTGGCGCCGGGCGGTACGCCGTGGCAGCCAATCAATGTCACCAGCTCCGCTCCAGCGGCCGGCCTGCAGGGCCTGGCGCCGGGCGGCACGCAGTGGCAGCCACATCAATGTCACCAGCTCCGCTCCAGCGGCCGGCCTGCAGGGCCTGGCGCCGGGCGGTACGCCGTGGCAGCCAAGCAATGTCACCAGCTCCGCTCCAGCGGCCGGCCTGCAGGGCCTGGCGCCGGGCGGCACGCCGTGGCAGCCAATCAATGCATACAACGCCGCTCCAGCAGCCGGCCTGCAGGGCCTGGCGCTGGGCAGCACGCAGTGGGGACCTGCCGCCTCCACGAGCACAGCAGCCGCAAACGGCGGGTGGCAGGGGCCACCTGCTGATACCCCCACCACGGATAACGCGCCGGGAGCAGGACGCGCTCCAGGATCGGAGCCCATCGCCCAACTAGCCGCACTGATGACAGAGGCGCTCCTAGGCGCACGCAACCACTCATCTCAGATGTCTGCGGAGCAAGGACATCAAATGGCGACCTTCATGGCTCGGCAGACCCTAGGAAAGGACCTGCCGAGTTTCTCTGGCGATCCTCTCGAGTGGCCGTCCTGGCACGCTCAGTTCCAGCAGTCAACCGCCACCTGCGGGATGACCAATGCTGAGAATCTCCTCCGACTGCAGCGCGCCCTCACTGGGAGGGCCCGGGAGGCCGTAGCAACCCTCCTGCTCCAGCCATCACAAGTGCCTTTCATCATTGATGTGCTTGGACGCCGCTTCGGGGACCCAAACGCCATCGCTACACTGATGCTGGAGAAGGTGCGGAAGTTGCCATCCCTGATGGACACCAGCACCAACGAGCAGCTTGTGGACTTCTGCCTAGCTGTGCAGAACATGGTGGCATCGCTGAAGCTCCTGCCAGTGGACTACCTCGGCCACCCGTCACTACTGAACGACATGACCTCGAAACTGCCACTCATGTTTCGGGTGATGTGGGTATGGGTCGCCAACCAGATTGCGGCACCCGTTACCGTCCACCACTTCGCAGACTTCCTCCGGCAGATCATGAACGGAATGACCCACGGCGGCTGCGCAGTGAAAGGAAGATCCCAAACAGGACGGGATCGGCACGCTACGGTACACACCACATACGATGTACCGCAGCAAGCGCCACTAGCAAAGAAACATCCTGACGAGCCAACCAGAAAGGATATCAGGGGCGCATGCGCAGTCTGTTACTCTCCTCAGCACATGATGAAGCAGTGCCCCGAATTCTCAGCCAGTGACATCAAACGACGATGGAAACTGATCAAGATGACGAGCGCTTGCGCTCGGTGCCTCTCCTTCCACAAAGGTCAATGCACGAAAGTATGTGCCGCCGAGGGATGCGGAGGGAACCATCATGCCCTCCTGCACAGACCCAGAACCGCTACAGGGACGGTCGCACATATAACGAGTCCTTCATCGAACATTCTCCTGAAGGTCGTTAAAATAAGAATAAGCGGCCCAGATGGCACAGATTCTGCTCACGCTCTCCTGGATGAAGGATCAACGCTGACGCTGATTGACGCTGGAACAGCGAAAAGAATCGGCGCCAAGACAAGCGGAACGCTCCAGACACTCCACTTGCACGGGGCGTTAGGACCATGCCACGCAGAGACGCAAGCTCGACTCGTGCAGGTTGGCATCCGCAGCGCCGAAGGCCGGTCATACACCATCAACGCCCGCACAATCCGAAAGCTGAACCTCCCCGAGCAGTTACTCAGCAGCGGAGAACTTGTCGGGATGGACAACGCTCACCTGATTGTCTCCCGAGAAGTGGATTGGAGTGGTGGAGTGGAAAGGCCAGGCGGATCCATCAAATTACGGACGGCGCTTGGCCGGCTCGCCTGCGGGGGTTCGCAGGGCACGACGAGTCATGAGACACCTCTGGCACTACGGCAGGAAGAGGAGCCACAGGACATGCGGCTGGACTTTGCTGACCGCACTAGCAGAGGTGGAGCACACCGTCAACAATCGCTCCCTGACCCACGTCGCACTGGACCCGCAGGACGAAGAGCCGCTGACCCCCAACCATTTCCTGATGGGGGGAGCCTCGAGGCAACCGCACCTCACACGCCAGGCGAAGGGCAAACCAGATGCTTGTCTGCGCGAGCGATGGTGCATCAGCCAGCAGCTCGCGGACGGCTTCTGGAGACACTGGTTCCGGGAATACATTCCAACCATCGGCAATCGGCAGAAGTGACACCATCAGCGCCCACCCATCAAGGTGGGGGACCTAGTGCTGCTCACCGACCCATCGCTGCCACGGAACACATGGCCACGCGGATGGGTCGTCGAGGCCACCCCGGCAGCTGACGGCCAGACACGGACCGTGGCGGTCCAGACCAGCAGCAGGAGATACATACGACCTGCTGTCCGAGTCGCAGTGTTCCAGCCGGAGCCAGAGACGCCGACCACCTCTCCACTCGCAAACCGCCCCCGGCGCTCCAGGAGGCGCCCCACAGCAGCTAAAGACGACCCAACGACGAAGGACTCACCGCCCGAGATACGCCCGAGTATTGTAGTACAGCCGAGACTGCACGGGGGGAGTGTATCGGACGTATGCGAGTAGTTTTAATTTTAATAATTTTTTATTATTTTATTAATTTTTATTTGATTTTTAACTATACTAATTTTATTATTTAATTCATGTTTGTATTTTGTGTTAATTTAAGTTTAATTCGTTTAAGTTTAATTTGTTTATGTTAAAATAAATAAGGCAATCGGTAGTCGCGTGAAAGCGCATAGTAACGAGATGCATGCAGTAGCTCAATCGAGATTATTCTTGGAATAATTTTGCGGTTGATCGCGCGATGTTAACAGCCAATCAGAGGCCTTGGCAACACATCGGCTGCAACTAAATTTCTCCGAAATTGGAAAAAACGTTGAATAACCGTTTTTTCTAGTTTGCGGAGACTATATAAGCGGGTCTTGTAAGGACTCGGCCTTCTCTCTTCCTTCAAATTCTGACACGCGTGGACACGCTGCGCGTAAGAGGCTTGGCGCTCTTAATTACGTAAAAACCAGTATTTGAGCTACTGTAAACTTCTCTTTGCTTCTACCCTGCACCGATTGCCGCATATAATAAAACTTTGTTTTATTACACAATCATCATCACGCCGTATTCTCCGTTTAACCATCCACACCTCATCGGAGACGAGCAGCAGTCAGCGGCCAAAATAAATATTAATAGTACGGGGGGAGCAATCTGTCCCGTACACTATATATAAAATAACATAAGCCACGAAGCGTTATATAACCTAAATTAAAGCTCTGATTGATAGGCGGTTATAAATTGCGTGTGTTTTTTAAAGGCAAATCTTGGCAGTAAATATTTTAGCTCGTAATGTTTCCCGCCAAAAACTAATTTGCCGTCTTTCCATAGATCATCGCTTCTCAACATGTGGGTCGTGGCCTCCGTGGGTCGAGTTGAGTTTATAGCGGGTGAGGGGGTGAGGGGAAGGTCACAAGTCACAACGTAACTGATTCTTTGAAATGAAAAAGCTTTTTATTAATATAATCAAGTATTACATATAATAAAAGGTAATAAAAAATAAATTTAAGAAATTATTATAAATTTGATTGTTTTCGTTGTTTTCAATTTTTTATAAAAAGCTTTCTCACTGTAGTTTGAATTTTTTATATTTAAAAAATAAAAGAAACACATTGGAAGATTTATTTCTACTTTAACTAGATTTTTAGGAGGTCGCGACGCTAAAAAGGTTGAGAAACACATAGATTTTTCATATTTTTACATTGTAATAAACAGGTCATTTTTTTAACGCATGTATGAGTCATTTCAAATTAAAAAATACAATACACGATAAATATAATTAATTCAAAATAAATACAATCATATTCAATCATAAATAGTGTTCCTTAGTATCATTCGATGTTTTAACTTCTAAACAGAATAACAAGTGTTGCCACTAGATAATAAAACAAACCACAAAGTGATTACAGCAGCATTAATATTGTGAGCCGGTTTTGTTGTTGCATGCAATTAGGTAGGTAATTAAGGGGTTGAAATTTCAACAAATCGGCCTCAAATTTATTGTGTGAACTGGATGACTAATACTCTTTCCTAAACACTTATAATTAGCCATTTCCATGTCATTGGGTTTTTACCAAAAGTAGCTCGTAATATCGCACCCTGAAACACTGTGCATCGGTGGAGTCCGGACGTATACGAAAATAGTGTCTACTGTGGATGCCACACCAACCGTGGGCTCCACAAAGGTGACCCCTGTGGAGAGCTTGTTTTAAACCAAGTGTGGACGCTACACCAACCGTGGGCTCCACAGCTCTCCACCAAGGTCACCCCTGTGGAGAGCTTGTTTCAAACAGTGTGGCACGGCCTTAATTCCCAAAATATAAACAAAATCTCTATTAAAAATTATATTTCCAATCTTTTATTTTGCAATAGATATCTAAAAATAATATTTTTGTAAAATGCAATGAAGGGTTAAAGCGCGCCGTTTTTCAAAAGTATTTGCCCTAAGGGCGCATTGAGAAAAGACCGACCCAGTACAGTTTTCTATAGTCTCTTAATGTTAACGTATCTATCCTCATAATTACTTACAAAAGGTTGTCAAAAGGTTAAAAGGCTATGGTTATGGTGAGGATTTATCTATTTTATATTTAAAGTACCTAACTTTTAATGTTAACAGTCGTTGCACGGTAATGGATGCCGAGTTTCGCACGAGTTTATTGTCGCAACTCGCATGCATGGCATATGTATATTTCTTACATTTATAAGTACATTCAATGTTTTTTTTAGAAAAAAACTTGTTTATTTATTTTTTCTTAACCCTTAAAGGCCGGCGAGGATTTGAAACATCGGAACGCTCTTGTAAACAATTAAATTACTCTTCACACAAAATACATAAAAATATCAAATAAATTGTATTTTGTAGTCAAATGTTTTACATTTTTTATCTTTTAAAAATAATCAGACTTTATTTGTTTCATTTTGGGTTTAAGGAAACAAATAAACATATATTACATTGAAAATGTTGTTTATAAATGAAACCAAAACATCACGCCGTTGATAACTATTGACCGGGAGCCGTGTTCCGTATGGGTTACAAATACTAAAAAAATAAATTAAATTAAATATTTTCACAAAAAGGATGAAAGTTTAACTCTAAATCACAGAGAATACATAAGTGTATATAATACACATTTTTACTTTTGATCCGTCGTAGTAAATTTACGGAATATTACACGTTAAACACGGAGAATATATGCGGACTGCTATTGTAGCCAGCCGGGCTATAAGGGTTAAATAATGATGTAAAACTCCATATTAAATAATTAAAACGAATGAAAACGTCTGTTTTTTTATAAACATTTATTATTGATGGTTGAGGTAATAATTTTGTATGATTCCATTATTAATTTATAATTGTAAACCCGATTGTTTAGTGGTTTTACTTTTGTACAAATTTGTTTCGCCTTGCGAGGGCATTCACAAACTCAGAGAATGCCCTTGCAAAAGCGATTTTTTTTCTCACAATTTATATAAATTAAATCCAAGTAAAACCACTCAATAATTGTGTTTACTATTTATAAGATTTACTATGTTTTGTGTGAATGGAATGTTGAAAACGTATTTTTTCTAGAAGTTTTATTATATTCATATAAAATATAATAAAACTTCTAGAAAACATACGTTTTCATTCGTATTAATTGAAATACTCAAAATTTGATTTGTACTTTGTATGGTAACTTCCCCAATTCCTATTAAAATAACATATTAGTACCATACAAAATTTGCATTATATAATTCCCCCATCCCATAAGTTTTCAAATCATTTTTATAAGAAAACGCAATTTGGCGATTACGTTTAGTTTAAGAATGCCCTCGCAAGGCGAAACATTTATGTTTTATTTCGTAAAATTTATATCTTTAAATAAATTAAAATCTCTGTAAAACCAATTAAACAATCGCGTTTATACGTGTAGTATATTTTATAATGGAGTCTTACAAAATAAAAACCACAACCACCAATAACTAACTTTGCACTTTTGAGTGTATTCATTTTATAGATTTTTTGTGTAAATATTTTAATGTTTGTTTTTTCCTCAGAGGTGCAGTACGGTGAAGAATGCTGGTTTCAGGACCAGTGCACAGACTATAGACAGATATGTAGAAATAATTCACACATCGGAGGAAAAAGATGTCTATGTGATAAGTAAGTTAAAAAAATCTCTTGGTCATATTTTATGGGACGGAAAACAGTTCATTCTAAAGTTAGTATTTTTCTATACGTAGTCAAAGAACATCAAGTTTATAAAATTTTACATTATATATGAGGCAGTCAAAGGAAAACTGGACTAACCCACATGATGGCCAATATTGAGTTAACTATGAGATGTGTCTAAAACTTGTGTTGTTTCGATTCAAAAACGGACAAAACTTAGTTCCAACAATATTCTTTAGATGGGAGTGTTTTGTTTTTGTTTTTGCATTTAAATATTTAAAAATATTCGTGGGTTAAAATAAAAAACAGCATGTGGTTTAGTCCACTTTTGCTTTGACTGCCTCATATATTAACATTATTTTAATTACACCAGAGTGCATTGTCTTCACGCATTTTGAAAGGTGCTTAAGTCAGTCAAATATAATATGTTTTTCAAACATTTTTATAAGGTTAATGTTTTATAAGTTTTTAATATTTGATGAGTGATATCATGTGTCCCAAAATATGCGATTTAAAGCGTTTGACTAATTTCGAAGGTTGTTCTATTTTTTTCTAATTTTATAGATTTAAAATAATAAATACTTTATGCCAGCAATGCCAACTAGTATCTCTTGGGTTATTTAATTATAATAATCATACCGGGGTCAATATAAAATAAATAAATATGAATGATAATGTTTGTTTTCTAGAAGTTTTATTATAATTTATGGGAATGACATGTTTCACCTTTCTAAAGCAATATCAAATTGATAATTTAAGATGGAGTTTTAAATGTTCAAGAAACAATAAATACAAAGTGCTTTATCATCTCATATTTATAAATTTAAAATGTCTAACTACAAAGTGAGTGCTTCAAATGATTTTTTTTATATTCAATTTGTTGGGAAATAATGTTTACTTTCATCGTAGCATCTTCTTGTATTTAGTAACGCCGAGGCGCCTACGCCGTAGTCAGTTAAAGATGAAAATAATAGCAATTTAACTTCGGGTTTAAATACGCGATTGGTTTTACTTAACCCTTCATTGCATGTTTTTTTTTAATTTTGTCAAAAATATTAATTTTAGTTATCCATGCAAAATAGGATATGGGAAAATTAATTAAAAAAAAAAGGTTTTGTTTATTGATATACCTACATAATGTAGGTATATCAAACAGTGGTCATCCATAATTACATTTAAAAGACACTTTAAGTAGCTATTTTCAAAAACTTTGAGGCCCAGTCGGCACGGGTTAAAATTAACATAGGAAGTTGAACTTGTGTGTTTGGATAACTAGTAGACTTATAAACAAAATAATAGATATGCGTTTCAATAACCGAAAAAAAAATCGCCCATGTAAGGGACACCCTAACATACATGTATATCGATAAAAAATGTTTGTGGGAAATTTACTAGACAGCTAAATTTAATAATATTTGATGACATATTTTATTATTACACACAAGAAATGATTGAACATGATATTAATACTAATCTGGCAAAGCATTTTTTATTTATTAATTTGAAATTAATTTATTTTTAAACCCAAAGGTGTCTTATAAACTGGCAGTAATCGAAGCAGGTCAACCGTCAACCAAATTTCAGAGTAAAATTATTTATTTTGTAAACTAGCGCCACTAGCGGTGGCTTGTGTACCATAATAGTTAAATGGTAATGTAGAGTGTAGGGCATTGGTCCGCAAAGCGTGTGCCGCGGCACACTGGTGTACCGTGGTCATCAGTAGGTGTGCCGCGGAAAAAAGTCAATGTTTTGTGACGATAATACACCTAAAAATAGCTGAGAGCTATAAGAGCGAGGCGCTTTATTACGCGAGGGACGGGACGCATAACCCGCGTGGCGCGCCTCGCTCACAAACTATCGCCGAACGCAGTACGCATGCGTATTAGTAATAAATGAACATTGCTTTTTCTTTGGTATACCTCTAAAATTTCTTGATTTCATAGGTGTACCTTGAACACATAAAGTTTGCGGAACACTGGTGTAGGGTACAGCAAGAATATGTTTGAAATTAAAATATTCTATACAAATAATATTTGATTTTTCGGATTGTAGCAAATTTGGTACAATATGCAATGAAGACTTTTAAGTAAAACCAAAAGAAAATTATACTGACTTATTACATTTTCTATGCAATTCAATCAGTGCTTTGGTAAACTGTACATTATATTAACTTTTTTAAATGTTTTTTTATTTAGATATCACGAATATAATGAAACTATCTTACAATGCATTCCAAAGAAAAACCTGACGTCACTTCTGGAGGAGAAATACAATACACTAGGTAAGAAACATTTGAGACAAATTTTCCCTGGTTTCAGAACATTATTATGTAATTAAGGGTTTCCCAAATTTACTTTGCGTGTTCACAATTTGACAATTATTAAAATAAGATGTTTTAAAACATAAACACATTGTTGCTACGTAAGATACTCCATACATTGACGACCTTCGTG